>WOVY01000133.1:0-415000 GCA_013436015.1 Rhipicephalus annulatus | reverse complement strand
AACTCGTGCAGAAAATCTAATAAACGTTTTATTCTCTCTGTCTGGGTATCGTGCACGCGCGACGTGTGCCTTTCTGACCATCGCATGCTCTGCCCGAACGCACATATTTAATTGGGGGTATTTTCGATATCGGAAAGCTTATTTTTCAGATAGGGAAAATGACTTGTGAATAACGCCGTACGATTATTATTATTATTATTATTATTATTATTATTATTATTATTATTATTATTATTAGTAGTAGTAGTAGTAGTAGTAGTAGTTGTTGTTGTTGTTGTTGTTTGAGGGCTATATTATTCAATGAGCGCTGATATGACAAACGAGCTTTTCCGTGTTCCTCCCGGGAATACGAGCCGATGGCTTCGTGCTTTAATTGGGTGGCCCTAACCCCCCAGTCACCAACCGAGCCACCACCGGTTAAAGGACCACTGCAACACTTTTCGAACCTGGTCATAAAATTGCTGCCGATTGGAAGTATAGAGAGGCTTTACAAAAAATTTACAAAAGGAGTGAAGAACGTACCAAGCTTTAAATTTTCGCACCAAACCCGCTTCACTGCACGCAATGCGTGTCATCCGCTCGGATAAGCTGCATTCCCAAATGAGCACGCTGGAGTAAGTACGGGCACGGTTCGAGATGTAGTGGGCGGCAGTGCCGAATGGCAAGATCAAAAGAGGGCTTCATAATCCTTTACGGAGCCGGGGCAGGAAACAAACTTAAACTGTAAACAAACGAACGATTCCAATGCAGAGTGTTTACGCCGAAGAAGTACGTGTATCTGACGTACACCTCCCGAGCCATCGTCGTCTCCCGTGAAGATGGAGGGGAAGAAGTGGCTCGTTTAATCTCCGGGTCCGTCCTCGTTGAAGGAAGGCTGCTTAGACGTGTTCCTTTACTTTTTACTTTTCCTGCATGACGTGTTTGTGCGTGCATGCAGATTTGCGCGCCTTTATTACAATATTTCCAGAGATGTCCTCAGAATCGATATTCGCGATCGATTTCGGTGCTCTAGTTTTCTCGCATCAACCTTTCTCCCTCTCTAAATCTGTTTTATCGTCGCCTTCCTCCGCAATCGTCCCGGCGTTCTGTTTGCCTCGTCTGTTCTATAATGGCCGTTTTTTGTTGTGTGCTTGTTTGAGTGCAGTCCGGAGAGAAACGATGGAAGCCTCGCAAATCAATCGGAGAGGAGGTGTAAGGAAGAAGGTGGGGCAAACGAGCACTTTCGCATGGAACTCGCGCGCGCTCGTGTCTTGTTTGCAATACTCCTAGCTGTTCACATTTCTCATAGACGCCGTGATCAGGGCTGATTCCTCCGCGCTCTCGCCTTTCATTGACTCGTTTTTCCTTGAAGAAAGGTCCTACTTTTCTTCCCGCGTCGTTTTTTTTTGTTTTTAGAGTAGAATTTTTCGTTCGTGATATCCCCCCCCCCCACACACACACACTGTTGTGGATCCCGGTGCTGAGTCGTATCCCACCCTGCTACCAGTTGTTGTGGATCCCACCGCTGGGGCCAGTTGTTGCGGACCGGGGCCTGCCCAGTCTTTTGTGGTAGCGTGGTGTAGCTTCGGGTTGAGGAAACGAACGCTGACAAAATGGGGATATGAAAAACAAACAGGTTTATGGCACTATTTACAAATATTTACAGCATAGAAAGGTTGAGAATTTTCACAAACCACGAGCGTGGTGGTTGAACCGTTACATGGTTCAGAGCGACGTCCAGCACTCTGCGGCGTCGTTTTAAGCTCTGTCGGGCTCCTCCTCCTTGAGTGGAACACCAATCACACACACACACACAACAGGCGAGGGGTACGAGCATGCACGGCCCACGTGAACGTTCAATATTGAGTCGTGATCACTGCACTGCAAGGTGGCACCGGAGGGGCTCTTCCTCGTCATGTGTGTGCCGCTGCTCGAGGGGTCCCAAGCTCCTGACAGCATACGTCAAACGGTCCGCCAATCTGTTCGCTCAATTAGCAAGGCAATTTGTGGCGATAGCCGCGGTTTCTTCCGAGGAAGATGCTGCCTTTGTTGTCCTCTCTGAAACGGCTTACGGTGTCGTGGCGACACGACGTCTCATCCTCCAACTAGCAGGGGCAATACCAGGCGGGCATAGGCAGCCGGCCAGTCGGCTACTTGTTTGAGGATTAAAAGAGCGCCGCTCCCCCGTCAGCTCTGGACGCTGGTTCCGAGAGAACTGGGGTTCCAGGCGTGGGAACGCTGCCCGGCTACGCTTCTCAGCGACAGCATGGCGCCTACTGACGACGGTCATAACAACACACACACACACACACACACACACACACACACACACACACACACACACACACACACACACACACACACACACACACACACACTAACGCCACTTCTCACTTATGCAACTCTATTTTTAGGAGGCACCTGAGATTTGTTATGCAACTTCTGGTTAGTCTCATGACTTTCGGGTATGCACATCCGGTCTTGCTGTCTGTTGCTGACGAATACGGCTCATATTTTGTTCGCCTTCGGTCTGTATTTCAGGTCGCGGAATCGAATCCCGGCTGCGGCGGCTGCATTATCGACGGAGGTGGTAATGCTGTGGGCCTGTGTGTTCAAATTTGGGTGCACGTTAAAAAAACCCAAATGGTCGAAATTTCCGGAGTCCTTGCGTCTCTCATAATCATATAGTTGTTTTGGGAAGTTAAATCCTACATATCACTCAATCGGTCTGTATATTTAATTTACTTCAGGTCTACCCTTCGAAAGTGGTTAGGCTTTACTGTAATACCGAAGGTTATGCTTCACTGGGATTTGTGTATCCGTAATAACCTTGATTAGACGTACATGACCAAGATGTCACCAAGTGTGAAATCGAACCACTCAGTCATCCCATTAGTCTCCGGGTGAGCTTCACTTCTGTGGTGAATTGTACAGCATTCTCCGAGGAGGGCTTCTATGATGTCAGATAGAAATACACTACCTTTGTCGCTGCTGGGAAGTCCTTTTAGGACTTTATAACGTAGTACAATGAGGCGCTGATGAAACGAGGCTAGATCACGCGCAGAAGCGCTTGGCAAAGGTGACGTTTCCACGAAACTCGGGAGATTGTCAAAATATCTCGACGCGTTAATTATTTTAGAGTGACGACTCGCCGACAGAGTAGCGCAGCTTTCACGTGCACTCACAGCGTTTTTCCGCCGCCTACTATCACGAGTACCATAGCATCGGCTGAAATTGAAGGACACAAGCGAAAGGCTGTGACCATTTTTTTTACTATACCATGTCTTTTTTTTGCTTTTTTCAATCTTTATGAACACTCTCAGCAATCATGTGATTGATGAGACAGTGTAAGGAGGAAACGTCACAGCTATGGCGGTACAGCTGTTACTATGCGCCACTGCACCATGACGTGATTGCTGAGAAAGTGTGAGTTGGAGAGGCCCCAGCTGGCACCCTTCTAGGACACGGACGGACGCGAGCATGAGACATTAGATGTTTTCGCCTCAATGCAAGAGCACTCGACCCGTCTTCTTAGGACGGTCAACACCGTCCGGGGTGGGTGCCGTCGACGTTTCGACAAGCAGACTTGTTTTCTTTAAGGCTGCAGTAAGCGCTCTTGATGTTATGCGTTAAAGGCATATAGTAAGCTAACGAAAATTTTATTGCCTGCTACTGCGACTACGGCATTAACGCCCCTATCAGTTCTCCTTAGCTCTGCGCATCTGTGATGAAGGCACGTGGCATTTGCCTTGCTTCTCTTTAGTGTCTCTCGCAGCAGGGGTGTTCCTGTCGAGAACGTGAGAGCCTCACTAGCTACTTTAGTAAACCTGCAAACAAATCTACGTCACGAGTTTGTGCTGGCTGGAATTGCCGGCACGCGCCTTGTGCTTGCGATCCGTGCCTACGGCTTCGGTGTGCTGGCTGTAAGCTCGGCGCCCATGTTAGTTTTGCGTGGTCATGTAGCCAGGTGTGTTTACCTTGCCACCACCCGGGACTGCTCCTGCGTATCTCGGTACCTTTTTAAACCGAAACAGAGACTTGGTGCTCTAGCAACGTCTTTTGCTCTAGCAATGTCTTTGAATGAGTAGCCGCTGCCTACTCGCGCAAACGACGCTTCCAGCCATGATAAAAGGATCATAATGTACCTATTAAATAAAGTGCCAGATTTTTGTGTCCTTCAAAAAATATCTTTTGTGGCTTCAAGAAAGAGCTTAGGGTGAAAGGAACATTCCCCAACGAATTTCTTAGAGGAACACGCACATTTTGCGTCCGTTGCATCCGAATAGTGACATGCCACTGTGGCGTGCCGTCCGACGCAATATGCGACGGATAATTTGAAAACGGCAGCATGCCCCACATTGCTGTCTACTTTTTGTTTCTCTGGATAGCAGTTCTCGACTTTTCGTAGATGGCATGGGCAGCAGCAGGCGAGCGCATATGCCGCGTCTGTTCCCGGATCCAAATAATGCTGCGTCTGCCCAGATGGCCGAGAAATTTAATATATTCGGAGGGGTTCATGGAAACTCGCAGAACCTCCATATCAACTGCGTGGGAGACAGTTTCAGATGAATTGTCTTCTTACTTTGAGGACGTGGTAGTTTCGACGAATACAAATGGCATGCGGAATGGTCTCCTCACTGATGGAAAGTTGTACACTTCACCCTTATTGCTTCGCGAAATTGCTATCCACTCCCCACTACGCCCCAACTTCCACCTTCTTTTGTTTTTAATTCCTTATGTTAGTTGTAAGGAGGATAATATAGGAGCTGGAAAATTTCTTTGCTGAAACATCAATGTGCAAATCTTGCAGGATAAACTCTGTATATACGATAAATTTAGCGATCTATCTATCTATCTATCTATCTATCTATCTATCTATCTATCTATCTATCTATCTATCTATCTATCTATCTATCTATCTATCTATCTATCTATCTATCTATCTATCTATCTATCTATCTATCTATCTATCTATCTATCTATCTATCTATCTATCTATCTATCTATCTATCTATCTATCTATCTATCTATCTATCTATCTATCTATCTATCTATCTATCTATCTATCTATCTATCTATCTATCTATCTATCTATCTATCTATCTACGACTTTTAGCTCTCCAGGCCATTTCGTTAATGGTATCAATACCAAATTTCTCTGTCTGTCTGGCTGGTTGGCTGGCTGTCTGTCTGTCCATCTTGTGTTGCCTTTCCTTCTTACGTTATTTATTTATTAATTTATTTTAAACCTAAACTGCGCCAGGCTGCTCGTTTATGTTCGTAGTATTGATGCATCCGCATGAGTTTGGGCTGGTAATAAAACGCAGTGGTTTACTAATTCCTCACTGATAGTGCTTAGCAGTGGCGGTGAAAATGTTGATCAGCGAAAATAATTTCACCCCTTCCTGCGTTTCGTTTTTTTTCTGCACTTTCAAGCGCACTGCCCTTGCTCTACGAAAAGCACCGCTTTGTCGCCTGCGTGTCATTTCTGCACGTTACTCGACGGTCGTCGACCTTTCCATATGTTATTATCATTTTTTCATACCTCTTTCGAGGGGCGACTTGCAGTTTGTGCTATACGAGAGTTGTGTTATTCAAGCACCCGAAAATATGGTACATTAGCAGCTCAGTTCGCTTCTCTTGGGAATTTAATAATAATAAAAAACAATGGAAATTGTCGTAATAACCTACAGATAACGTGCGAATGTGACTTCGCTTTGTCACTCATACAATTATAGTCTTTGTTTTTTGTTCGCTACAGATTTTATTTCCTCTAAGCAAGCGGGAGTCGTAATTGCGCTTCCTTCCATAATTTCGCATTGCAAGTGCACACCTCTACAATGGAGTGGAATGGGATTCTACGGTGTGTCTTTTTACACATGTACGCAGAATCACTTTTTAATCTCCTTGTTCAGTCGTTCTTCTTTTAAACACAGCAATGCTGGTTCTGGTCATTTCGTTTGGCTCGTTTAAACAACAGGCAGAGCAGCAATTTATGACACCGCTGAATGTCAGCGATCAGCAACCATATATTCAATGGCGACATAAAACGTGTTCATGACACATTGCTGACTGGTTTATGTAGGAAAATCACACTAACATTATGGTGAAACGGCGCATGACAATAGACGAGTACTGGCATGGCAGACAATAAGGCAGTAAGATGTGGTTTTTTTATGTCATAATTTGGAGCCATAACACCTTTTCGACCTCTCTTTACATTCGCGTTCAGTCCTTCAATAAGTGTTCGTGCGACTTTGACATAAGGATTATAGAGACTTTTAACTTATGCGTCGTGTTTTGAATATTTGAAAAATCACGGAAAACACATTCTGTGCCACAAGACTGGCGCTGTACGGTAGCTGTCCCAGTGTTTAAGGGAGGAATCCGAACGACAGTAAATAATTACTGGCCTATATCACTCACATCCATCTCTTGTAAACTTTTAGAACACATAATAGCTAAGCATATAATTTTTACCTTGAAATTAACTCTTTACTTTACCCCCACCCACATGGATTCAGATCAGGCTTCTCCACTATCACACAACTCATACAGACGATTCACGATTTCGCTAAGGCAATTGATACTAGAGAGCAGATTGATGTAATAGCCATAGATTTTGCCAAAGCCTTCGATAAGGTGCCACACAATGAGCTAATTTACAAGCTGGAAACAGTTGGACTTAATGTCATTGTTATAAAGTGGATTAAGGCATACCTGACTTATTGCAAGCAGCAGGTAAAATTGGATGGGCATGTCTCTGACTCACTGTCAGTGCTTTCGGGAGTCCCGCAGGGATCTGCTCCGGGACCACTCTTGTTTTTGGTGTATAATAATGACATCTCTGCTCTTATGGAGCCAGGTGTGCACCTTAAACTATTCGCAGATGAGTGTTTATTTTATTCCACTGTACGAAACAAAGATGATCAAGTTAAAATAAACATATCTTTACAGGCCTTGAGCAAATGGTGTGAAAAATGGAATATGAAAATTGATTATTCTAAATCAACATACACACATATTACAACAAAGAAGAGCCGTCTTTTATTTTCATACACTATCGGAGACAAGTGTTTGATAAATATTACTCAATTTAAATAGCTAGGATTAACGATCACGGAAAATTTATCTTGGAACATACACATTAACAATGTTTGTTCAAAGGCATATAGGAGGTTATGTTTTCTACGAAAAAAACTAGAAGGTGCAACAGCCGATGTGAAACTTGCTGCTTATAAAATCTTTATAAGGCCTGTTCTTGAGTACGCGCCAGGGGTATGGAGCGCTCATCAATATTATTTAAGGAAACAAATAGAAAAAAATCAAAGGTACGCGGTGCGATTTATATGCTCCCGATATCGAAGGACGGAATAAGTTACAGAAATGCTCCAGTCTTTTGGCCTCCATTTGTTGGAAACGCACAGACAGAAAAATCGTCTAAAACTATTATTTCAAATTCTAAATGGCCAAATAAATATTAGCAGGTAAAAATATTAGGAGCTAAAAAGAGCTCAAGAAGCAACCAAAACAGGGCCATTCAAACGTACAGGACTCGTACGGATATATTCGAATATTCCTTTTTTCCTAATACAATTGAAATGTGGAACGAATTGCCGGTGAGTGTTGTTGACCAGAACGATTTGTCTAAATTTGAACAGACCTTAGATGAGTATCTGTACAATTGTAGCGTTTGATCTTGATCCATCCTGTATTTGTGTATTTGTTAATAATGTTCTTTTTGCTCTAATGTTTTGTTATGTTACCCTCTCTGTAAGGACTCTCGCATGAGAGTTGACAGTATTGCTAAATAAAATAAATAAAATAAAATGAATGTATAGTTTTTCCAACCATTACTCCCCCGACATACGTGACACGTGGCTTTCACCCCGTTATCATTTCACAGTGCCCACGAGTCGTGGTGCGCCTTCTGTATTTGACGTTTGGATAGGTATTATGGCATGTGAACACCGCTTTGCATAAAAGTGAAACGTTGCGTCGAAGTGTCGCAGCGTAGAAGATGCATAAAAACATGGCACCACACATGACCATATAGGTCGACATAAAAGTTAAAATCACTCAGACTCAAGGAATAGATAATGCGCTTGGGACTCATTTTTACTCATATTCACGAAAAGTTTATTCAACCGGACTCACTCGGAGTTAGAGCCACCAAAATATTACTCACCCGTACTCACACAGACTCGGAGTTACGTCTCAATGTCAACCTAAGTGAGCCCGAGTGAGTGAATGCAACGGTGATTTTGCCAACATATGAACTTCACTATGCGCTGCGTATAAGGTGAAAATCACGTATTATTTAGCATCAAATTAGTCCTTCTAGAAAAGCATAGCTGCACATACATTGTGGACATTACTGCGTCGTTTGTCCTCTGGTTATATACATCCACTCAGCTTCATCCCGGGGACACAGCAAAGCGAAACGCCAACTTTTTTGCGTGGTGCAAAGGCTAACCTTTGAACCCGTACATTCTTTACTAACGTGCGTACATAACCACTTAAGGTCGTTTCACATGACACAAAAAGTAGTGATTTTCAGTCCCCTAATTCGCTAACAGCGAAAAAAAAAAGGGGCAGTTTGCTTCCGTCTAAGCGATCTGCATGCGGCGAGCTCCTAGCATGTTGGAAATTTTCGCTCTGATCGCACTGGTGAGAGCGATTTCTGTTCGGGACCCGTCGAAATTGGGTTGGGCCGGCCAAGCTGTCGAAATCGCGTCGACGTGTTTGTTTTGGTAATGGCCGCTGTTGCGCATTTTTAAGTGTAGTTAGATAGGAAAGTGATCTTAAATGACGAAACACAAGTGCTCTTCCTTACCGTTCATGGAAACTTAATAATATCAAGACGCACAAATTGTTACAATATATTTGAAAAATTCTATTGTCTGCCACAACGAACGGTGCCAAGAAACCTTGCTCGCCACCTCAGTGGCAGAGCGAAAATCGCAGAGCATTTGCAGTCCATGTGAAAACAAACTACCATTAGCGGTGGTTGCGAACAGAGCGATTGTAGTAAACGGAGGGGTTTTTCTCGCTGCAATCGCGGCATAGAAAATAGCCTTAATTCGTATCGCGGAACAATTTAGCTCTGTAATTTGAGCGGGATATCGAGCGTCATTCGAAATGACAGACCGTACGGAAAGGTTGACCACGACGTCGCAAATCGAAGGAGAAGAGATAAAAAAAAGGCAGGAACGTTAAGCAGTCTTAAAGGACCGCTATGCTGCCCTAAAATAGAGAAAAGGATAGAGAAGATTGAAATATGGAGAGAAAGTAGGAGAGGAAAGGACAGCACGGTCACACAAAGTCTCACTTCACTGTCATCATAGCACCAAAAGTCTGTAACCGCCTGAGCAAGCCTGTTGTCTATAGAACAAGTTGAGGACCACTTTCGCCGCTTTCGCTCGTGATGACCTCCCAGGATGGCATTCCAGAATAGTTTCCGCCGTCATCGGTCTGTGATCAATGCGAGCTAGCGCAACTGCAAACAATTTACTCGGCACACTGTAGCGAGGACACTTGCAGTAGATGTGCTGTTGTGTCTCCTCGCTATACCACAGTTGTCACAGAAGGGGTTGTCAGCCATTTCGATACGAAATGAGAATGACTCGGTGGAAGCCACTCTTAGCCATAAACGGCAGAGTGGCATTATTTCGGCGTAGTCCAGCATGCTTGCACATCGAAAAGTACGACTCGCTAGGGTAGCTGCCCGGACTTGTCGGTCTAGCATGATACAGGGTCAAAGTGCATAAGACGAGGACAGAGGAGAGGTCGTGCCGGTCTCATGCGCTTTCACCTTGTATCATGTCAGACCAACACAGCGCTCATGTTGTCAAGCATCTCTGTTGTGTCTTGAGCAAGATGGTGGTGTTCGCAGCTAAAGCGGCAGTGGCTTTTTATCTGTAAGCGAATGCGGGACTTGAGAAAAAGATGTCAGGTATACGTTTCATCTGTTTGCTTCGTACGTAAACGTGATTTCTTAAAACGATGATCGAATTTTATTGTTGCCCTGAAACGAGTATTTCAGCTTGAGTTCGCCGCCTATTATTATAACTGGCATTTGTTTTGGAATATTATAGACCAATATTACGACCATAGTAGGCGATGACATTGGCGTAATTTAACTAGTGCCGTGCCACAACGTCAATATGATTATGACGCGAACTGTCACGCTGCGCTCCGGATTATTTATGGCCTTTGAGGCTTCCGTATCGTGGACATGAAAAGCATTCTGGTATTCTTGCCTTTCACGCCAACTGAAAGGCGACCCCACATTCGAGTAATAACTGCTTAGCGTATAGAGACGCCTTACCTAACTAGCTATAGGAGCATGGTGTCGCGAGTTGTTGGTGGATCTAGCCTTTCAATATGCGTTAGCGCTACCTGGTTTCCTCGAATAAAATTATGGTGGAAACGATTTTCAGGAGCGAAGCGTGGGTAAGTGAACGCGAAGGCTCGTAAAGAGTATTCACGCGAAAGTTCTCATGGCCGTGGCCCACAACCTATTTTCCGTATAACGACGCTGTATAATGGCCCATCTCCTCGCAACACAAGGCCTAATTATGACTGCCACTCATCACGAATCACAGGAGAAGTCGATAGCGTTAAAAACTTTCAAGAATGTAGATGTTACAGCGTCTTGCTGAACGTCCAGTGCACTCACGCGAAGTCCGCCGTGGTGGAACAGTGGTTAGGGTTCTCGGCTGCTCACGCGAAGGTCACGGATTCGATCCCGGCTGCGGCGGTCGCATTTCGATGGAAGCAAAATGGTAGAGGCCCGTGTACTTTGCGATCTCAGTGAACTTTAAAGAAAACCAGACAGTGTAGATTTGTGAGAAGCCCCCGCAAAGGCGTCCTTCATAAACATACCGAGGTTTTTGGATGTGAAAGCCCGATTAATAATAATAATAATAATAATAATAATAATAATAATAATAATAATAATACTTGCTAAACTAAGTGTTTATTATTATTATTATTATTATTATTATTATTATTATTATTATTATTATTATTATTATTATTATTATTATTATTATTATTATTATTATTATTATTATTGTCCACTCGGAAACGCTATATTGTTCATTCACCCTGGCATGTGGTGAGCCTAAACGTTGGCAGCTTTAAACGAGCACTTTCGATCTTTATCAAGCTCGCTGCCTGCTCACTTCCTGATAAACAAATAATAATCGCAGTCATCATCTCTTTTAGGTCAATCATGCTTGCTGAGCCACCACGGATGGCATTCACTTCGGTGTGTCTGAATGAAGAAAATGAAGTGGTTGATGGGATGATGGCGTCGAGTGATCATTCCGAAATCAGGAAGGCGTATTCAATCAGAAGTGGCGAAAGCTGCTCGATTAAGAACGGAAACACTGCGTTCTGTCCAAAGAATGATATCCGCAATGATAGCACTTGAGTAAAACGCACCACCTTTTATTGCCTTAAACGTAAGCGTTTGCGATGCTTACTGCGTCCTCCATTATGGGCCAGGAGCGCTGCTTTCACCTTCCCCCGAACTTGGTCAAAGCGCCATAGTAATACATTTTGTCAGACCTGCATCATTTTCGCTGCCATTCTCGCCGCTCTTTGTACGCTATCGAACTTCCCAGCTGCCAGGAAACCTTGAGAAATGCAGAGGCTGTGTCTGTGTATCACTGGCAGTGTGCCTGCGTTCCCGCTCGTCTCGCTACTCTTTTCTCGCTCTTTCGAGTTCTCTTCCGACCGAAGTCCTTGAGCTTCGGAATTCTGAGCAACAGTTCCGAGCAGTGGCGGGTGTTATCGACCCGCGTGCCTGCACGATCGTAAGGCGCTGCGTCGTGGAAAAGAAGGGCGCTGCCGGTATCAAACGCTCCGGTCGTGAGCATTAATTGCGAGCCAGCCGTCGGTGGCACCGACGATCAGTGGAGCGGTGCGGCTGCAATCTCACTTGCCACCCAAAAGAACGTTGGATGAGAAAAAAAAAGACCGTAGGCTTAACCCCGGCTCTCGCCACCATTTTCTTCCCGGCGTCGAACTTCAAGTGCTCCGATTTATCTTCCTTCGCGGTGGACGAGCTAAACATTCCACCGGGCAGTCAACGCGTGGTCCTTTGTGACAGTGGTGCCGATGCTGGAGATGGAGACGGACAGCATGCTATGTGCGGCCGCTGCCCCGAAAGGACATTGCGATAGACGCTGGCGCACGGTATTTTCTAACGTAGTAGTGAACGAAAGAAATATATGTACAGAATGAAACTTTGTGTGTGTGTGTGTGTGTGTGTGTTGGTGTGTGCGTGCGTGTGTGTGTGTGTGCGTGTGTGTGTGTGCGTGCGTGCGTGCGACACAACTTCACGCAGCCAGCAGATGATAGATGATGAAGCTAAGGGAATCATATAAGAAGAAATCTATTTGTTCATTTTTAAAAATGAAAGTAGAATAATTATTACTCTTAAATATCACTCAAAGACAACAAAAGCTGACTTGCCGCTAGTGGACACCGAACCAACCACATTCGCATTAAGCGCGAGACAGACGGTGCGATTTTCCGTGCGATGTGGCCTGCAGTGCAACGATGCGGCAGCCGGAGTGCTGATGTTTCGTGACGTTTCATGAGGTATCATCGCATCGCACCACCGCACTAGCCAAATATTTTCGTCGCCACATCGTACCGCCGCATGGCCACAGCCAATCACAGCTCGAGCAGGCGAGTGGCGTCATGCCACTGGTGGCGCCATCTCCCATTCGCCGCTTCCATCTCCTGTGGTCCAGGCCAGTTCAGGCCAGTCGATGGAGTGGCGCTAGCCTGCATTTGCTTCCATCGCCGCTTGCGGCAGTGCGACAAACGTCGAGTACATATCCATGGGGACGTGAAATTATTCCGGGTGGAATAAAGAGATGTTTCAAGTGTGCCATTTCCGCAAGACAACGCCCGTTTTGAAACCGATAGCGAGATCGGAGATGCAAGGCCAATTCGCAGGTAAATGCGGCTACAACGGCGTCTCTGCTCCGGCTCGCTTCGCTTCGGCTAGGTGGCGTGAGCCACCACCTGATCTAAAGGGCACAGCCGGATACATTCATTCATTTACCCTTCCACCTTTGCTCTTGACATCGATCGCATCGAGAAATTAATAGCGTATGCTGACGCATTACACACGAGTGCAAAGCTTGATAGTGTTGTCAAAAACAAGCGCTCGAAGACGAGCTCGCGTGTGAACGGCGTAGGCGACGGCCAGCATCCGCCATGCTAGGCCTAACTGTCGGAGTCGTGAATAATCAGCTGTTGCCGCTGCTTCGGCGTGCTTGTCGTTCACGAAGGCGTTTGATTGATTATTTTTTAAGAACGAGGCGTGGCTTTGGAGTATGTTGTTTGTTTTGAGCTTCATTGCGAGGATACAAAGTCCTCCGACCGCGCATGGGGGTGGAGTCTGCCGCTGATAGCTCCTTCGCCCCCGTGTGTCCCGAAACGTCGCATGCGGCACGCTGCACCATGCGACACCGCAGGCCGCATCTCACGGAAAATCGCTCGTCTGTCTCGAGGCTTACCTGTGCCGTGCTCTCTGCACACTGAGTTATGCCGGCAGCCACGTTAAGACCTCCACTCCATTGGATTTTTTGTATATACGTAAGATCGCGAGAGTGTTAGCCAGCGCCACTCATGGCCATGGCGACGAATGTGGAGCATTATTTTTGCCATATGTTGATTGATTTGTGGGGTTTAACGTCCCAAAACCACCATATGATTATGAGAGACGCCGTATGGAGGGCTCCGGAAATTTAGACCACCTGGGGTTCTTTAACGTGCACCCAAATCTGAGCACACGGGCCTACAACATTTCCGCCTCCATCGGAAATGCAGCCGCCGCAGCCGGGATTCGAACCCGCGACCTGCGGGTCAGCAGCCGAGTACCTTAGCCAATAGACCACCGCGGCGGGGCTTTTGCCATATGTTGTTACGCATATTTTGTGAATGAAGGGAAAGGCCCTCTTTTTCCGTTCATTTAATTACTCGTCAGTGGTTGGCGTCGTAGTAATTGATGACTCGTTCTCTGGATTAAAGGGGAAAAGCAGGCTAACTGCTGCCTCCAAAACGAAGAAGAGTTGTCTGCGATACGCGACTATTCCTCCTCTCTCTTGCGGGCTGCACTCAAAATTATTCTCCTGAGCTCTCTGTTCGGATTGCCGCCTATGACGACTTACCGAAGTCATGCCACGTGACGTTCAGGACATCTTGCTGCCTACACTACGCCAGCTCCCGCTAGAAAACTCCCTTCATTCACATTCACCGCACGTCGAAAGCATCCACAAATGTATAACAGCTGGCTCAGCCGCGACTCCGAGGAAGACTCTTTAAAGAATCAGCACCGCTTGGAGGCTATCCTTCAATGAAACAATTCCGCGAAATTGACTCACGCCGTTGTCTGACAAGTGATTCGAATCGGGAATAATGAGTGACTTAAGTCAGCCAATGCAGGTGGCTACCTGATGTGCATTTCAACATACGCTTTTGCTGCTTTTTCGGCCTGGTTTACCTGCTCACGCGGCTCCTTCGTGGGCCTGTTCTGTTTTTTTGGTAAAAAAGCAAGCGTCGAGTCAAGAAGTTCACATCGGCCAGACAGCCTTTGGGTTTATTAGAGTCTCGAGCAAGCGGCGTGCACTCTTCGAAGCGGCGAGTTGCATCACTCCGACCTTTTCCCATTTTATTGGTTCGCTCTTTGGATTCTTTGCCAAGACTGCGTAGGCGCCCATCAGCTCCGCTGTCTTTCTGCATTGCGCATTCATAGCTAGGGACACTAATACATTTTTTTTTCATCGAGTGGCCGTAGAATTTAAGTACTGTGCATTGGGGAGTGCTGTGTGCAGCTGTCTCCAATATTTGCTCTAACAAAGATTGATAAGCGAAGGAACACAGGGAAGTTTATTGCATGCCAGTAACAGCAGTTCACGTGAGTACAACTGTACCGTGCAACAAGATCACTTCATTGTGACGTGTACAAACAGGAAAGCCTATAGCTGCAACGTAACTTACAGCACTGCGATGCTATCACAGAAGTAAACGAAGAGAAAAGGAGACACAAAAACTCACGAAGTTTGCACATAATCGCATAATATCTGCAAATAAAAGCGACTTTATCACTCAAAACATGCCTTAGGCCGGCTTATATGATGCTGTATTTAGAAGAAATGTTCGATGGTTTAAAGTACGATTGACTCTATACTGCGCGAGATCGATAAGCTGTCCCAGTTTCGCAACGCATGTGTTAAAAAAATGTGGCTAATGTTAACGATTTAGAGTATTTGGTACTGTACTATGGGAGAGCTGAAAGCCGTCCCGTGGGGGTCTCACCCTTATTGTAGCCGCATCGACAAAAAATAGTGGGAGCGGACTGCTTGCTCTATATGGGAGTATATAGCTGACGCACTTGACCGAATGCATTCTCATATCGACTGTAACTGCAATCATTTGAAAGAAAGCGCGGAATCTGACGCATATCTGACTATACCGGAGTAGTGTTTCAACTCAGTCACGCGGATTTGCGCTTAATGCACCGCTGATAATTGTCAAGAGCGCGTTGCCAATGGCGGATGAATAATGACTGAATAAGCAATGACTCTTTTGGTAAAGTTTCTCGCGAAATCCTCTCAATGTGAAATATTCGTCCGTTCTTATTGCTCGCAGCTGTGGATAATTGCGACTGGCGGCCGCATTGAGAATTACAATGCCCGCTGCTGGTAGCTAATGGCTAATGAACCTCTTCTAAACCTTGGGCGCGCGACCATGCTCCGACCAAGGAAGACATTTCAAAGGATGAAGCACCTTATAGGGTCTCGGCTTGTCGGCGTGTCATATATGGTCGTCACGCTCAATCATTGACGGGTATACGTGGCACAAAAATAGGGCAAATCCTACTACATTCGCCACCGGTACATAATATGCGTAATACGAGTTAAAGATTCGTCGTTACTGCCTAAAACACTGTTTGGCTTTGCACCAGTGCCAGATTGCCCGACGAGATTTACCAAGACGCTCGAATTTCTTTTCTAAACCAGAGACACGAGCGTGGATCTCTACTTTCAAATTCCCGCAGGCCGCGAGATCGAATCCCGGTTGCGGCGGCTGCATTTTCGATGGAGGCGGAAATGATGTAGGCCCGTGAGCTCAGATTTGGGCGCACGTTAAAGAACCACAGGTGGTCGAAATTTCCGGAGCCCTCCACTACGGCGTCTTTCATAATCATATGGTGGTTTTGGGACGTTAAACCCCACATATCAATAAATGTCAGCTTCGCGTGAGGGTCACAAGCGATGAATGCGATAGCAACAAATAAGAATGTGAAGCGAAAAGCGGCAAACAACTTGATACTTGCAGTGCACTGCTCACTGTACTCACTGACTGGTCAAAGTTGTACTCATTGACGGGCGAAATAAACTGGTAAATAATGTAGGATTTGATATAAAACGATTAGGCTAACAGAAGGTCTTGTAATAGCCAGCATATTTTGAAAACAAAAGTGAATCATGCGATAATTCCAGGTCGAGTGAAGTGTGTTCACTCGAAGCGCAGTGTTACACGCTATCAGCACAGCATCTGCGCATCCTTTTCGTTGCACATGTTGTTCCGTTATCAGATATCCGCAGTAAGTGAAGTAGTTTAAATCGGAGTCCTGTGCCTTTTTTGCGCCATCAATAACCGACAATTACAGTCACTGCTTCTCGACTCGGGCGGCTTCTGGTTGAGTCAATCATCAACGCATTCAGCAACGTTCAGTTGAAGTAATGTGGCAAAGGAAAATGATAACTGTCGGGGTCTCACTTCCCGAACACACATTATGCTTATGAGATACGCCGTAGTAGAGGACTTCGGATATTCCGACCACCTGAGGTACTTTAACGTGCACCTAAATCTAAGCACATGGGCCTTTTCCGTCTTCGCTTCATCGAAACGCGACCGCCTCGACCGGGTTTTGATCCTGCAAACTTCCGGTCATAAGTCGGACACCACAACCGCTAGACCACCGCGACGAGGGTCTAGCGTGTCGGTGGTCTAGCGACGGTGTCGCAGTGGTCTAGCGGTTATCGTACTCGGCTGCTGACTCGAAGGTTGCGGGCTCGATCCCCGCCGCGGTGGTCGTATTTCGACAGCGGTGAAGTGGTAGAGGCCCGTGTACTGTGCACGATGTTAATGCACGTCAAGAAACCGCCAAACAGTCCAAACTTCCAGAGCCCTCCACTGCGACGTCCCTCGTAATCATATCGCGATATTGGGGCGTGAAGCCCCACATATTATACTTACGTTGCGTTATTCAACAGGTGCGTGTTCAAGTGACAGAGCCGATCGGCAAGCGTCGGGATGAGCGTTTATTCCGCTGTGCCCTTGAGCATTGCGCAGAGTGCGTGCCGGCGTACAGTCATGGAGGAGGGAAAAACTTTCTTCCTCCATATACAGTCATGCATTTCCTTCCGCCATGAATACAGTACACGGTCGAGCAGGCGCGGAGAAAGACGGACAGCTCGTGTCGCTGCCAGTTGCGCTGCACAAATAGACATGGCGGGCACGTCGGCGCAACATTCGTGACCTGCTGCCACCCCCGCCGTCTCTGTATACCACTCCTTATATCTCTCTTTCTTCTTGTGTGTGTTTCTGTACGCACCCTTACGCTTGACTGCGCCCCGATTTCTACATAATATACATTTCGTAACCCCCGACGACGACGACCATCTCGAATCCCCGAGTGTTTCTGTCACCGTCTTGGTGCCAGGTACGGGATCTTGCTGGACGTTCCTTTGTATGCGAACCAGAAGAGTGCCGGTAAACAGAATGTGATAAACGACGGACAGGGTTCGTAAAATAGAACACAGCCTATTGAGAGCTAAAAGAAGGGCCTCGTTTATCTTGCTGTCGAGTAAGGACGTGTAGACAGCTTTGGCATACTGACTCCGTCTGCTTTCCTAGGGTCGTGAGTATCGCTTAGTATCAAATTCCAATACTGATGGTCTGTTATTTAGGGTTTTTTTCTTGTGTTTGTTTTTGTAGGGTTTTTTGCTTTCTTGTTCAGTGGCCCTTAGTGACGATTTCTTTATCGCTTTGAGGAATCGCGTGTGTGCTTTTAGCGATATTACGAAAAACATAACGGAGATGGAAGATACCATCTCTTTGTCCGTCACTTAAAAGTGCATGCTGCCCGTGTAAGCAAGTACACTACTCACAGATTGAAGCACATGACTTTTTTCTAATGTAATGACTGCTATTGTAATGTAATGTAATTCTAATGTACTGACGAGTAATCGCTTGTGATAAGCGCGTCAGGTAGCGGGCAACCTGGCGTTAAAAGAAATGTTATTCTAGTTATAAGCCTGCTGTTGAAAGCATAGGTCTGAAAACTCACTCATGAATCGACTCATTTTGGGCTCACTCACACAGACCAAGCCGCGAGTCAGTATAAGTGAGTCCGGGTGAGTCCTGTTGATGAAAGTTTTTATGAGTATGAGTCCGAGTGAGTCCAAAGAGCAACGATATATTTCTCGAATGAGTGCCAGTGAGTTTACGATTCCTTTTACCGACATAAACTGTAGGCGCTGGAAACGAAAGTTGGAGCATTCGTGAGCTTTGTACGTGTGTATGGTGGACTTCATAGCTGTAGGCTTTGGCTGACACTGCAGCTTCGTTGGCGAACAAGCCGCATGACAGTGTCTTGCACATCACTAACCCTCCCTTTCCGCCTTCGTAACGAGCATGTGACAGCCTTTATTTGGCGTAAGGGACGATCCTTCTTCGGACCAACCAGCCTTGGCGCGTCAAGAGTCTGCTACGCCGATAAAAAAAATTCTGTTGCTAGAAGCCATAAGCAAAGTGGGAGTAAGGGGGTAAGGCAGATGAGGCAGACGCTCTTTAAAATGTTGCTCTTCGAGAAACCTTGAGAACGGATGGTGGAGGTAGGTGAAGAGGAAGGCCTGTGTTGGGCCTGTATACGCTCCGAAAAGCGAGAATCGCCGAGATCCTGACTTTTCGGCCCTCCGGCGCACGGTGCCCGCAGGAAAGCCACCCATAAAAACACGTAAGAGCGTTTCAATCTCGCTCGCCTGCTTCGTGCGTATAGCAGCGTGGCTAGGCTTCGGCGGGCGAGCGAGCCATTCGAGCTTTGAGACGCGTCGAACGACTCGGACAAAGACAGTCGGCAGCGAACGGTGAAGGCGATGAAGACATTAAATAAAACACCGCGGTCCGATATGGGAGGAGGATGTGTAGAATGTGCAACAAAGAGATGGACCCAGAGCCTCGATAAATGTAAAAAAATGAAAGATATAAAGAAAGAGCACAGGTGAGAACCGCTTATGGGATAGGGAGGAGAGGTGGACACAGTAAACTTCTTTCTTTCTTTCTTTCTTTCTTTCTTTTTTCTTTCTTTCTTTCTTTCTCTCTTTCTTTCTTTCTTTCCTTTTTTCTTTCTTTTTTCCTTCCTTTCTTTCTTTCTTTCCCTGTTTAATTATTTATTTATTTATCTATTTGCGGGAAAGTGTGATATATCCGACGTGGTGTCGTACCTCGTAGTCTCGGAAGGTGCAGCCACGGCAGGACGCCTGGCCTTGTCGACTCAATTGCCACTCGGAAGAAAACAGTTGAACCTTGCCGCAGCTTTCTTAGGGGAAAAAAAATTGACAAGAGAGATATGTACTAGGGTAGCGAGGAATAGAGGTTCTGATTCATGAGTTAGGGTGGGCGTACAGCTGAAAAGAGGCTGATGACTGATGCTAGGAGAAGCCATGGCTCCGGGTCTTGCCTGCCACCGACGTCGATTCTTTAGCACGTCATCAGCGCTTCCTTTCGCGGTGGCAGGGGAGAGCGAAGAGGAACGAGCAGATTGAGATAGAAACCGGAGCTTTTCACCGAGGCACTGTGCCGTGCTCCTCCCTACCGGGCTGCAGAAATTAGGTGCCTTTTTCTTCTTCTAACCACTACCACCACCACCGCCTTTTCACCGTGCTGACGGTGCAACAAAACAAACAAAAAAGTAGTGGGAGAGGGGAATTGATGACGTTATTAGTTTTATTAGCTGTTTGTAGTAGAGAAGTATTTATTGCGAATGAAATTATTGCGACTTGATCGTAACCACCACGGCACGTTATGCTGCAGCCGAAATGTGTTGTGTTGCTCGTTTCTTAGTGAGCGCTCAGTGAGCTTCGGGAACTTTTCACGAGTTCAACTAACTCTTCTTTGGATAAGATGACTTGTTCGAGAAAGCATTCAAGGGAAATAAAAAAAACAAGTATAGCGTGTATTGCGTGTTGCTGCACGGGGTTGTGTTATTTGTCTGTTGACCTGACTTTTTGTTTTTACTCTACCTCTATTTTGTTTTTAATGTCTGTTCAGACGATCTTCAATGTATTCTTCAGTTGTGCCAATTTTATTCGTGTGCCTGCACAAAGACTTCGTGGTTGTTGCCCGAAACAATAAATCAATTATTATTATTATTATTATTATTATTATTATTATTATTATTATTATTATTATTATTATTAGTGCATTTCCCGTACATTAGACCACTGTTACATTCCTCTAAGTTTCGCTGTCCAACAAAAATCAACACAAGTGGCTCAATAACTAGTAATTCTTTCAAATTTATGCCGTTACGTGCCCGTGAAACAGCATTTAATTAGCTTACAATGGCCTCAATTGTAGATGACCTCTCTCTCTCTCTCTCTGTTCCTCTCTCACACATACACACTGGCCCGTCCGCACACACATGCTCATACACACGCATTCACACACATACGCACATGCACACACGCGCACATAGTAACACGCAGACATACTCACGCGCACACACCCGCACACACCCACAAAACACATCCACACATGCGTGAGTGTGTGTGCGTTTGTGTTCCCGCAAGCGTAATTTGAAGTGAGCGCCGTTCATGGAATCCGGATGATTTATCTATCGTCCGTTAAAAGTTGATAGCGGTCGCCTCTAAGGGAAATCAAAATTCAAAAAAAAACTGTTATGGCCCCGGAGGAAACCGTCCTC
The DNA here is from genome assembly GCA_013436015.1 of Rhipicephalus annulatus. Taxonomy (NCBI): domain Eukaryota; kingdom Metazoa; phylum Arthropoda; class Arachnida; order Ixodida; family Ixodidae; genus Rhipicephalus; species Rhipicephalus annulatus. Next base: position 393,999 of record WOVY01000133.1, on the reverse strand, counting down.
GTGTGATTGGGCAAACTGTAATTTAAACTTCTCAGCTGGCAACGCCCAATTAGCTTCAGTTTGAAAGATGACTTCTTAATAGCAGAGCACGACGCTGGCTCACACATCTGCGTTTGATTTTATTTCTCGCTGCGCCTTTCAAGACGCGGCATTTGCAGCTCTCTTTTTGGCTTAATTTTTGTTTTACTTGGTTCATTCTCCAATTGGTCATTGGCCGGCGTGTCACTATATACGCACCCAGATAGTGCGACGGCTGTAATTTGCACCACGCCTTTGGCAACATGTGTTTGACACCTTCCGCTATAGCGGTGTGTTGCTTTGCTCACACTTTCTGAAACTCGCGGAATAAAGATGATAGGTGGGCGTTTGTCATAAAGCAACTTTTTCAGCGATGAGTTTTGATAAGTTAGCGGTAGCGAAATCAATTTTGTAAAGCACAAGTATAAGACAGTCTATTCGTGACTTCCTTGATGAAAAGCAGTCGCATGCGACAAGGTCGGGGCAGCCGCTGCTAAATGATACCATCGTCATGTACATTATGAACATCGCCCTCATAAATTGAGAAAATGGGTATGCGGAAATGTATATTTTTGAAATATTTCAGAAATAAACTACCTATTTTAAATTCTGAATGATACTCTATTCAATTTTCGGAATCTTCAGAGCAGGGCCACGTGAGTCGATCGTGAATAAACCTACGAAAGGATTTCTATAGTGGGATACAAGTTTTAGAATGCCGCGTCATTTCGTCCTGAAATGTGGATGCACACAAACCTGCATCGATGGGCGAGCACTGCAGAATGACGTCACGCGTCGGACGGCCCGTAACCGTTCCTTCGGAGAACACTACACAAGAGTGGGACTATAGTTTTTTTTATGAGACGACCGGTTGCCGCGCTTCGGTTTTCTGAGTGGGGCCACTCATATTAACTTTACGGGCCACTCTGAACTTCGTATGTCATATTCGAATATAGTGTTCTTGAAGTGGAAGGGTATCTGAGCTCGCTTGTAGCCTCGATGTGCTTCTTCAAATGTATGCGCGTAAAGTACTATCTCTCTCTCTTTTATATTTCTCTCTTAGTACTTCTTCAATCATTTCACTCAGTGCAGGTTTGTAGCAAACCACAGAGTTGACGACCTGGTCATTGCTTCATTATTTATTTTTTACTTACTTATTTATTTGTTTATTCAACACTGTAGGTCTTTTCAGGCCTATACAGAAAAAGGGCGTACAAAGTAAACAAGACTTCATATTGGGGAAACGAGGAAAATAAAGGCAAATTCGCAATACAAAGGAATAACAGCTACGATAACAGCACAAAAACAATAAATTGACAATGCATATAAGTCTTTCAGTTGGGGAAAAATAAAAACAGAAGTAGCAAACACGATCACATTAAACGGTAACATAATAGCCACACTGGTGCATGCAAGCTGTTAACGCGTGTAACAATGTGCGAGTACGTGCGCGATACATCGAATTTGCCTTTATTCGCGCAGATATACCACAGAACCTGTTTAAATGCCTCTAAATAAAATTCCAGCTGTGATAAAAATGGTTTAAGTGATTGAGCATCGACGACGTCATTCGGCGAGTCATTTTACATTTCTATAACTGCGGGAAATGATACCTAAGCGTGTTACAGCGTGACGGGATAGGGCGTATGCATTTCTTGTTAGTTTTACTGGAGTGACGGCTCGGAGCTTTTAGGTCATCGTTCTTCCTTAAGTTTGCCAACTTGCGTGGAAGAAGGAAAAGGAACTTCAGACTAGCAGATTCTTGTCAGTTAGCAAGAAGTGTGGCACGTGCTTGCAAACGCAGCGCAGAAACCTTCTCCTGCCTGTCATAAACAAATATAAGAGCCCTATTTTGAGTTTTTTTTCCAATGCATCGTAATTTTGATGCGGGTTCCAAGCTATTGCTGCGTATTCTAGGACGGGTCTAACGAGCGCGTTTGGTATACGCTGTTTAACTTGAAAATAAGTGACAGTCAGTTTATGCCTGATAAACAAAACAAAATCTAGTTGCTTAAATGCTCGTAAAGAAATCTGAATAATGTAGACATCCCACTTTGAAGACTGCGTTATCGTGACCCTCAGGTACTTTACGGTATTTGCGAGCTCGATGGCTGCCCCGCAGAGTGTGTATACGTGAAGTGAAGTGGACTCTTTCTGTGGGAAATTGCAATGCATACAGTTTTACATGTATTAATTTGCACATCATGTTTTTCAGACTATTTTCTAATATTCTCTTAAGATTTGCCAAATTAAACAGGACGAGGTATAAAGGCAAAGGCCAGCGTCTTATCTGTGCACCAACGTCTGCTCATCTAGTCAACAAAAAATAAAATAAAACTGAAGTTGATTTATGAATATACATGATGGTTTGTTGTGCCCGCATGTTCGTCTACTTGAGTAAGGAATATCAGCCAACAAAACGTGTCCACTGCCAACTCTGTAAATGTTTTTGTTTAAAAGGCAAAAAAGAAAGAGCTGACACTTACATGCTAGGAAGGATTGCTTGGAATTTTAATCACATGGGTCCCAAAATGAATGTTAACGCTTTCTGAATTACGACAACAAGAAAAAAAAGAACGAGCTGGGCCTAACACGTGGAAAAAGCACACACTGTTCTCATATGTTCTATTTTAACTGGTTTTCTGTGGAGAGGTTGATGTTTGTATTACCATAGCTATTACTTTTTTATAGGTTCTGCAGGCAAAGCAAGGAAAAAAAAAGGGGGAAGGGTTGCTCAAAGTGAAAAAACAACAACAACAAAACATTAATGTCTCTAAAGACATATAGCACACACAAAGAAGTTCAAATAACATGGTCTTGTACAGTGAATTTGCAGGAGTCTACGGAACACGTACTACATACGGTCGCTTCAGTCATTGTCAACCTTTAGTGAAAACTCGCGCACCTCTATGGCTTTCTCCTTCTTCGGCAAGTGGTGCATCTGACTTTACGCGATGAAGGTGGTTGGTGTCCATCTCAGTCCATCTCATGACTGTGTACTGCGGTATCAATTCGGTACTGCGAACTTTCCACCGCATTATACTGTAGTCCTGTGTGCGAGTTCGATTTACTTATGATTTCGTGTTTATACGGCGAATGCGAGGTGTATATACGTCGAGGGCTGCTGCGGCCTTTTCCTGTTTTACATGGCAGACTTCCCGCTATGCAGGCGCGCGTCCGACGTTACTCTGTCTTATTTCACCTCGCTGTCGGTATGTTTAGAATTCGCATGGAAATGAAACGCGTTTCGCGAAAGGCAGGCCGAAAAGAAGCCGGGTGTCGGAACATTGCGAACGGCACTGCAACCAGCCATCCAAGATGAATGTGCCGCCGATGGTTTTGCGCCGAGTTTCGTGACGAGGAATGCTGCTTCACCAACCCTCGTCACGTATACGACGGCGTCATTGACGCAGCTTTGAGGTCCGCTGGTCGATACACCACTCGCCTCCTGGAATTGCGGGTGGCTGGCCCGACCACACGCTTGGCATACAAATTCTTCGACCAAGGAGTTTTGAACGGTGTAAGATAGAGCTGTTTAGAATTTCGGTTCATTCAATAATTCACTGACCTAGATATAAAAAAAAACCAGGTTTCTTAGCAACTCATGAGTTGCCCAATTTTTATGCCGTAAAGCTGTTCCTCGAACCGTTTTTAGGGGCCTTTGAAAAACCAGAAAGCTTGATTTGGGCGGTTTAACCTGACGGAGAACTTAAACTGATGGGCGTGCACCTAACTTTTACAGTGAAAGCTGTTATAATATCCCAACAAGAGTCGCGTGCGGCGCGACCCTTGTAACTTAGTAAATAAACTTCACATAGTAAATTTAATAACAATAACAAAACTCCACGGTCACAATGGAACTGAAGTCCGGGTCCTCTGCGAGCCAGAACAGTGTTCTACCACTGAGCCAAGCTGATTGCTGCAACACTATTGCAAACTGTCCTTAGACATGCTTGATGTCGGGAAAGGAATTGCGTTAGTATGAGTAAAAAAGTGTTTTAGAAAAGGAAATTTCAACCAGGCGTAAGGCAATGTGAATTATGCAAAGAGTGGGTAGTCGAATGCTCCAACCCATTACAAAGGTTGGATGTCGTTCACCCATTTAACTGTGGCGCACACACACTGTGGGGGATTCTTGTTTTTTTTGGGGGGGGGGGGGGGGCTTAGAAAGAGCTTCTGGCATAATTATTTACTGTCGTCAGCCACAGCCTAAAATTTGCACAAATTTCTTGCAAGTGTGCGGCAAGTACCACGTTTTTTTTTTTTGAAGGATGACGAATGATGGCAAAATAAATGCCGGTTTGCTACACAGTGGTATATGGCCTAGTGGGTAGCCTGCAAGCGGGCAGCAGCTACACAAAGAGTGTCAAAAAAAATTGGCAGATCTCACTTACAGTTGAAATCGATGATATGCGAAGCACGAATAAGCAAGATTATGTCACTCTAAAATCAGCACAATGTTACAGGATGAAGGTATATGATGCCGTAAATGACTTCCGTGTCATGATTATCATGTTTGGATGTGTCGTTTACCTTCGTCATTTATTCACGTCACGTGATACCAAATTTAGTATATGTGTAGCGAGCGAAATGGCCGCGAGCACGCTATGACTGTGGTATGTTGCCATTTTTTTTATGGCACACTTGTCAGCATTATCATGTTTGCACCAGTCATATACTTTCGTCATCAATTGACGTCACGTAACACCAAATTTGGTATATGTGGAGTTAGCAAAACGGCCGCGAGCGCATCATGAGGGGCCCAATATACTGCAATGTAGCGTTGGCGCGCGCGCACGCTGGGCACAGTGACGCTAACGCGAGCACTCTATGGTCTGACGCCAGGCGTGACCGGCGTGACCATCGTTGGTCGGCGCGGCGCGACGGCAACCGGTGCGAAATGCGGCGTGCTGCAAGTCGCACCGACCCAGACAGCACTGCGTCTTCCTCTTTTCGTGACGGAGGGACGCTGGACGTGCTGAAACCCGTATGCGTCATAACAACGCAGCGCGGCGCGCACCTGCGAGTATATGGCAAGACCGGCGCCTGGCGTGGCAACGCCTGCGTGACGCGACGAAATGAACGCCGGCGAGCACTCGCACCGCGTCACGTCGAAATGTATTGGCGCCTTGCATGTGGTATATAGTCATGTTCTCACATGACACACATCTCATGATTATCATGTGTTCACCAGTCACACACCTTCGTCATCTATTGGCGTCACATAATGCAAAATTTGGCATATGTGCAGCTAGCGAAATGGCCGCGAGCGCATCATAAGTGTGGAATGTAGTCATTTTGTTACATGGCACGCATTTCAGGATTATGATGTTTGGATGCGTCATTTACCTATATCGTCCGTTCGCGTCGCCTTATACCGAGTTTGGTACATGTGAAGCTAGCGAAACGGCCACGGGCGCATCATGAGCGTAGCACGTAGTCATGTTGTTACATGACAAGCATCTCCCGTTTATCATGCTTGCATCAGTCACATACCTTCATCATCCATTCACGTACCTTAATACCAAATTTCGTATATGTGACGCTAACGAAACGGCCGCGAGTGCATCATCAGCATGGCATGTAGTCATGTTGTTACATGACACGCATGTCATGATTTTCATGTTAGGATGGGTCGCTTGTGTTCGGCATGATATCATGTCATACCATACCAGTTTTGCAACATGCCATGTGAACGAAACCACTGCAAGAGCTGCAGGACCTTGACATGTAAATCATGACATTCATGATATCTCATGATTTTCATGTTATGACAAGAAAAATATGTTCTGCATACAGTCATGTTATGTCATATCAAGTTTGGTATTGATAGCATTATCGAAACGGCCAGCAGAGCTAAAAGTCGTAGGCGGCTAGATAGATAGATAGATAGATAGATAGATAGATAGATAGATAGATAGATAGATAGATAGATAGACAGACAGACAGACAGACAGACAGACAGACAGACAGATAGGCAGACAGACAGACAGACAGATAGACAGATAGATAGATAGATAGATAGATAGATAGATAGATAGATAAATAGATAGATAGATAGATAGATAGATAGATAGATAGATAGATAGGTAGATAGATAGATAGATAGATAGATAGATAGATAGATAGATAGATAGATAGATAGATAGATAGATAGATAGATAGATAGATACGCTCAATGTCGCCGAAGATCGCTAAGAAATGCTTCGCATTTAAAAAGCTCTGAAGGGCCGCTTTTGAAGCTTTCGCTGTGACAGCGCTGCACGTTCTGCGCAGGCCTGGTGTTTTCTTTTTTTTGAAAACGCATTAGTTTTTGCGTCAATGTACACAAAAATAATAAATAAATGAATGAATAAATAAATAAAATAAATAAATAAATAAATAGACATAGCAGTTCAATGTTCAGTTGATCCGCCAGTCGGCACTACTCGATTGCACTTGTCAGACTTCCAAAATTTTTATGTTTTAGTCGCCAGTATTAATTTGTCAGGACTACCAGTGCCAATAAATACATTATCCACCAGCATTTACTCTAAACTATAACAATCGAAAAAGCTTAAAACAGTCGGGATCATGGGGATCGGGAAAATAATCGGCGTCCCGTATGGAAGGGGCGCATGACGTGCACTTTAAACATTGCATACGATGACGCGAAAATTGAGAGAAAAAAAAATGCCCGCAGCTTCCCTCGGGGGAACACTGAGGAGGATGCGGAGCATATAATTGGTTAACGGGGTGTTAAAGTGCGACTTACTTGGGTCGATGGCTAAATTGGTTAACGTGGTTGTGAAATGGGGTGTTAAATTGCGACTTACTTGGGTCGATGGCTAAATTGGTTAACGTGGTTGTAGGAGGGGGTGTTAAATGAGTGAACTCGTACACACGTATGCGAAAGGGCGGCGCTGGTCGAAGGGACGTCGATCATTGTGTTTGTGGATTCGTTGGAATTCATTTCACCGCGACCTTGGACGTCGACGCGCCGTACAAACCAACCGACGAGCGGCAACTGAGCGAGCGAGCGCCGACCTTGAGTATATATACAGCGCGACGGCGCATGCACTGTCAGCTGTCGAATGTTCGAGAAGGGGGAGAAGCGCGACGGCGCATGCGCGCGCGTCAGCTGCCGATGTTCTCGAAGCGCGACGGCGCATGCGCGCGCGTCAGCTGCCGATGTTCTCGAAGCGTGACGGCGCATGCGCGCTACATTATACAGCTAGCGAATGTTCGTGAAGAGGAGAAGCGCACGCGGTGTGTAGAGGAGGAAGGGTGCACAGATGGTGGAGGAGTGAAGCGCGCGCGGTGTGTAGAGGAGGAAGGGATGCACAGATGGTGGAAGAAGGAGGAGGAAGCTTGCGGATGGCGCCGCAATACAAGCCTCGAGTATTAGATGCTCCGCATCTAAAATATCAGGGAATGATATTAACTGAATGTGCTCCTGGTGATGAAATCAAAACGAACTGCGTCGCAAAGTGTGTCTCCGGCAAACGCCGCCCCTGCCTTTTTTTAATCGGGAGACAAAATGATATCTTCATCCGTCGTTACCTCTATTTTTCCCCCGCTTGCGCGACTGAACATTAAGCTTTAAAAGTTATGAAGAGTCGTACATACGAACAGCAGCGACAGTACCAGACCCCGTCGCACTAAGAGCAGTAAAAATACGAGAATTCTAAAACTATCGCAATAGACTACAGCAAACGGATTGAAAACAAAACAAGAAATCTTTCTTCTCCGTCAGTTTTCGCTTCATGGCGGAATGATCAGCGATATTCAAGTGGCGGAGCCCCCGAAATTCGACGCCGTCGTGCACATACGAATCTGCCCACATATCGTTTCTCACTGTTTCAGAAAATACGTTTAGACCTCCCCACTTTCTTTTCTACTTCACACCTCTCCCCTTTTCTTTTTTTTATATGTGTAGCGAAGAATGCTTTTTCCATTTCGCCTTTCTTGTTTGTTTGTTTTTTTTTTCGGGTTCCCGCTCCAACGCTCCCTGTCTTCTAGTGTTTCCGAACCCACAGGGGCTGCATATATATATACGTTGTCTACATCTGAATAATGGAAGTTTTCAATTTAGAAAGGACGCCAGCGCGGTATCGCACTTTGCCGCCGCTGCTGCGGAGGTTGGCGTTTCGTGGTGCGCCGTCCGTTCGCCAACAGTCGTGGCGTTCGAGACAGTGTGAAGTTGGCTCGTGAGCTGTCGCTGTTCGGTTCTCCGTCCTTGTCAAATAAAAAGAAATAATTAAACAAACTGATCGCAGGGTGAAGAAAGAAAACGGAAGAGGAAACAGGCCTGCGTGAATCCCCAGAGACGAAGCGGAAAACGAATTGAGGCGATGGTTTTCATTTCAGTTGTATTTATTTTTTTCGTCTTTCTTCGAAGTGTTCTTTTCGTCATCCTGTTCTTCTCTCAGAGAGACAAAGAGGGGTAATAAAGGCTGCGACATCTTTCTTTCTTTCTTTCTTTCTTTCTTTCTTTCTTTCTTTCTTTCTTTCTTTCTTTCTTTCTTTCTTTCTTTCTTTCCTTTCTTTCTTTCTTTCTTTAGCTGTTCCGTTTGCCAGTCCTCAATTTGCCGCTCTTTCAGTCACCCCCTTACTTCTCGTTCGACATCGCGTCGACAGCGTAAAAACGATTGTCGATGAGACCGACGAATCTGAATAGAAACCTAAAAATAAAAAAAATAACGGATATTGCCGGAGTTAAAATTTACATTTCTCTCCCTGTTTCCTGAGAGTCCGAACAGATGGCGCGCTCTCTGTGTTTTGTGTCTTGAGTTGAGATGAGTGAGAGTCCGGCTACGGGAAGTCAATGCGGTGCCGGGTTTTGCAGCGAACGAACAACCTTTATTGAAGGTGGAGGAGGGAGGTCGCCAAAAGGGTAGGAGGGAGTATGTTTGACCGGAATATACGGAGTCGACGTTCAATTCACTTCGTGTTCTTCGCATCGTGCTCTCGCACGTCCTTGCTTAACTACCTATTTGCCATTTCCCCGCCGTAGTTTTTTTAATGTATAACGATGAAGTGGAAAATGACGGTGAACGGCGACCAGCGGTGTTTTGGCGTATACCGTCTCCACTCTGCACCGTCACCTATATCTGCTTAGCCTTGGCTAGTTTGGGCTGACTAGTGTTGGTTAAAAAATGGCTAATGCAACTTTGCTTAGAGATTCTTGAGGTGGAGGAAGGTGAAAGGTGGGCGTAAGTGGCGCAGTGACTGCCTTGCAGGTCAGGACACCACAAGCGCGAAACTCGGGAGAAAGGTATAGGAGAGGTTTGAGTGGAGTCGGGGTTTTAGAGAACGTAAACACAGCAAATAATGTCAGCGCAAAAAACGCAAGTTCGTCGCCACCGGTTTCAGGCTAGGTCGGCGTGGTTCACTGATGGTCGGCTAGTTTCGGGCTGTCCAGAGCTGGCTGGCTGATGTTAATATGGTCTGGTATTAGCTAATGCGATGATTTATCTAAGTTATTGTTGGTTGAGTATATTGCTGCATAATTACGGAAATAAATGAGTGTTTAGAAAAAAGTGTTTAACGATTTAGAGTACTTGGCATTCTACTATGCATGTGAGATCATAAAGCCTGTCTTATGGCTAATAATATATATTTGTGCGTGTTATGTTATATAAAATAGAAAACACTACTTGTCTGCACTCTGTATAACATACCATTGGGACCTGTGACATCGTGAAAGTATATTGACGCACGTATAGCGACTTTTATACGCATGTTATATAAATGGCGGGAATCGCCTGTTCCTCTACGGTAATCCAAAATGTTAGCGAATGCCTTCTTTTTTAACGTTTTTTGCGCATGATGTATTGATTCATGCTATACTTTGGCATACTACGGCAATGTATGACTGTTACAAGCTGCCACTTAGGCGTCGCCAGCGCGAAGTCGGCAAAGGGAAATGACAGCAGGTTGATTCGTTCCGTATCCAGTCAAGCGATCAAAATTCCAGTCAAGCGATCAAATAGGTGTTTGTACACCAAAACAACAATTTTATTGGGGATATTGCGGCTCAAGGAATATATCAGAACACTTAAAACAAGCTAGCAAAATACAAATTGAGTCAAACAATAAGCTTATAAAATACAAGTATTACAAAAAATACAGAAAATGAATTAACAATAAACAAAAAATGAAATAAAATTAAACAGTAAAGAAGTGAAAGCTCGGCGATATCAACAGGTGAAGGCATACCTGAGATGACCGGTAGCGCTGCGTCCACAACAATGGCTGCGGACAATCGATGTAACAAGTCCCGAAGTGGTCTAGCTCTGCCGCAATGTCGGTGGGTCCGAGATGCAACGCCGATGCTTCTGGAAGCTAGCTAGTGCTTGAATGTTATTTCAGGCATGTTTAGCTAACACGAGATGGAAGTCCGGACGGCTACTTTGGAGACCTGTCTCAACTAGGCGAACGGCTAAGTTCAGGTGGCCAGCCGATACAAAGCGCACACTAAGAACTTCCAGAAGGGATACTCGTTCATCTCCTTCCACACCAAGTTGTTCAAGCAACCAGACTGATTAACAAGGCGATATCCTAATCCCCTTCGTGTTCTCTCGTTCTCTTCTGGGGAGAAAAGGGGACCCTCGACAAGGGTCCAAGTATGTGCGGGTCATCTTTAAAAAAACCCAACCAAAAATATTGAAGACGCCCATTTTTATCTAGGGGAGGGTTCTCCGATAATGAAGAGAGACAACCAGCTTAAGGTGACCGCGTAGACGGCTCAAAAACGCGAAGCTTCTTCCGTAGGAACAGTATCTTGCCTCGGTTCTCGGGCGAGTGTTCTGGGAGGCGCTGGTTCTGCAGTCAAAACGTTCATCACGGCCTTACAACGAAAGCTTTCGTCGCCGTGGTACAACAAAACAACGAACCTACCTCGGCAGCAACATTCGAGGATGAACACCCGCTTCCGCTGCTATTCGCGGCTCTAAAAACAAGTATTTTCATGCCCAAGCTGGCGCGACAGTTATAGCGGGATGACGATAGGTCGAAAAACCATTTACGCTAAAATTCATCACCGCCGATTGCGATTGCTAAAGACAATTACATTGGTTTCATTCTCTGCGAGTATGGGTTGCAGAGCTGCTATAACGGTTACGAGGTCTAACTATTCTAGCTATTAATTTATTGGTCTTGACATCTCTTCGTTAAAGCACATCTTTGAGTTCTATTTTCGTAACGCTACCATGCATACTTGCGTGTACAGCGCATGTGTCACACCCCATATGTCGCTAGCCATCAGGTGAAGCTCATTCGAAATTGCACAGCACACAAGTTACAGCAGAGACAAATAAAGCTAGTCCATAAATTTCTTTTTCTTACGTTGTGCTGTACACTTTTATACAGTCCTGACGTGCGTTCAGTGCGCTGTTCTCTCTTTCTCTGTTTCCCATTTCTCGTCTCAATTGGTGCAAAGGGTAGCAAACCGAACACTAGTCCCTGCCCGAAATTCTCTTTTTTTGTTTCTCTTTTTGACTTTTGGAGCTTTCCGTAATCGATAGGCCGGAACGCTTTGCTGGTTCCCCTGACACCGCCACTGTTTCCAGATGGGCCGAGCGATGAACATCACTCGCCCGAGAGTTGTTCTGTATGCAGTTGCATATCGCGTGTTTCATGAAGTGTCCCGTACAATGGCGGCGATTTGCCTTTCAATGCTGATTTTTGTACTGTGGTGCGTGTACGGCTCATCTGGATTTCTTCGTTCGCTAACAAAAAAAAAACCGAATGGAACACCATACGATCAATGCAATGTATAAAAGCAATGATATCCGGATAGTCAGTGTATAACATAACATTTCCCGGATCTGTTTCCCTCTTTTTGCGGCTGAATCAATCATGTGATATGCTAGATATGTGGGGTTTAACGTCCCAAAACCACTATATGATTATGAGAGATGCCGTAGTGGAGGGCTCCGGAAATTTAGACCACCTGGGTTTCTTTGACGTGCACCTAAATCTGAGCACACGGGCCTACAACATTTCCGCCTCCATCGGAAATGCAGCCGCCGCAGCCGGAGTCATGTGATCTGCTTGCAGTTAGCCGTAAAAGAGCGAGTAATATACTGCGCGCATGTATTCTCATCCTTGTCCCATAAAGGCGAGCCTGCATACATGTGAGAGCGCTGCACGCGAGAATTTCTGCATACATCTTTGGAATCTTTTCGAAACAGTCGCAATCGAAGTGTCACAGCCTCTGCCCGTTCCCGTATGGTCTGTACAGAATCATTGAATTGTTACCTTTTGTAGTCACGTTTCTGTTGCTGCTGATGATGATCTACATTAGTGACTGGCCCACACTAAGGGATTGCCCAAGAAGCGAACAAATTTTTAAAAAGGACATGTGTACGAACCTCGCCTTCCTCGTTCGTACAAAAGCATCGCCATTGTTTTTCTGGTTCTTCCGACAGAATACAGCGTCGGAATACAGCGTCGTTTCAATCGTTGTAACTCTAAGTATCGGGAAATTCCAGTAGGAATGATACCGTTTCGCTCCGCAATAAATTTGTCAGGCAATTCGCTACATCAGTGCTCTCGGGATAGGACTGTTAACGACGCTACACAACAGGCCTACACACAAGTAATTGTTTGTATGCGTATTTCGCATATTTTGTTCACCTCTCCCTTATTTCTCTCATTGTTTAGAATGTATCCTTTCTGCATTCTCTTCTCACACTCCAGTGTCGCATAGCAATCTTCCCGTTGGCGTTCCCACATTTCTCGTCGCATATCTCTACACTCCCGACCAACTGCGTTGTTCCAGTATAAGCTCTCCTTCACTTTCTTGAAATGTATTTGCTGGGCAAAGTCTCATGTTTGAGACTTTCTTGGGACAATGGCAATCGTTGCAAGCGGAGGACCACTTCTGTTGTTACGGTACCACAGTGACTTAATCAGATCGACGAGCATCCGATACAAAGAAAAGGTGCGAATGCGTGATGACATTGATTCGTATACACGCTGCGATTGCACGCCGACACGACGACGGATGCCAACACGCTGCTGGAAGTAGTGGACAGCGATATTGTGAATCACCTCGTGCACTCCTCGGACCTCAGGGCTCTTCGGGAAGTTAAAGCTAGCCTTTGGGTCCTTTGAGGCACATAAATCTTTTGCAAGCCTTTCAAAAGCGTTGTTCTTCTTTGACTATACCCAAGTGGATTTCTTAACAAAGCCGATGAATGTCACAAGCTCACGAAACTTCGAGGAGACTACAAACCAGGCTCCTTTTCTTATATATATGACACCCGTCTTTTAGCGGAGGCTGGCCAGGATCATTGTCGGCCGCGGGGCTTTCGTCTTCTCGTGGGAGCTAGACTTCCACTGTGTTCCCGATCCTTGTGCTGATCGACTCTGCGACTGCCGCTGCCGCCGCATCGCACTGATCTTTTCGTATGCGCAGTGATTTCAGACGGCCGTAACGCGCACAGTTTTTGTGTCACGCGCCGTATACGAGCAGAAGCGTCGGTGCCGAATCGGGATTCGTCTCGTCCCGCGGCTTAGATGGCCTGCCTACAGCTGCACGTTTACTTTGTTTTTTTTTCCTGGTGTCCCAGGATTCTGATTTATATCAAAGAAAGGTTTTCGGGCCCACGTGATACTAAGCGGGCGCGGCGAATTCGTATTTCAGTACGGTCGATGCTGAAGAGCTGCGCGCGCCTGATACGCGCAAGTAATGAACTACGCCGCGTTCTTGTGTGGTCCCACAGACTTAGCGCAACGTTTAGCTAATGGAAGAAAGTTGGGTTCGAGGACGTTCGTCCCTTCTTCGTTTGCTGCGGTTTGAGCGCCCAAGTCTAGAGCACAGCCCCGTGACGAGTGATCGCAGAAGTGCTTTCGTGCCTTCTCTGCCATGGTAGGGTGGTCACCCTAACCACGGGGTGTCTCCCAGGATGGCGGATCGGTATCCCGGAAATCCTGGCCGTGACGTACGTAAGGCATGTATAGATATAGAACTATTTCGTATTTGTGAACAGTGGTAGGCACGATCGACATACTGGACCGTTTGTAGAGACGTCGGGGCGCGTACATATAGGCTCCGGTCTGCCCAAAGCTCACCACCGCCCTATGTAATCACGTGAACCCTGGCACAGCAGCTGGAGAGCTGTCTCCGAGCATACCATGTCTGGCAGCCTGCTGCGTCAAGCGGGAGGTCACGGAGTGCAGCTGATTCACACGCCGCCGCAGACACAAAGCTTTGATTGATATGTGAGGCTTAACGTCCCAAAACCACCATATGATTATGAGAGACACCGTAGTGGAGGGCTCCGGAAATTTCGACCACCTGGGATTTTTTAACGTGCACCCAAATCTGAGCACACGAGCCTACCACATTTCCGCCTCCATCGGAAATGCAGCCGCCGATGCCGGGATTTCATCCCGCGACATGCGGGTCAGCAGCCGAGTACCTTAACCACTACACCACTGCGGCGGGGTACACAAAGCTTTAGGCTAACGAGCTTACTAGTAAATGAATACACCGGCCATCGAGTTGTTCAGCGCACGGAGGAAGGAATACGAAAGGAGGGAGGAATACGTCACATGAATGGGTTTTACTATACTCTCGGTGGGGTTCCATTCTTGAACCTCCTCCGTGAGCCGTGTCTCGTAAAATCTCATTTTTTTCGTGATATTGACTCAAAAGGTCGCGTTGTTGGACTGACACTGCTTGCTTCGAAACGGGTTGACTTGCCAAGGCCAGTTGCATGACGTCAAGCTCCCTCATTTCTTTTTTTTCCCATGCTGTAGCCTACTTCGGCAACGCTTGCGAACACCAGTTAAACAGTGCTGGATCGTTCGTATATCGATGACCTCGCTCGCCCTCCTCGGGTCTATATTTAAATCTCGCTGCTAGCCTAAATCGATGGGAATCGAGCAGTCGTGCGCGCTCATGTCGAACCAACCGTGACCTCACTGAAGTGATTAGCCGCTCTTTTGCATCGCAAGTGTAATGACCCACGCAGCCACACCGGCAGCACGAGCGAGGATATATTTGTTCAGTGAAGTGCGCTCTCACTATTAGATTCACGAGCCAACGTCACTTATGTCAGCGTGCAATCTTTGTAACTCGACGAATGTTTCAAGTGGTGCCCCACTTAGGTGGTGCTGCGTACATACTCTATAGTCGGTGGACATCGCGGAGTGTTTTCGCAGGCGTATCCGAAATGGGAGTGCGAATTTCCGCGAAGTTTTTCTCGCGAAAAAAGAGACCATGTTTGCTGTGCCTACGTTTATAGGTTGCTTATGCAAGGATTACGCGCGTGCCTGCGGGCGCCGACCTCTACGTTTTTTTTTTTTTTTTTTGAGACGCGTCGAGAAGCGAGAAGTATTGTGTGTCGATGTGGGAGATAAAACGCGTGCGCGGACTATAACTTTGCGAATAGCGTAAATTACCGGTACAGATTCGGTTATTGAGAAGTGTTTAGGGAAGCGCATTACGTTTGGTGTCGCGCACATTACTGGAGCACTTATATAAGTACTATCGTGTGATACAAATTATCACAACGACGAGGTTCACATAACCCCTACGCCAGATCAATATTTCCTTTTCTGAGGAGGATGATAGACCTTACCGTTTTTTTCATTTCCTTTCTCTCTCTTTAGTGTGTGTGTTTTTGCATAAGTACGCCAGGATGCAACTTTAGTGTGCCGCCTGTGGTTAGGAGTAGCTTTTACGAAGGCGCACTCATTTCGCATAGGAATGGCGGATAGCTCCCGATGTGAATCGTGCGACACGGACGAGACAATGAAACATCTACTGTGTTCCTGTGAATGTTTTGCGAGCGAACGCAACTTGCTACGCGAAAAGTTAGAGACACTAGACAGTAGACCTTTTTTCCGAAGAGGAGGTCCTTGTTTCATCGCTCTACGCGTCGCAGGCCAGCAAAGCGACGCGGGCATTGCTAAGTTTTCTAAAGACGACCGGACTACGTGACCGCTTATAAGCGTGCAATGGACAAGGTCACATCTACACACGCTGCCCTTCACCTCTCTCTCTCTCTGCTCCTTTAAGCCCCTCACTCCTTACTCCATTGCAGGGTAGCAAACCGGACGTGCGTCTGGTTGACCTCCCTGCCTTTCATTTCTTTCCTTCCTCCTCCTCCTCCTACACCAAGACAGACGAAAACTGCCGTTTATATGTCTGTTGCAAGTCTCTTGCAACTCTTTTAAGTTTCTCGTATTCATTTTTGTAGAGTTTATACTTGAAAGCGTTTCACTGACCAGCATGCCTTCTTCCTGGTTTGCCTGAGCGTGGCGTGGCTTGCTACTGCACAGACTTGGCCAACGTGCTCGATAGAATTTCGTTGTAGGAACAGCCTGTGCTTGTAAAAAACGTTTCATTGCGTCCATTGAAAGAAGATAGTTATGGTTTAGTGAGATAACAGGCTTACCAGAATAGCGGGATTGGAATGCACATTCGCGGTATACGCTAAAAGACCCGTATAGCCTGTACCGCATGCATGCTATTTTTTTCCAGATTCAGCGTTACCGTGTTTGCGTGGTCTACGTAGCGCACACAAAACATGACGGTGGTTTGGACACCCACTTCGAAATGAATTGAGCGTTGGTGGGGACATATCCACTTTTTTCGAGGCTAATGACTGTACAAAATGACTTTGCTAGCCTTCAGGTACTTTCGACGACCGACTAATACGGATGACAGCCTAGTTTTTGAGATAGCTTCTCATTTCGAACGTCCCTATAGGTCAGAAGGTCAGCGTGAACAGATCTGCAACATAAATATTTGCGCTTTAGATGTGGTGTCCACATTTATTTACGTTTATTAATACTAGAAATAGTTATATTGCTGCGAGCGGACATGTAAGCGAGCAATGTTTGTTCTTTTTTTTACTCTTTTTAAGGCATTCACCCTTCGCTAGGGGACGCCACCGTCACAAATTAGGCGCTAAAGGCTACCCCGCTAAATTATGCAGGCATTCCACGTGACATCACAGACAAGTTCTCTGCGCTGGGTACCTGAACATGGCGTGCACCATGACTATTTATCGCATTTTGTAGTGCCAGTGCAAGCGACTACAGAGCTGTTCACTCCTCGCTTAGTGCGTTGATTGAGTGTTTGCCGTGTCACGTGTGGACTACGTACCCCATGCTTCTCGTTCAAGTCAGCTCTGTTAACTTGTTCCACGACCCGGCTTTAACCACCCATATAGTTTGTGATGAGAAATTCCTTAACAGGGGGTAGAGCCAAAGTTTAGACAAGCCCACTTGTTTAGTCGGCTCTACAGCGCCCACTTCATTTTTTTTTATTTCTTGGAAAAATTGATAGGTGGAGTGTATCGTCCCAAAACCACCATATGATTATGAGAGACGCCGTAGTGGAGGGCTCCGGAAATTTCGACCACCCGGGGTTGTTAAACGTGCGCCCAAGTTTGAGCACGTGGGCCTCAAGCATTTTCGCCGCCATTGAAAATGCAGCCGCCGCAGCTGGGATTCGATCCCGCGACCTGCGGGTCAGCAGCCAAGTATACCTTAGCCACTGGACCACCGCGGCGGGGCGCTTTAGGGGCGAAGCTCCTTAAGCCGTGGGTCGTGCGTCCGCGATGTATGTATGTATGTATGTATGTATGTATGTATGTATGTATGTATGTATGTATGTATGTATGTATGTATGTATGTATGTATGCATGTATGTATGTATGTATGTATGCATGTATGTATGTATGTATGTATGTATGTATGTATGTAGTAGTAGTAGTAGTAGTAGTAGTAGTAGTAGTAGTAGTAGTAGTAGTAGTAGTAGTAGGTAGCGACCTCTCGTTTAGTTCTTGGTATGTCCGCTGAGTGGCGGTACCTAAATATGTGCGAGAACGGTACTTCGAGT
Organism: Rhipicephalus annulatus; assembly: GCA_013436015.1. NCBI lineage: Eukaryota > Metazoa > Arthropoda > Arachnida > Ixodida > Ixodidae > Rhipicephalus > Rhipicephalus annulatus. The sequence goes on along the minus strand of WOVY01000133.1, from coordinate 376,136 downwards.
GTTCACTAGATTGACGGACGCACGCGCGGACAGACAGACAAGCAGAAGGACGTAAGGACGGACAGATGCACGCGCGGTCGGACGGATGTACGGAAGGACGCATGGACGGACGCACGGATGCTCAGACGAGCAGGTGGATTCATGGACAAACGCAGAGACGGACGCATGCATGGACGCACAGACGAATGGATGCATGGACCGACGCATGGATGGATGCGCGGATAGACGGAAGCAAGAACGAACGGGCGGACGGAAGTGCGGACGGACTGATAGACGCTTCGCCCCACTCATCATCATTCAATCCGTGTATTGACTGCGATTTTTTTTTGAATTTTTCATCGCCAGATTTCATCTTTCCTCCCTCCCCTTTGTTTTCAATGCAGATTGTCTAGCAGCATTTCTTCATCGCCCGAAAACAAAATGCCTTGCAATAGACGCGCAAAGAACATAATTTAAAACGTAACCAAGCGCTATGCTTTCGAGTAGCTGGGCTCAAAACGAACTACCACCTCATTTCGATTTTTCCCCGCCTACGAACAATGTCACTGATAAAACGTATAAGAGGCGTCGTTTCTAAATTCGGCTGCCATCCAAGCGAAGGACCGTAATTACTGAGGCGCGACGGTCTTCCATTGAAGCTAACGTGCGCACCGATTAAACGGACGCAAGCGGCCGCGTCGGATCTGCGCCGGAGATCCTTGCACTCCATTACGCTTCTGACGCGTGTCGAAGAAGGGAGAGAGAGCCTTGGCGCAAGCACCGGCACAGGTGGGCCGGTGCCGCATCCCGCCAGCATGGCACGCGGGCGATCGTGTCACCCCTCTCACCCTCGCAAACGCCACTGTGGAGACAGGTAGCATAACGCAAGCAAGGAAGAAAAACTGGGAAGTTGGAAAGGTTAATTTCTTAACGCTAATCAGTTCAGAATAATAGGCCTGGTACCCTGCACAAGGGAAAAGGATTTAAAGAAGAATAAAAAGAGAGAAAAAGAGAGGGCAGCACACGCAGACATACAACGTCACAATGGAATCAGTCTTGTGTGGTGTACGGCATCACTGTGAGTTTTCAGTCGCTTAATCGAACGTTGTTACTTTTGAGGTTGCAATGGTTACTTTAACGTAGCATGTGCCGCACGTTCAATTCTCGTCGTACGCCATTAGAAAGATAGAGAGAGCGAAAATAAACTGTATTGTATCTGTATACAGGGAGTAGGTGTGAGGTGGCTTGATGTGAGCCACCCCTCACAGGTTTATTACAAAGTTAACGAGGGTAAAACAAGAGGTTTGCCTAGGCATAGTAGTTTGTAAAACTCAGGTCCTATTGCCAACAACGCTGAGCTCTCATTCAAACCTTCTATTACCGGAGCAAGATGGCCAGAGGCAAGAAATAAAGCAGAATGAGGTTTGAGCTGTACGAGGGAGATAGACGAGACTACATAAATGGGTGTATGGGGCAGAAGCCGCTTCGATGGCACCGCCATGTTTTCCACGTTGTATATACAATATCGGTGAAGGATTTTTATTTATTTATTTTTATTTATTTAATACTGTAAGCCTTTCTCAGCCTCATACAGGGTGGGCGAGCAAATATACACAGTCGCGTACAAACCAGGCAATATCGCACATAGTGGAAGAAACAGAATCACAAGATGATGGTGAAAATAAAACTTGAACGATGAAAGCAATTGTACAAAATCATGGACAGGTCACAAAACATCGAGGTATCAGCAGGGGGTACAGTGATCAGTGTGTACGGAAGCGCTCACAAACATCAAAAAACAAAAGTTGCTTTTAGCGTTTATAAAACAGGCTTTCTACATTCCGAGCAAATGAATCTGCAGAGGAAAGATTAACGCATTCACGTGGCAATTTGTTCCACTCTTCCACTGCTGACGGGAAGAATGAATATTTAAAAGTGTCACAGCGTGACATGAATGAGGGTCTGATGCACTTATTGTGGTTGGTACGAAGGGAGTGATGGTTAGGTGGCTTTATATAGTTGTCTTTATGTTTAAACCGTTGTGATACAAAAGAAAAATAAACTTTTAGGAAGGATTGCCATCTGATCTACGGGCACGCTACTTTCTCTAGACGTCCAGGTGTTTCTCCGAAGTGTACGCGGAGTAATTAACGCCTTTTTATTTTGTAGTGCAAAATAGTGTGACTTACGCTGCACGAAAACGATATTTTCCTTCTAAACAGGGTCGTCCCCTTACTACTCTTCCACTTCTGGAGAAATTCAGGGCAGAATGTGTGTGCTTCCAGATTACGTCGGTTTATTGAGTGCCTTCAGTGACCAGAAGCAATGGACGGGATATTACGTTTATGAGTGTCACCTGCAGTTAGAGTGCTGCCGATACGGTAGTTAGTGTGGTGTGTGTTTGAGTGAAACTTTCTCACTTTTAGTGGAAAGAAACGCCGTTATTCTTTTTTCCTCAGCGCACGAAACGAGAACCTCAAGTACTTTTTTATTAGTGTCGTGTAAGTTACTGTTATAAAACACGAAAAAGTCAGTTGAGACGGGAGCGCGATCTCTGATTTGTATGTAGGTTAGTGATACTCACTCCCGGCTTTTGTGTGCCCTGTCATTATCTGGGTTAACCTTAGTTCTTGCGCGCTGTCGATCTGGATCTCGGAAGCCACGTCTAAAGACGTGCATCGTTGAGATCTGTTCCGATCAGCTCCTCACTATGTCGCAACTAAATTGATTACTTTTTATTCATTCCCCTGACAGTCAATCGAGTTTTATGGTAAATTTAAATACGCTACGAGATCCGATGTATCCAACATAACTTTACCTGCACGCGAACCATCTGTTTCTATTTTTATTTGGAACTTAGATTTTCTCGAAACCTGAAGTGAGCGCTTGATTGAATGTACTTTGAGGAGAAGCACTGAAGTAAATTTATATACCCCAACAACAACACAAAAAAAAACACCATCTTCACGAAGTGAATGCTGATGGTGGATGGGGCGAAGCAGTGTGCACTACATCATCAATTGTGGCCTTCTATTTTGCTCTGGTTAACAGCCTTTTATTTTCCTCTTGTTATTGTTATCTCATGAGCTTTGATTGATCGATGGTGAAATGTCAACGTTTTTACGTCGTTGTTGTGGCTCTATATTTCGTTTGTTCTGGTGAAAACCTTTTCAGAGCCTTTTGTTATTCACACAGGTGTCTGTGTCTGAGTCTTTATTCGACACATGCATGCACAAATACAAGGCCAAGAAAATAAATGTTTCGGCTTGTTCACATGCGTGCACCTGCGCTACATCTGCGGTAGACAGTGCACGGCGGTTGACGGACATTGTGTGGTCCTATAAGGGACTTCGCCCTATAATAAATATTAAAAAAAACTACCATGAACTTCTTCGTCGCTAAGTCTGCTGCTTAGCAGAGGGTCTTCGAGCGGATAAGTCACCATGTCTTAAGCTGATTGAGCAACTAAAGAAATCGACGTATCTGATGCTCGATTAAAAACAAATACAAAAGTTTAGAGTGCGCAAACTGCGGAAAACCGGTTCGTACGCGCCGAGTTTTCTGAGGCGGTTCAAGTTACCAAGGTGCTTTCATGACGGGGAACGCAGCGGCCCGGATTCGGGTGTTTTATTTGTGCGCGGATACGCAATTATAATGACGGGTGCCTTGGGCTATGTAAATAAAACGGAACTTTGGAGTGAGCATGCGAGCGGGGGGTGTGTCGCCGAGTACCGTTGATCCTCGACGGCAATTGGCTGTCGTGGTAAGTGTGCTGAGTATTCAGAAAGAAGGAACTACAGAAAAAAAGAAAGGAAAAAGAAAGAAAGGAGGAAACGAAAATAAGGAAAGACCAATAAGAAAGATAAAGCAAAGCAAGCAAGAAGGAATTAAAAATGAAAGAACGAAAGCAAAGAAAGGAATAAGTAAATAAATAGACAGAAGGAAATAAGGAGTGATAGTTAAGAAAGAAAAAAAAGAAAAAGAAAGAAAGTTTTTGCCTTACTACCATTTAGCTGAGGGCAAGCTAGTCTATGACTGATGCGCTCTACTCCAGTAGGTATTGGCGTGTATTGGCTAGCGTCATGTGCCGTATAGGCACGGTCCAAAAGCTTGATGTTCTAGTAAGTTCATAAAAGAGGGATTTAATCGCTGCGATATTTAACATGAAGGCAGCAGTTTTGAATTCGCCTGATTTCACGTTCCTTTTTTTTTGTCGTTGTTGTTCTTGTTGTTGCAATCTGCAAAGCTCGTCAATAGTATCTCTAGGGATAAATTGAGAGAGCCCCCCGCGCGCGACGCGCTGTGCTTGGAGGCATTTTTCTGTTCTGTGCTCAATTTTTTTCTTCGATGGTACGCGTCTTTTTATATTTCAGTAGGCGTCTTTGCAGCTGCCGTGACAGTTGTATTCGTTATCATAGAGGACGGTGTCAAGCTTTGGGCTGGGCGGAGTCTGTGGGCCGCGACGTCGCTACAAGCGCCTCAGTATGTCGACGTCGCCTACCCGTCTTCACAAACATGGGAATAGGTGTATACCCCGCACGGCGACATCGTCGTGTAATTCGTTTTTCCTCCGCTGACAGGTCGGGGTCACGTCGCCTGGATGCGGTTCCTCAGACAGTAGGGCAGGCGCACAAAATACCGGAGGCGTATGCATTCAGCGACCCATATATCGATCCTGCGGATGTCCCGAGCGGCAGCCGGGGCTGCAGTGGTGCGGCCACCGCCACGTGCGTCGCGGTGGAGCAGACGGGGCCGATTGCATCGCGCGCCGTAAGGCGATTGTCCCCTCTCTTCCTTTCCGCGTCCCTGTTTTGATGGTGGTCCGCGCCTTTATGCCTCTCTCGACTTGCGACTTTTTTTTTTCTTTTTCGTCGTTCTTGTTGCGCGGCTGCGTTTTGGATCTGAATCGCAGACTGTCCTATTCCCGGTCGGATGCCCGTGTAATTGCACCTGCGGAAAGTTGACCGGAAACCGCAAGGAACGGGATTCTAGACAACACTGTTCAGTAAATCTCGCTTAAGAGGGAAGAAATAAATACAGGGAGCTTAGCCAGTTCTAAGACAGGCTGCTTACCCTGCGCAGGGGAAAGAGGGTATGAAACATATTAGAAAAGAGACGTTGCGAAGAAAGAAGCAAGAAGAGAAAGTAGATAAGGACAGTGTTTCAAGTTTGTGTTTACGATCGGTTTTCTTGAAAAAGCGCATACAGTGTAACTAGGAGGAAGACAAAAAGGCGTGCCGTTTATTCGGAGTCTCAATACAATGAAGAACGTGCTTCGTTCATTCGTGCATTCATTTAAGTTAATGGTGTGTGCAGGCAGCAACACTGCCTTTTTTAAAACAAAAATAAAAACAAAGAAAATTACCGATGATTACAATACTCCATAACGCGAAATTTGAGCGCTGCTCTGTAAGCTCGCAATACATTGATGCAAAGAACTTGAGATACGTGCTTATGTACGCTAAGTTACATATAACGTTATCTTACACGTGTACTCTTTCTTTAAGAAACACTTTTCATGTCACTGATGAATGCGAATGAAGCCTCATAGCCATGCGTATGATTGCCGAATAATACTTCAATGTTGCTCGGTTCATTTTGAACATGATGCATACAATTTGGTTACGTTGGTGTAAAAAAAATTGAATAATTTAAATGAATGTATGCCGGTTCGTACCACAAGTATAATGGACTTTGATAAACCGACAGCAATGTAAGAAGGACCTGCACCACTAATCTCGATGCATTGACAAAGGTTACGAAGATGCATTAAAAAACATAAAATAAAGTGCTTCTGTCTGTGCCGCTGAGGTATGACAGTCTCAAATCAATTCACGTAAAATAATAAAGTCTGCACCAATACATTTTTAGAAAAATAATAAAGAAAAAAAGAAGAAAAGGAAAAGAAATTCTGCCATCTAGTCCCATCCCAGCCACGCGAACGGACACAGACAGGGAGGATCTATTTACTTAGATGGGTTGCATGTTTTTTTTTTACGTTCCTAACTACAGCACATTTGGTGCTTTTTTATTCATTTCGTTTTCTTCTTCCTACATTCTTCTTCACGATTATTCTCCTTAGAGTGTTCTGCAAGGAGTGGGCGTTGCCCTCTCGTCAGCTGCTCCGCGATCTTGTCCTGCTGACTTAAAAATAACCTTTAGATGTCACATCGATGCGCTGACCGTGAGAAGCGCAATGGTGTACACAATGCGCCAACGTACCTTGGCGCGAGACTTGTCGTAGAAGTGTTCAATGCGTGCGCAGACGCCACCGAGAAAAGGCCCAGCGGTTATGTGTGAAAAGCCGAACCATCAGTTTCTTCAGCGCAGGTTATCCGAAAGAAACTGCAGCACACTCCACGTGACCGCGTTCTGTGCCCTTATTGGTGGACACGCTCGCGAGGCGTCTTTCGCTCCACACGTTCACTTGGTATAACAGCGAGGGACAGCGACAAATGTCGACGTTCCGCGCGAGAACGAGTGCTTGGAAGCTTTAAATAATGAACGGTGCTGTAAAAATTCAATGCGGTAAAGAAACTGGCGTTGTTATCTTTCGAACATTCTTGTTTAAGACGGACCCAACATGGCGCACTAGTGGTTACCCTATTCGAGCGCTGATCAGCAGGTCACGGGATCGAATCCCGGCCGTGGCGGCTGCCAGTACTGTTGAGACGAGAATGTTTGAGGCCCGCGGGTTTAGGTTAAGGCGCACCTAGGTGGTCGAAATTTCCGGAGTCCTCCACTACGTCGTCCCTCATAATCATACACTGGTTTTCTGCGGGTTGAACCCCAGCAGTCATTATTATTACATTGCTACAAATGGAGTCATTATATGTATATTGCCTGTGCCTACCACGACTGTATTATCTTACGAGTTGGGTCAACATATAGAATAAGTGGGATTGTTTTGAACGGGGAAACTGCATTTATAATATTATCGGTCAACCAAAATTGGCCGACTTGTTCGTTGTATCGAAAAGTTGTGATATGGCGAGTTTTATTTCTCCAGAATACAACTCTCATTACTCTGTAAATAGACACGACCAGTTTCGCCAAAAGGACATTTTACAAGAAAAAAAAAACGGCTTGCACAGACCGTAGGGCGAAACGTAATTAGACTCCCCATTAGGCCTTACATATTTATGAGTATGAGGTGCGCAGGCATCTCTGGCATTACAAGTTCCCGTGAGACATTGGGGTTACGATGGTGTACTGGAACAATTTGTGTCACGTTAAAAAAACGATAATGGGAATGATAATAGTGGAGCATCAGGACAAAGCACGCAGGTTTTTATGGGCTTGTAACAGCTTGAATAGGTGGCCATATTTCTCTTTTCTTCACTTTAGTCTGTGTAGAGAACTCTGCGCGTAGTTACAGTAGCCGTTTGTACGTGTCTGTGTTTTCACGTACTTACCGTTTAAATGCTCCATGCGAGGAGACAAAGAAATAGATGAAAGCCGAGCTATCACTTCCGTCTGAAAAATGTATTCGGGGGAACACTCTTGGGTGGTCGGCTGCGTCGATATCTTCGGTTTCCGCAGTCCCATTACTTTTATAACATACTGGCGAACCGTCCACATCACAAAAGAGCTTTATCGTCGCAATGAATCGCCGTTATTCAGAAAACGCGAAATCGAATGAACGAGTACTCGGACGTGAAAGACGTAGGACATAATGCATGGCGTCTACGGAAGCAATTGAGTCCGAGCTTGTAAGTCGCAATTTTTACAAATAATAGGTAATGGTAACGATAAAACCCCGACGAAACGAACAAGTATATGCTATCCTCTTTTCTGCCCTCTCCCCCCTCTTTCGTCTCGTTCTCTCCAAAAAGGGTCACTGTACAGACGGAGCCTTTTGCGTAAGCAGTTATTCACTGTTTGTCTCTGCGTCGTGCTGCGTTTCTAAAAGCGATGACTCATGAGTCCCCAGTAAACGCCAGAAGGAACCGGCAGCGTCGGCGGCGTCGTAATCAACACGCATGATTACAAAGAAAAACAATGTGATAAAGTCACATAACGTGGCGACATGTCATGAATCATCATGTAGCATCGTCACTTGAAGTACGGTGATCGCGAAGAGACTGCACCCTTTCAGCAAAGCTGCAGAAAGCTTCTTGTGCCTCGGATACTGGAGGCAGTGCTAATACACTATGAGGGCATTTGGGGAAAGGGGGTGGGGGCAAGTACTAAAAGAAGAACCAGCGAATGACTTCTGCCTCTCAAGTCGTCTTACGCAAACTCACGAGGGATCGCGTGACATTTTCCAATGTACTGGTTCTCAGAATGCCTCGATCCTAGATGCTGCGCTGCCCTGCGCTCTTTCTGATGACTTGTGGTGGAAGATGTTTCAGCGGTTGTTGTTAAAGAGAAGGTTGCGATAATCTTTTACGGCCTATAAGAGAGCATGGATCGGCATAGCAACCAAGTGTAGGAAAAAAAGAAAAGAAAAAGTCGCAGCTTTGCCACTAAGGCTAAGCAATGAACGCAATAGCAAGAATTTGGAAGGTCACGTGCAGAATGGCGAGCAGTTCGAAACGTGTCCCGCGTTTCTCACGCACAAATGACGCACGAAATGTGATCACAGGTACTCACAGATGAGCGCGAATAAGCGTCGAAGTTGTTACTTCTCTGTGTCTGAAAAGCGCGCCCTCTTCGCAAACGGAGGCTGTACAACGATGGAAGTGACCTTGGTGCGCCCCGTAACTATAACAGAATCGTTGCATGTACGCAGAAAGCCAGCAAAGACGTATGCTCCTCCCCAACGGAAGATAAAGGCGCGCAAGAGATCGTCCACTCTCCTCACCTCCGCGGGCCAAATTGCGCGTAAGAGATGAGAGCCACCACACGCTAATTGCGCCATCTTGCTGATAGTGCTGAAAACACGATAGTTCCCCCCTCCCGAGATGCCCGCCAACAGCGGTAAGTGGTTGATATAAATAGCTTGCCGTTTAGGCGTTGAAGGAGGTATCACTCGGTGGATCATGTGGTTAACGCCCCGCATTCACGACGTGGAAGTCCCACGTTCAATTACGTGCGCCGGAGTCTTTTTCCTGGATTTTTTTCTTTCTTGCGTTTTCATATATATAGATACGTATACATATACCGTGCATGACATCGACACCGGCGGCGAAATCCAGTGGAGCACGTTCATATAATTGCCTTCACAATAATAGAAGAGCGTAGACATTCGCAACATTCACCAACACGCGGAGTGGCGTCCGCCCGTCAGCAACCTCTGCCGACCGAGCGATGCAGGTTTCACAATGTTAAAGGCCTACTCCGGCGATTTTTGATCATGTCATGATAATGATGTTTTATACTCCTTAGACACTCTGCTCACGCGCCCGATAACTGAAATGCTCAAAATGTTCGAAAATAATTTTAATTACCGAAAAACCGCAATAGCGAAACTGATACCCAACCAAGGGCGCTTCTATGTGTGACGTTAAGATTTGCCTGTCGCTGCCGGAACCTGCCTGATTGAATATAATGCCCGCCAGATGACACTACTTGTCCATGCCGTCCATCGCGATCGGCTTAAACGCTTACGCTGTTATGGTGAATATATGGCGAATCGTATGTGGCTCACAAAGCAACACCAGTCGACACCTATCGCACGCCCACCAACACGGAAAAGGAAACCGCACGCTCAACCAAGGAAGCGCCGGCAAAACCCACACAATTCATAGCAGCCAAGCAGACGCTGCAGTCACGCCAGTACGTCACTTCCGCCAGGTAAAAGTCAGATTGATTGATTGATTTGGGGTGTTTAACGTCCCAAAACCACCATATGATTATGAGAGACGCCGTAGTGGAGGGCTCCGGAAATTTCGACCACCTAGGGTTCTTTAACGTGCACCCAAATCTGAGCACACGGGCCTACAACATTTCCGCCTCCATCGGAAACGCAGCCGCCGCAGCCGGGATAGGTAAAACCAGAGTCCCTCTGGTAAAACTCAGTCACACACACAATGTTGCCATTAATTTGGCAAGCGAGGGGAGCGTTTCGAGGCAAGCTATAAAATTCATTCTAAAAAAACCTGCGGAAACTCTCAAGCCTAAAATTTCGCATGAATGGCGCAAACGCGCAAGTGAACGTGCCCAGTGAACTTCATTGAGGTGCACTGACCTCGAAAAATAGACGGAGTTGGCCTTTAGGAAGGTATATAACGTAAGGGAGCGGAAAGACGATCCCCTTCCTCTTCTGGTGGTGGTGGTGGTAGTGGTTAGAATGAAGAGGAAAAAGGCACCTAATTTCTGTCTGCCTTCAGGCGACACGGCGCAGTGCCTTATAGGGGTGGGGGGAAGGAGGGATAAAAAAAAATAGAAGGAAAATAGACGGAGAAGAAGACAGCCAAGCGAGAGAAAAAAGGAGATAGGAAAGTGGGGATCCGGTCGAAGCAGTCCAAGGGCGGGGTGCCACAATGCGAGAGCTGCACGGCGTCAGGAGACCGCGGAGGGCGAACCAGTCGGCGGGAGCTACGCTGATGTCGGAGATCGCGAGGGCACAACCGTCCAGCTTGAAATCCTGCGAGCGAATCCTTCTGGTGGCCGTTCGCGTCACGACGTTGAGGCGCACCAGATACCGGTCCATGCACCGCCGCTGTACAACCGCTCTCCATCTCGCTTAGCCGTGTGCGTGTCCTCGTGGAATGACCGGGTTGCGCCGTCATCAGGCGGCCTCGGAGCGAGGGCACGAGGGGTGTATCTATCGAGATGAGTGTTTACTTTGGCATCGCGGACAACGCGCATATGAAAACACGAGCTCGCTGCACTTCAGGTATGCGGTGATGAGAGCGCGCGTTGTCGAGGGAGCGGTGGCAAGGAGCGGAACTGGCTTGCGGTGCATGCAGCCAGGCCACGGAGCCGTGTGTGACAGCGCCGGATAAAGGGACGGGAAGCGGTGTCACCCGACGCGAGACCGCGGTGATGGATAGCAGCAGTCACTGCACGGCTTCTGCTGGCACTCGGAGCCGTCGCCGCAGGTTCGGCTCCGGCGCGGTTTGCTTGTCGCACTCTGGCTTTAGGTTCTGACGCTGCGCCGACCACGCGCAAAGCTGTGTGACGATGACCGGGTGCCGCGAGGCTGTCGCGACTGTTGTTTGTGGGGTGCCCGCCTTATCCGTCGCACGTTACTTTCTTGGGGTTTCGTTTTCACTGCAGCTAGCTGAGCTGTGCATTGAGTTTAACTACCCGCGTTGATGAGACTGGTTACTTAGGAGGAGTAAAAAGAGGTGAATCTGTCAGCCCTATTATATCCACGTCTTACTGAAATTATTTCACTCATACGTTTTAGTTTCTCAATCAACTGGGAAAAAGTGCCAATGCTTGTTGGGCCAATAGTGACCCGATGGTTAGTGGTTTGACGGTTAGTATGTAGAGCTGTCGGCGAAGAAATTAATATTTGTAATAAAAGTACCTCGGGGCACTTAAGCAGAAGGTTTCCTTCATCTGCTTACTTCACCTGGACATTGCAAAAGTATTATTACATGTGATTCGTGTCGCATTTTCAGGCGTCAAGTACGGATCTGTACTATACGTGGTGACCTTGTAGCGGCTTATTATTAAACGAACGTGCTGAAAATGCCACGTTGGGGACTACAACCTCTTCTTTGCCTGTACACAAGCTCTGCAATATTGCAGTGCGTTGTCATACTAGAGAAGAAATAGAAAATGATCACCAGCGAGATATTGCTTAATGTGTTTCTCAAACAAAAACTTTGGAAGACGCTCGAGCTATGCTCGGTCATGAGTAGCACGTAATAGCGTAATCGGTAGCGTAACATTGGTCGTTTCGAACTATTCTAGAAGGCACCTACCACAAGTGCAGTTGTTAAGTGCCCGCTGAACCATCATTCGCCTTTTTGCCAATCAGCGAAGAGAGATAGATAGAGAGAGAGAGAGAGAGAAAGAAAGAAACTCTTTATTAGAAAAACACATTTTTGCCGGCGTTTATTTATCGTTGGCATGCTATACTTTGTATAGAAACGGGCACCCACTGTATACGCGGCCAATGGCAACACGCAAACCTGCGAAGCTGCTCACTTTGTCGATGCTTCTGCTGCGAACGATGATTTAATCTGTCTGAATTCTTTGGAACGGTTGGTCCTTTGAAACACCCGCTTGTTGCGCCATCCAAATGTTTTGACGCCTTCTTCTACGCTTCTGCCGCGCAATATTACATGTGTTAAGGAGACTCCAGCCATTACATGCCATTGATAAGCCATGTTCGTATGTCATGGGTGTTTATATGCGTTGCGGAATGTCCAGCTACTGAGCCGTTTGCAGAAATTGGTCAGTTGTAATCGTTCTGATCATATATAGTGTACAACCGATATTCTATCAAGCGTTGTTCATATGTCTTACTTGCTTTTTTTTTTGAGAGAGCGCATTATAAAAATCTTCTTTAGGCCCTTGTAGAGTTCGTGTGATCTGTGTGTCGCGTCATCATTCGTTTTTTTCTTGCATGAAGAGGAGTTTGTCATATATCTTTCTGCAATCAGTTTGTGCACACTTGAGCTTGAAAAGGTGCACATGTGCTTTCTATTTTGATCTTCAGGATCGCTGTTTCTTCGCCCCCCCCCCCTTATTATTGTCGATTCGTGTGACACAATTGTTGTATCACAATTTGTTCACTTTGTTTTGTACTTGTTACTACCACGTCTGTTCGCAGCTTCATCTTAAGACTGTAAGCATTAGCGTGGCTCTGTGCTACAACATACCTGCCATTCAAACGGCCTGGGGTTCGATTGTCACTTGAAGTTGAGGTTTTTATTACTTTATTTGCATATTCCAAGATGGTTACGGGCAAGACGATAATTTTTCGCTGAACACCAACGACGGCGACACTGGAATTTCCGCGGAACGAGATAAATATCCTTAACGCTCTCGCGTTGAAAGGAAAGTTTAGAGCGCGCGGGAAGCTGGCAATGAAGAAGATTGATTCAATCATCGAAAGAATCGCACCAGTCTTGAAAATTTTCACTCAGCCCTTTTTGTCCGCGTTGGAAGAGACGACCACATCAAGATAACCGGAGTGTTTTAATTAAAGGTTAAGGATGTTTTGATTAAGGTATTAAGGGTACAGCTTAGAGAAACAGGAATGCTTCACATCTGCTGAATAAATGATGAGCAAAAAATCATTGGTGCCAGTTCTAACGTTATAGCGTTAATTAAAGAGCTCGTTCAAAAGAAATTCTGGCGTCAGCGTCGGCGTCGTTGGTTGTTAGCGTAAAAGCCATCATCTTGCGTGACCGTAAAATCGAGATAAATACAAATGAAATAATTAGTGAAAATTCCGGGTCTGAGTGAGGATCGAGCCTGGGTAGTTTGCGTGGCAAGCGGGTGTACTACCACATAACCACTCACCTGCTTGTGAACACAGTGAAAATAATCTCCTCTGTTCGGAAATGCAGGGAAAGCAACCTTCACAAACACACGCATCCTGTATACATGCTTCACAATAGAACATGAAATATTGCCCTAATAATGTCTGGTACAAGCGTACATTGCCATCGAGCGTCAGAACACGAGACTATCCTAATTACTTCATAGTTGAAAACCAGTCACCCACTATAAAAGGCACATACGTTACTGCACCCTTATGGCAGCGTATGCATAGAAAGTTGGAGAAGATTTCATACACTAACCCCTGTATTCTAGAAGCTCCCTGCACTCAACGCTTCGCCTTCACTTGAGAAAGCCGTTGGGAGCGCCATCTCTGAGTACGGCAAGTCACTGCATATCAGCGATTGTCTGCTGCGATTCTTGAGTAGCGCAGCGTCATTTTCAGACGAGTGGTGGCGCAGTGCTCAACTCTGTCAATTGAAAGGTGGAAGTCGAGTCGAGGAGCGTTAGTGAATACGGGGGTAAGTGTTTCAAGTACACACTAGGAGCAGAATATCACTCTCGGCTTCAACTCTTCAAGGCAAAGCTTAAGGGTCCCCCAATATTTTTCATCCTGTTTCAAAAAAAGAAAAAAAAAGAATTATTTATTGCATAGCGACAACAGACTGACAAAAAGCATAGGATTGGCTCTCTGTTTGTCCGTGTGTTGCTTTGCACTAAATAATTTTTTTGCCTTTAGAACCCAATAACCAACAAGCCCAAGAAAACGTTCTGACAAGCCTGTTTCGAAAACCCGTTTTGACAGCGTGCTGCCATTTTGACATTCGTAATCATCATCATGATTACTATGACTTCGTTATGAACAAGGTATTGAAACATGTATTTGCTCCTGCGCCGCGGTTCGAGAGTGTACGCGAATTCCTTAAATTTCATTTCTAGACTGACAGAAATCTTTGTGGGCCGGTATTCTCCTGTTCCAAGCACTTCATCGAGGACCTATTTATACAGCGACGTATGCCTCTGACAGCCATTAAAAAGCGAGATAAAAGGCCCGTGTATATAAAAAAACGAAAGAAAAAAATGATCTTTCCAGACACACGTTAGTCCCTGAGAGTACGTAGTTGCGATGTATTCGAAAAAGCCAAGAAAACATTGACATCTGGAAAAAAAACGATGATTTCCAAGTCTAAGCTCAAACCTAAAAGAAGGTGCTCGCTAGTTTTTAGTAGCCATATAAAGACGAGAGAAGCGGAATGCTTAAGAAATGCTCGTTCTAGGAAGCGAGGTGCAATTTCTTTCTGCCCTTTTCGTTGTTTTTGCTGTGGCGTTCTGCTCATGCATGCGCGCTTTTTAATATGAGTTTCAAAAGAAAATCAATAGCTAATCTTTTTGATATAGCAAATATATTAACGCATAGGGCTTGAATATGCAGATATAAGAAGGAAGTCCCATCGCGCATGGCTGAAAGGCGACCTCCTGATGGGGAGTTGCACGTGGAAATCTACAAAACGTTGCAACAAAACAGCGTTGAGTAATTATTCATAGTTATTGAAACAAAGCAAACGTACAAAATTAATAAATGAACCAATAAAGCACGCAGTAATACGTTAAAATTAGAAAAATGCAGATATAAATATACACAATGCAAGACGTTTCTTGTATTCTAATGACGTAATAAAATTGTGTGTGCCTGGTGGGGAGGGGAGAGGGGAAGTTAATTGTGCATCAGCGTTGTTCACTACTATGCTTTATTATTGTTTTCCCTTATTTCTGTGCTTCAAGAAATCCATATAAATTAGCTGCTAGCAACATCACCGTTCTTAAATATTGCTGTTGGTATGACAACGAGCTTAATTAAGATAAGTTTGAAATTATCGGGTGTCGCTTTGTATGCGCGACCGGGTGCCTGCGAGATTAACTCCGTATTGAGACATACCCTTTTATTTTTTTTCGGTTTTCAAAGACCCTTCACAGACACAGCGGGCATTAGAAGTTTTGCAACTGTTGTTATTCTATAGTTCAAGGCGAGAAGACAGCAAGGTGCGCTCAGAAGGTGTCGCTCAGTATTCCAAATTGGCTATTTTCAAAGGTGCGGCTGGTCTTACGCTGTCTTCTTTGTCTGCTCTAAAAGAATAAAAACAAAATATGAAAAGAGTTATCTGTGACTCTTTTTTCGTAGTTCTGACATGCCACGTATGTGATTCTGTAATGAGGCGCTGTCACTCTCTCATGGGCGCCACTTTACTCTCTTCTGAGAGTCCTGTGACCCGAAAAAGAGTTAACGTGCCTTTCTTAAGAAGGTCATACACCTGGTACGTCTGGACGATCTGAAAAGAGTAAAGAGGTTTTTCTTTTACCTCCTTTTTTTCTAAGAGTGCGATTGAAGCGCTGGTATATCATCAAATTTTTGGCGTAGCATTTGAGAATCTGAGGGAGTTACCGTCAGTTATTAAAGGAAACTCTTCTTTTTTCTTACATCGCCAACACATACATACGTTCAATAATGAATTTGTATTAGAATATGACCTTTTTTAAAAGCACAGGGCTTCTAAATACCGATACAAGAAGAAAGCCATGACACTACAAACGGCAAAATGCATTTTAGAGTGTACGCCGAATATTTAACTAATAATATTAATTGATCGGGCTTAAAGTACCGAAAAACCACGATATGATGATTTGTGCAGGACAAATTATTGCTGCAATAAATATGAGAAAATAACTTTATCATGCTTAGAGGAACTATTCTTCATCTTCCTTTATAGAATTAAAAATGGAATGTGGGGAAACTGTGAGCTTTTAAGGCACGACAGGACAGAGGCGTCTGAATCACTGTTTACTTTGGACCCCAAAGTCGACTGCTCGGCAGCATCTTGAGCGCACTTCCTTGAAAGTGACGAGAATGAAGAATGAGCGCTACAATAATAACAAGTAACCTGTGTTGGAGTTTGGCTGCATTCTTTTTTCTGGTGCGCCAGCCTACAAACTTCGGCCGCTCGTTCTGTTGGAAAGAGAGGCTTTACGGCTCTGCTTAGGACTTCCAAAGTATACTGCAAATGCAGTGTTATACCTTGAAGCACGAATACCAACCTTATTATGTCGCTTTAATATTCTTACTGTGCAGACCTTTTTACGACTATATGAAGCACCGTTTAACCCTGAACAAATTATTTTTATTTCCAATCCCGACCTATTCTTCTCCGTGCATTGGCCCAGATTTACCAAACCACAAATAGTATTTGTTCAATCGTTACTTGAGCCCCTAAATGTACACGTTCGTGATCTGATTCCTTTAACTGAGCAACAAAATTCACCAGAAATTGTTTACCCTGATATCTTCCCAACTCACGCTAAGCTATTACCTACAGGCATTTTAAATGGTTTATTGCAGGACCATTTGAGTACTCTGCCAACAAATGTCAATATAGCAACGGACGCATCTCAATCACATGAAAAATCAGGCGTTGGAATATATTGCCCCGTACTTGATTGGTCATTTTCACTTCGCTTACCGGACTTTCTTCCTGTCTTTCTGGCTGAATTCATGGCAATAATGTTAGCTCTGCGAAAGGTAAATATTTCCATTCCAGTCGTAGCAGTCATAACTGATTCATTATCAGTGTGCTCTTCTCTGTCCGCATCTGGTCACTCACCTATAGTGAAACTTTTTAAATCTTTGATCCCCTGTCATCTCCAAAGTATTCATTTAATCTGGACACCAGGGCACAAAGGTTTGTTGTTAAACGAAATAGCTGATTCTCTTGCGAAGGCATCCCTTTTGACACCAATTATTCCTATTTTCCCTCATACAGTATACATTACAGTGGCGCGATTTCGCACACTTAAAATCAGGCAAAATTTATCTGACCCTGCACTGACAGCTTCTCCAGAGTACAAACACTTGTTATTTCCCTGGCGCAGTGAACTGACTAATTCAAGGATGATGGAAGTAGTCATCACGAAATTTCGTTGCCGCGTTACCTCCCTCAATTTTTACTTGCATAGATCAGGCATATTGAATTCCCCTATGTGCATTTACTGTAATCAAGAGGAAACGATCAGTCATTTTTTATTACATTGTCGCCGTTTCGATTTATTCAGGCAAAGCATACTAACACCACCTCTTCAAAGACTGGGCTTGCAACTATCACAACCTGATCTTCTTTCATTTGGGGCCTCTACACTGGGTTTCAGCCACAGGGATGTTTTATTCGCCGTTCAAGAATACATCACTGCGACTAAACGATTCTCTTGCTAAATTGCTGTCTCACTATTTTTCTTCTTTTTTTCTGCAAACTTGATACCGGTATTTCAAATCAAAATTAAGTTACAAAAAAAATTGTAGGAATGACGCAATGCTGAAAGTTTAGGGCAAATTCACCTTATATTCGGCTAATCCCCATCTTTGGGTACGAGCCATTTGCACAAGGAAAACAACAACAACAACAACAACAATAAGGTGACAAAGAAACAGCGTACTTTCATAACAAATTGTCTATTGACTGATAAAGTTGACCAGAAAGTTCACTTTGACGCGCACAGAAGAACAAGGTTATAATAAAAAAGAAATATATAAAGAATTGAATACAATTAGTTCCCGTCAAAGAAAATTAATCAGTTTAAATAATCTTCCGAGAATAATCTTCCGAAATAATCTTCCGGGAAATTTCATACAGCCGTGAGTGCCTGCTGTTGAAACACCATGCGCATTGCAAAGTATCCAGCTTCTTCAAATCCCGTTTCTAGCAACTTCACAGAATAAATAGTTAAAAATTAACCGCGCACCGCTGTTGCGCGAATGTATTTTATAACTTGGTCTCTCCGTGTTTGCCTGTTTCTACATCGGAGCCCCGAGGCAGCAGAATTTCCATGAAGAGTCCGGCGCCTTTGTAACAACCTACTACCTTCCCTCTTTACATCGTGACCGATTGAAACGGCTATCGCCGTTCTTGGGGAGCACAGGAAACGAGGAATTTCGATATCGATCTACGCACGAACGATATCGGAAAAGTCACTATGTTTCCGAGCATACAACTGAGAGAGCATCAAGCAATCCGATGATGTCTATACGTCGTCCCACTGTCCGACATTATTTGTCCATTTTGAGAACGTATGAAGAAATGAGGGACATATAGGTAACACCGGCTTCCAGGCTTTCCGACCGTGAGACGAAAAAAACAGGGGAAAAAAGCAGTAGAGAATAACATTACGTCACCGTTTTTCTCTAATAAAACTCGGAACATCCTTTCAATTTCGTCTTCATGTCCGATGGGGCGCGCAGATGTTGGAGTCGAAGAAAGTGCACTTGTGTGCTTGCAATGTTTCTCTATCTGTCTCTCTTTTATTTAGTTTTTTTTTTATTTTCAGCTTCTTACAAATAATCTCCCAAACTGCTCTCTTCAACGCCGTCTTCTGAACCCATCTCTTCTTTTCGACAAAGTTGTAACCGTTGTATTGAGTTTGCCTCAGGCGTCAGCATGGCGAAATACATACAGATATAATCGTGCCTTTGCTATGTGTTTTTTTTTCGTA
This sequence comes from Rhipicephalus annulatus, assembly GCA_013436015.1. Classification (NCBI taxonomy): domain Eukaryota; kingdom Metazoa; phylum Arthropoda; class Arachnida; order Ixodida; family Ixodidae; genus Rhipicephalus; species Rhipicephalus annulatus. The sequence continues at coordinate 357,275 of WOVY01000133.1, read as the reverse complement.
TAGTGATCTTCAATGATAGTACAGTTTTCAACGTGAGGTGAAAAGTAGTGGTATCTTATCGCTACTTCAGCTGACAAGCCTCTCACATTTTGGATCTCCGCCATAAAATGTGTACACCAGGGAAGTTTATAGGGCTTGACATGTATCTGCACTTTGTCCTCTACAGCAATCTTCACCTTCCCTAAGCACCTCACGCGTTTCTTACCGTTTTACCGTCCTGCATACATTATATGAACTACCCAAGTTATTTGAAGTACGCCAGCCGTCGTGACTTAGCAACAGTAATGTGGCCATTTTTTTTGAAGGGGGAGGGACCGAGTTAAACTTTATGTGTGTTCGTGCGCTCGCTTTTATATATATATATATATATATATATATATATATATATATATATATATATATATATATATATATATAAACGTGCAAAATCGAAACATTTGTGAGGAAAGTGTTGTGCCCCCCGCGCCTACACTCCTGCTCAGCGTGCAGCTGGGGCGCCGCCCTAATAAGCGCAAGGGCTCATGTTCGATTTCGAGCTACGGTAGCCGCATCGTATGGGAGACGAAGTGGCGCAACAATGCTTGTGTGTGCACTGATTTACGTGCATTATAGCGAGTCCCCCAGTAGATAGGTCATAACTTTCCTGGAGTACGTGGTTACAACGGCCTCGCTCCCGTCGCGGTCCTGGCAATTGAAATTGTCGGAAGCGCATCGAAGACTATGGTTTACAAGTGAGCGTCCGCTTGTTCTCTCGCTCACACCGTCGTCTATATCTCAACACCTTGCACTCAATTTGTCGCTTATGACGCGGCACTCGGCTTTCGAGTAAGCTGCTCACAAGCGGAGCGTTACAATGTATACCGCTCGTCGAGACAAATCGGCAGCCACAATAGAAACAAACGTCGCGGGGCTTGTTTCTTTTCCAGGATGCGAGCGTCGGTTGTCAGGGCAGAGTCCGCGAAGTGTCGTTTACTAATAATAAGGACCGCTCACGTATGTATGCACCCTTCGAGAGAGAGAGAGAGAGAGAGAAAGAGATGCAGCCACAGAAGAATGCCGCTCGGGAAAGAGAGGTAATACACGCAGGAAACCGGAGGTCGAAGAGAACGCGTCGGGACATACGTCCGGGGCATGTCGGCGCCGCGCTGTAGTTGTACCGCGGGATGTGTGTGCCGGGACGTATCTATAAACGATGCAACAGGGCCTCGATGGGGTTTCACGATCCTGCGATGGAAGGGCCATAAACAGATACGCAGCGCTAAGGCGCCGCGGCGGCAGCAGCAGCGGAACGGCATGTACAGTGCGTGACAACCCATGATTGAACCTCGGGGGCGTCCAGAAGTGACTCGCCGTCGTTGCTGGTCATGTTGTGAGGGTCGACCGCCCAACACGCGAGATGACGTCGAAAGAGGGGAAATAAAGAAACGACGATCGAAAACCTAAGTGGCAGATGCGGCGGGACGCTGTCGGAAGTAATCTGGTTTGCTGGCGAGCGGTGTCGATTTTAGGGCGAGGGTCACTGGTGGCCGTGAGAGAAAGAGTGAGAGGAGAATGAGAGGCACCTCTGACGTCGTCGCGGTTCTTCTTTGGCTCGAGTATATTTTCGCGTGCCCTGCGGCTAAAATAGAAGCAACAAAATGCTGACAGAGAGCAGCGGTGTGCGCGTCGTTTGTCGATAGCCCGGAGGCAGAGAGGCTCGATTGCCTTTCTCCTTCTCTTCTCTTCGCGTGCATATGGGAATATACTGGACAGTATACTTCCAGTGAAGTGCCCCTGGGCGCACTGGTCATGAGGTGTCATATCGCTATGTTTTCCCACGCTGATACTGCTCCGACTTTTTACTTCATATTTATTTTTCAGCTTTCTTTTTGGCATGGGGCTGTGAACTAGTAGGGTTATTTTAAAAGAGAACTTTTTGTTTGACAGCCTCTTTTTTTTCTGTGTGACAGAATTAAAAAAAAACTTGACTTGAGTACACATACAGCTCACTGACGGCAAATCGATTAAGAAAATAGTGTCTTGTTCGAAACTTCAAAAGGTGTGGCCGTGCATTTCCGAACGAATTTCTCGGTGTGGACTAATATTTCTCTTTCATATGCGCATACTTGGCTGATTCCATAATATACCCGCTACGGTGGTACAGTGCTTATGTTGTTCACCCGAAGGTCAAGGCATCGAATCCGAGCCGCGATGGATGGACGTGAAAACCTTCAAAGCTCGTTCGTTCCCTTACATTTAGGTACGCGTTTATAAATCCCACAGCTAGTTCAAATTTCCGGATCCCTCTGACACGGTGACCCTCAGGGTCACGTGGTTTTGGGGCGTAAAAGCCCGACAATTGTTATTAAATAGTTGCGTAATTTAGTCAGATGTAAGCTGTAATATTGCGCAAAATATGATCTGTTGGGCCCCAATATGACAGTGCGCGGTACGTTTTTTAAAGTCCGGCGTGATTAGTGTCGTCATTACATTTAAAGAATATTACGTTAACTTGAAATACTAGACAGTCGTGTGTAACTATATACGCAATACACTTCGGTTTCGATAGTGAGAAAGACCATTTTTATTAAGCTTAGACAGCTAACAATTCGTTGATATAGTGTTGTAATATGTGCCATTCAATAATTAATTCGATAACCGTCGAAATAAGGGATGCGCAAGGAACGAAAAGAAACTTCGACTCCGTTGGTATCATCCTCTCCAATGTTCTGGTGGTTTGAAAGCGCTGACCTTATCTTGGCCCCGTGACTGCAAAATCAACTGCTTGCATAGGTTCGCAACGCATTTATACGTTCTCGTCACGTAAGTCGCAAGAGACACGCCATTTCAGACCTGGGAACGAAGCGATAAATTATCCCCGCTTTTGGAGAGAGCTGCAGATAAATTAAGGTCACGGAATTCAGAAACTTGCCAAGATGGCTGTGACAGTTGCGGGCAAGCTTGCGCTTATAGGCCCTTGCCACAACCGCCGTTCGCCCCTGTCAGCGCAATTTGGAATCGTGGTTAACCGGACGTTATAAATTCGTGAAAAAGCGCACAGACGTAGCGTAACGAATCAAAACTTGCCTAAGTTTATGGTTTCGGGAGTGAACACACAGTAAGCCGGCGTGCTGGTTTTTTCCCCTTCATTCTAGTTCCTTCTTTTCGCATCGGGTTCATTCTGCCAACCGTAATACAGGAGCAGGTAGGTGCATCGACCATCCTAGGCATGCATTATTCATAAACCGGCGCTGCAAAGAAAAAATAGGTGCGGTTCACTTTTGCAATGCTGACGGTATATACTTGCGAAGATGTTCTTGAATACTACTCCTGTGGAACGAAGTGCCCTGTAAACGCGTAAGAAACGAGCAAATAAACGAGCTATAGAAACACTCAAGATTCGTGTCGGCAGGTGTTTTGCGAAGACGAGGTTAAATCGCCAGGTGTTGTGCATCGCGAAATAATGACATTTCAGAGCTAGAGCGAGTAATGCTGTGTATATACAGTGGCTTCAAGAAACTGCTTCGTATAACGCACCTCGTAACGTATTTTCCGTCGAGAAGGCGCATTGCGAAATGCCGTGGTGGTTTATAAGTCGGAAGGTGGCAGAGTAAGTGGATGCGGAATAAGGTGGCTTAAAGAGCGGCGCTGCGTTTTATGGAAAGGTGCTCGAAAGAGCAGTTTTAAGTTGGCACTTTATGTGTGTGATAAGCATGAAGGATACAATGGAAACTTTCTGATTATCTAGCGGACCTACGTGGAAAGCACACATTTAGAAATCGAACTGTCTTCTACATTTTTAACACAAAATTTCGAAAAAGGTATCATGCACTAGTGCGTCTGAAAAAAAAAAGCTTTGTCTATTCAATTTCTTTTAGTGCTTGCTTTTTTTCGCAAAGAAAGACAGTGTGCTTTAAGAATGTGCGCACTCGTTTCCGTTTCGCAGAGCACTGCGAGGATATATTAAAGGAGGGATAGAAATGTTACTGTGTCACCGACCGCCTGCACGTCGCTTTTATTTCCCAGCGATACTCGACCACTGGTTTTGATCTCACTGTGCCAGCGCTTCCAACATCTCGTGCAAAACAACAAATACGGAATCTGAAGGGCGTGGCTTCAGCTACCATTTACTAAATCTGACTTTGAATATTGACGCTATAGATGTTGGTCCTAAATGCCCCAGGAAAGCGCGCAACCACCACTCGGCGCTTTCAAATGCGACAAGCTGCTTCAGTCAGCCGCAAGTTCTCTATTCCACGACGCTGATTGGCTGCTCGTTCTTTGTTCTTTTTTTCTCATCTGCCTTTAGGGCACGTTTTGTTGGCTTTCTTCTACGTACGTAAGAATATTAGGTAGAGTTAAAAACAACAATGCCTCTATCGACCTACTCAAGAGGCGCTGTGTCGGAGATGGTTCTTCGCACAGCCCTATCCGTATACGGTGCACCGTTTCACCTATCGTACACTGTCAACTTCAGTAAGATCTGTATATTTACTGCCTGGAGACTGTTCACACCCTGTATCACACACATACGGATGCCGATTGATAGATTGATATGTGGGATTTAACGCCCCAAAGCCACCATATGATTATGAGAGACGCCGTAGTGAAAGGCTCCGAAAATTTCGACCACCTGTGGTTCTTTAAAGTGCGCCGAAATCTGAGCACACGGGCCTACAACATTTCCGCCTCCATCGTAAATGCAGCCGCCGCAGCCGGGATTCGAATCCGCGACCTGCGGGTCGGCAGCCGAGTACCTTAGCCACTAGACCACCACGGCGGGGCATGCGGATGCCGAAACAACCCGAGTTTCTCACCCACGGACGATCACAACGTACGAAAAAAAAATCTAGAAGACCAGTGGGAGGAGTTGCTGATGTCGGTAAACCCCGAGGACCAGCTCCGGCTGCTGCAAAGGGCTCAGGCGTCGGTGGCTAGCCATGGCTACCTAGAGTGAGGGAGTCATCCACCTCTGGGCGAAGAAAACGCGTGAAGTAGTAAAATAAGGTTTTTTTTTCTTTCTCCTATATTGCCAAACTTTAGGTTATTTGCGTCGTTGTCGCTTGTGCGTATAGTCACCGCTGGCTAACAGTATGAATGAATGAATGAATGCTGTTGAACTATTCTAAGTGCACACTGCTTTAGTTAAAAGACGTGTTTATTTTATCACTAGATTTCAGACCCAATTTCAGAAAGTGGACCCACCGAGGCAGCGGAAAAAAAAATACAGGGACGCGAGTACGTGAAGAGAAAGCGAATCAACAAAAAGTTTTCTTTTTTTTTGAAGGGGGGCGAACTCGTCATAGAGTTTGGCTCGAATCGAAAGCTCCCGTTTTAACTTTCTTGCGCGACCGCGCCACCGATGGGCACGCACCTCTCCACGGTTGCAGCAGGCGTGCCCAGACTGCCAAGTAACAAGTTCAGTGTGTCCTCGACGTGCAGATTCTGTTTCGCACGGAAAATTTTTGTGCCCAGCTGCAGCGTTGTAGGAGAAGAGATGGAATAGAGTGAATACATTGACGGATGTATACGTGAAGATACTAACCGCTGCTATTATTGAGGCACTGTCTCTGGTCGCGTGGTGTTCACGGAAGTGACAGTTCTGCGTGCGAAATGTGGAAACGGTAATTGAAAAACAATATTGGGAATTTTACGTGTGACAGAAAAGAAGAAGAAAGGCGGGAAGGTTAACCAAGCTTTGGCTCGTTGGCTAGACTACACTTGGGTTAGGGGAAAATGGGAATAATAGAGAGGTACAAATAGAGAAAAAATGAGTAAGAAATAAATGGAGGAACAGTTAGCCTAAACAACTACACACCACAAACTCGCGCTGTTAGTTCACAGGCGCTCGTGAAGTTCCGTGGTCCTCAAGAAGTTCAAGAGCGCTTTCGTGGCGAAGCGAATATGCGAAACCGTAGGCCAAGGTACCAGGATCTTCTTTTCTGACAGTAGTCTTGTATCCAGGTGACGGAGCTTGGCTTCCATACCACATCGTTGAGTCTGGTATGATAGACAGTAGCATATAATTCAGTCAAGCGTCACCTCGCAGGCGCAAAATTTGCATGCCGCACTGCTGGCCTTGTATACGAGTGAGACACGAATAGGCGTTCGGAAATGCCACGCCAAACTACGTGCGACACAGCAAAGTTGCATCGCCTCGTGAGAGTTCGGATGGCAAAGGAAGTTACTTTGTGGTCGACCTTGATATGATTATAGAGTACGCTTTAATAAAAAAGTCCGGAAATTTCGACCATTTTATGTTCTTTACACCGCAATGTCATCGCACAGTACACGGACCTCTCAAAATTTGGATCCGTCGAAATGCGATTACTCCGGTGGGGGTTGAACCCGTGGCTTTCAGCCGGTTAGATGGAAGACGTGTAGAAAGGAGGCAATGTAAAGAGAAGGAAGGAAAGATTAAAAGTACTCCCAGCGGAAGACGGCTCAAGGTGAGATAAACAAGAGCTGTAAAATTGAAGAAAAGAGCGTTGGGCGAGGTGATATTCTATTGTAGACACGTGGTTAATATTACAAGTTGGTGGTTAGATGTCAATCGCAAGTTTTCTTGCACTTCAATGAAGCACATGAACGAAAAGAAAGAAAAAGAGAGGCTAACAAACCGAGGAAGAGTGGCGAGCATAAAAAGAAAGTACAAAAGAAAAGGTAGCATCAAATGCATGTTGAAAGATAGCAGATCACGAGCAGGCGAGAAAACGAAAAACACTGGCAAAAAAAAAAAGAGCACACAAGCGTACACAGTTCGGGCTATGGTTCGGGTATCGCAGGGGGCTTTGCGCCCGGGCCGCCACGGTCTGTGTATGGTGTGCTCAATTCGCGGGACAAAGATGGAAGGGTGCCCATCCAGAGCCGACAGGAAGAGCTCTCCGGCGAGGAAACACACTGAAAACCCACACAACACATACGCCCGCCACGCACATAGTGCCACGCGATCTCGTAACACGAATCTTCGCGTAAGGAAGCACGGCCACCACCGCGAAAGAAAGGAACCAGCCGAGGGAAAAAGGGAAGCAAGCAAAACAAACCGGTAGACGTACGCGACGACCTTCAATCTTACTTAAGCCTACCTCTTCTGCCTCGGTGCCGACTTGTATATGGCACCTGACATGGCGCCGCTCCTCACGGCCAGTAGACTTCTTACGGCTCTGTGCGGGTGTACGTCCTGCATACGACCGGGAGCTAAAGGAAACGCATTACGCGTGACGCCGAAAGTGAAGACGAGGCGGCATTATATATATACCTGGCTGCTGTGCGTGTCGCGAGCGGTTTTTCTCCTGTAATTTGGCTCGCGATCCTGACTGCCGTCGCACGGAAACTCTTGTTCATTCCCACGTCTATACTTTTTTTTTTGTTGCATGCACTGTTAGCAGAGATGTATTCCCCGCTCTTTGCGGCGGCGGCCGGAGTCGTTAGATGACGCCCGCACACTTCGATCATTTGTGCCCGGTCTCGTATTTCACGGATCTTGGAGCCTTCTTCTGTAATGCACTACGCTCCTACTCCATGAATGAGGCCATAATAGAGGGGACTCTAGTGACGTTCAACCAGATGAAAAGAGTGAAGAAGCTGAAACACGACAGCTGGCTCGTTGGGGAGCGCGGAGTGAAGCGAAGCTTGGAACGAAGCTCGAGCACCGCGGTGCTAACGATGTGCTACGAGCATGTGCTTTCTTTGGAGGTCTTCCCTCTTTCTCTCTTTCTGACCCGGTGATCAGGTGCTGGTATAGAGAGGAAAGCGACCTTCCTGAAATTTCCACAGCATGATGAGGCATATTAAGTCATTGCGGAAGGCGTATGGTCGCTGGCTCCTCTCTTATGCTTTGCAGGAAGGTCCCCGAGCTCCGTAAGAGTCAATGAGAGAGGCGACCTGGATCTCCCCTTGGTACGGAGCTCTTTCAAAGGTACCGAAGTCACTGAGCGCCTTGAAAATTGCTAACACGTCAGTCGTCTATTTTTAATCAGCGTGTCGCAGGCAGACGCACGAAAGCAGACGAGTTCTGCCTACCGATTGTTGTACACATCGTCATACCATCGCGTACTATCGTGCATTATGCGGTACGCATCGTTATTTGTCAACAGTTTTCAATGTAGCAATAGGTTTTGCTTGTCTTGCGACATTGGCGTCCTATTACTCGTCCGAGCAGTTATGCGCTTTAATATAGTACTATTATTTCACGTGGTTGCGTTGCCTTACACTAAGGCTTAATATAACTAAGTAGACCTGTTTTCTTGGTATAGAGCGAGCATACCAGGACAACGCAGCCCCTGCGGGTACGCCGACGTGACACTTTCCAGCAACCTTCAATGTCTTCTTGTGATTCGCTTGTTTAGCCTGGCTCCACGGATCGTTGTTAAACCTGCAAGTCAAGAGCACACGTGATGACACTCTCGAGTCGCGGAGGAGTTTGGACGCCTCTTGGAGCGGGAACGTTCAGCGTTTGCAGCTAGGTATTACCGCCTTGTACACATAACCTAGGGCATCGGCATTTCGAAGGTGGTTTAGCAGCGACGGAATCTTACCTACGGGCACGAAACGACAGCTCTTATTAACCGTTGGCTCGTAGAAGAGCTCGTTAACTTGCGCCACGGGTCTCCAGTCTTGAGCCACACACGGTCGATGTGAGACGTGGCTTTGCGGAGCACGCGCATCACAGGTGAGCTTTCTTGATTGCGCTTTACACCTGTTCGCGCCTGTGAACCTCAGGCACGTCTTTCGCGCAGGAACTGGTAGGGTGGTTTGTTTATTAATTCATTCATTTAGAAAATTGCCTAAGTTGAAGGGACTTAAGACGAATTACCTCTGCCTGACTTCGGTCCGTCCACGCGTACAATTGCTTAGAAGCAGTGGAACATAATAATAATAATAATAATAATAATAATAATAATAATAATAATAATAATAATAATGAAAAGATTTCTTAAATAAAAAGCAAGGTCAAAGAGTAGAAAGCATAGCTGAGACATACATGGTAATATTTGACGTTACCATCAGAACGAATTAGCCCATAGCAAGATAAAAATATGCAAAAATAGATAAACCAAAAATACATTGCTGTGTAATACAGAAATTGACATTTGAAAAAAAAATGAACGTTACACAAATGTACGAACATTACTAAAGATATTTATAACTGACAATGTAATTATGGCACAGGAACTGCATCGGTTAATTCGACGTACAATTTTATGAGTCTCTCGTTTGTTTATTGTACCCTCTCTTCGGCGTCGTCTTGCACGTGTTCTTATAAAAAAAGTGTTTGGCAAAACTTATCGCTTGCTGATGAATCGGGATAGTAGTAACAGGAAAAAAAATAACAGTGGCAGTTCTGTTAGAGTTTTAACTGTACTTCACACTGCAAAAGAATCAGCCCATGATTCCATCAGTTTCAGTCATCTTTAGACCTTGCTTGCTTACTGCAACATTCACTCATTAGGTTCGGCTTTTTTTCATTTGTTTCGGTAAGAAATTACCCCTAATATTATAATACTATGTGTATACGTGTATGTAATGTGTGCTGTATTTCGCGGATTTGTAAGAATTGAATCAATGTCTTGCGGAATTTGTTATCGTGTATTTAAATGGTCATAGCTTGTCGTAGCAATGTGGTGAAGGCTGCGCAATTTATATGGTAACTCATTGATTCATTTAGGAGATTTTTGTTGTATTGAACCGATAAAAATCTCTTAGACATTTTTCATGCCGTAATTTCAATGTAGATAATTCTTGCAGACGTCGGCGTTAATTCACACTAACCACGAGAAATATAGATAAAAAGTGACGAACATGAGAACGATAGATGTTGACCTCCTGCTAATAACTGGTTTGGAACTCTGCTCAGGGGGAGGGGGAGATGATGGGTCGTAAAAAGTACACAGAGGAAGAGAGAGGGAGACGTGGTTACTGATAACATCATTACTTACTAAACAAATTTGCGCAAGTTTGTTTTCGAAACCGTATGTTCAGTTCTTGAAACCTAGACAACTTTCTTATCATTGTGCACTTGCCAACCACTAATCGAGAAGCAAGTCAAGCCGGACTTTCAATTTATATTGAAGACACCATGATAACAATAATATACGTCAGACATATACGCTCCTTTATTTTCGCACCAACTTCTCTACGTACGATTTTCGAGCTTTGTTGCCTGTGTTTCGCGCGACTGTCGCATCCGACTTCTTGTTTAGTTTTCTACGCGTCCGGTGCCTTTCGAAGGTCGTCCTCAACGCTCTCATTAACGTGGTAGAAGCGAATTTGTTAATTAGTGAACGCGCGAAAAGCACGATGCAGACGATGAGCGGCTTTTCCACTTTCGCGTTCGTGTGCACCAGAATAATGAGCACTTTCAGTACCTATGAACGCCTATCTTTTCGTGCGCGCATGAAAAAAAAATGGCACAACAAACATCATGAGCGTAGGTTTATATGACCAAGAGGCGCTATAGGAGCGCCTAGGAAGTGTGCTAAATAAAATAAAATACTCAAAAAGTTCTTGCCCACGAAGCTTGCAAGGCTGTGTAAACGATGGTTTTATCTGCCTAAACGCTTAATGCGAGAGCACCTGTTAGTGGGAAGCGTAAAACAAACAAGATCTCGCAGGCGAGGCGCGAAGAGCAAGTGGTTTTTGATGAGAGTCGTTTAGCGGGTGATCGCAGGGTTTTAACGAGTTAGCGCATCGCTGCTAGAAAAGAAAAACAACCGTGCTAAGCAATGTTCGCCGCTATAGTTAGTCGAGTGAGACTAAAGCCTGATGGACGTAACCTCTCGTCGGTGGGATGACTGAAATCGTGGCGAAAATTCGGCCGAGTGCATGAACTGTTCTGTAGAGACTAACGAGATTACGCGGGGGATCGGGAAGTTAGTGGAAAGATTAAAGCCCATCAAAACTCTCCCGCTTGCTGGCTCACTCACTCACTCACTCACTCACTCGCTCACTCACTAACTCGCTCACTCACTAACTCGCTCACTCACTAACTCACTAACTAACTAACTAACTCACTCACTAACTAACTAACTAACTAACTCACTCATACTCATTCCACTCACTCACTCACACGCATTCACTCCACTCACGCACTCACTGCGCGTTGAATTCGTTTTTGCGGCATTCCAGTGATTCAATGAAACAAAGTGTCGTTTCTGTGACTCGACATACTGATGGCTACGCAGCAACGCGGTGAGGGAGGCGCTGAGCCAGCGGAGTGGAGTGGTCCGGAAAGAGTAATCAACGCCGGTAGAGGGTCGACAGGCACGAAATGAAGTACGATGGACCGGATGGCCCATACGATTCTCACGGGATGTTTCGGTCGTTAATGCATCGGCACTGGGGCTTTCGCCTTCCAGGCGTCTCAGCGAAAGTGTCAGAGGCCCTCAGAAAATCTTTTTCACACTTTTTCAGGTCTCACGGAAGCTCGACGAAGAGAGAGAAAGCGAGATAAGTGAAAGAGCGGGATTTATGAAATCTGGTGCGATATCAACCGAGTTCTCACGAGAAAAGCGAGCATCGACGATAAGTAAGCTAGAAAGAGGAAGATAGCAAGCAAGGAATGCTGAGGGGGAGGTGGTTGAGACCAGGGTGATGGGGGGGGGCGGGGAGGGGTGTTGGGCGATGTGTGTGACGTATTGCGCACGGTGCTCTAACAATGAAAAATGCGTTGCCCCGCGCCACGAGTCATACGAGCAAGTGGAGAACAAAGTGCCTCAGGGAGGGATAAAGAGGAACAAAACGTGAGCTTGTGCTCGTGCTTCAAGATAGCCGGAAACGAGCCGCAGCAGGAGAACCTCGTACGACTCCGAGTGTGCGGGCGCGGGTTCGTGCGGAATATAGAAAGGCGGGAACTAGTCGTAAATGAAGCGCTCGCTGCGCGCCGGCTCCGGTGCGCTCATTAGCAGCTCTCTGCTGTCGCTGACTCCGCCGGAACGACGCGGAAAATTGCGATTCGCCCACACGGTCACGCGTGGACGTCGTTGGAACAACGGGGGAGTCGGCCGCCACCGTTTGCACCCGACTCATTTGCCAGTACCTTTTCCTTTTTCAGCCGCCCCTTCATGTACCTGTAGATTCCCTGTGCGAGTGGGTCTTTACGCATTTTCTCTTCGGTTTCGTGCACTTCCACGGCCACTGCATCGAAAATCGCGTGGTGGGCTTTTCCGCCTAGCGGTCGTGATAAGTATAAGCGAAAAATATATCATTCATATTCAACAGCTCATCTCAGATAACGTTTAGCTGGTATCATTCAAAAAAAATTTGGAAAGCTAATTTTTATTTTGTGGCCATCGTGGGCAACATAAGGCTCACATAATTTGTGGGCAACATAAGGCGCACTTCTTCCGCGAAGTACAGGTTAATCACGCCTAAATAAGTTATTCTCGCTTAAATCTTCACATCGCTCAGGTGCTTGCTTATGTACTATTGGCATCAAATGAAACGCGAACAGCGGAGCGCGTGTTTCAAGCATTAGAAACAGTATAGTGTTCGCCGTCCATTCATCACCATTGACAGGCGTGCACATCGGGTTTGGCAACCCCGCGCGATCTCCCTATAATGCGTTATCTCAATTTCCGCTCTTGTTTTCGTATGGTAATAATCGTGGCCGTGCCAAGCGCTTTTGATTATATCACTCGCATTTCCTTGCTTTTGCTTCAGCGCCACAGTGCAATCGGTGTTTAGGCACGATACAAAAAAAAAGATAACTCTAATTGGTTTGTGGTCAATCTTCAAACGATCGTCGTATGTCGCTCGCCAGCGCTGCTTGACCTGCACCCTTCTTTCAGAGACTCACCCGAAAAGGCTCCAGTTTACCTGAAAATGCCGAGCGTTTCTTTGGGAAAGAGAGCGCAGAAAAGAGGAGTGAGAGCGCCTATGGGCAAGTGATCTTGTGACACGGCTCTTTGACAGTCTTTCCTGAGAGAATGGGCGCCGTTGCGGCAGCTGGAGGCGAATTTATTAAGTATTAAACTTAAGGGGCAAATAATTTTTCTTGTGGAAACGTTCGCGCCTTCTCCAAGGTGAAGTCTTGCCGAGGAGCATTAATGGACTCGGTGCTAATTTTTTGCACGTTTCTGCTATCATCTGCAAAAAAAATGAATTTTGCAAGTCGACCAGTTCTTTTTTTGTTCGTTTCTTTATTGTGATATGCGTTTCAGCTTAGGTGCACCTTCGTTTTCAAATGTAATTATACTTAGATGGCTTCGCAATCGCGACTTGAAGCATCAGTTAGTTTTAACGGTCATGATAATGATTAGTCACATTCGTCCTTTCTTGTATCATGCCCAGACGGCAAAAGCACTGCAATGGTGCAGTAAAGACCAAGCTCCGCAAAGACCATCGCGACTGCCCCCGATATAGGTTTGTCGATCGAAAGCATGATCGCGGCGCCAGAGCCTGAAACTGCACAAGTGCATCTATCTCGAATAATTTGGTTACAAGCAGCTCTACGCGTGACACTATTTGCGATTCGTTTGACGTTGATAACACTGTTGCTTTTGACGAAGCTTGCTACTATACTCGCCTTCGGCTGCTGTTTAACTTCTCTTTTTTTTTCTTCCTTTCAAATAGCACAACTGGAACAAGAGCAGACATATTGTGCTATGTGCTGCCACACCGGATGTGTGGGCCTGTCTATATCGATGACTGGTGGACGGCGCGCACTAAGCCATCGATAAGGCTTGTGCCGCGCGCTCCGGCGTTCGCGTTTCATTTGATGCCGATAGTAAATATATCTACATGACCAACTGGTGTGTTTTCGCGCTTCGTTGGGCGCTTTATCTTGTTTGCCGAACCGTACGTCATTTACACGTGGGTGGCATAACAAATGTATCGCGCTGTGTCTCGTGCTTCCGTATATTTCCTTTGTCATTTTAAGATTGTTATGAAAAGAGCAAAGGCTGATGTCGTACAAGATACCCAAGAAGGTTTAAATAAATTTTGTTGGAATGGAGGCCACCTAAACATACTAAGGGGGTGCAGTGATTGATTGATTTGTGGGGTTTAACGTCCTAAAACCACCATATGATTATGAGAGACGCCATAGTTGAGGGCTCCTGAAATTTCGACCACCAGGGGTTCTTTAACGTCCGCACAAATTTGAGCACACGCGCCTACAACATTTCTGCCTCCATCGGAAATGCAGCCGCTGCAGCCGGGATTTGATGCCGCGACCTGCGGGTCAGCAGCCGAGTACCTTAGCCACTAGATTACCACGGCGGGGCTAAGGGGTGCAATGAAGCTGTGCTGCGGATGCGGCGGCCATCTTGCCTTATAGGAAAGATGGGGAGCCAAAGCGAACCTGTCGCGCCCCTCCGCAGTGGTTTTTACTCACTGGTCAGGCCGAGCATTGTCAAGAGTAAGAAGTCAAATGGCAGTTAAGAATACAGTCAACTGTATTCTGTTTATTTTTGGTTATTTTTTACGAGCATGCACACCTACGTAGGGTATGTAACGCTGTTTATTTTTTTAAAAGCATACTCGTGAGAGCCGACCTCACTTTCTCGGCACTCATTTTCCTGTTTAATTTATTCTTCATCAGATGTCTTCTTATAAAGAGTTCGGATTTTTTTTTGCAGGGAATATGAATGTGGTTGTCCCACGCATCAGCCAAAGCACATGCTCATCGAGATACATATCTTCATCAAGGCTTTCATTGAAAGTCATTACTTTTCTCAAGACAAGCTCAATATCTTGAGTAGTAGTTTTGGCTTGGCATGGACGTGCTTCAAATATGGGTATTCATCTTGCAGTCGACACTATTTCAGTAGCTTCGATCTGCAGTTTCTCGATACAATTTCCTTAACTAGGCTCTATCTGATCCCGTCATTGAATCAATTTAAAAGTTCACTAGGAACATCAGTGATGAGTTAAAGTCAACGAGCATATGCACATGAAGTCTGTCATTAAGCATTCTAAATCTAGAGTCCTCATATACAACTATGGTAGTCGCCCACAATCTCAACATGTTTCTTTATTTGAATGTTTTCTCATTCGCTATCAACAATCGATGTACTGTAGGGAGTGTCTGTGCAGAATTAGGCTAGCTTTTTCGAGACAGTGACTCTTTAATCGAGTATTTTTCTTTTCGCGAAACTGTGCGCCGTTCTTGTTTAATGCGCTCTGCTGACAGTTCTCGATATTTAACTTCGAGCGTATTCACCCAGTCATCGAGATGGCTTCCAGTCATCCAGTCATCTTTACTCTTGAGGACTCGAATGTTCAACAGCACGCGCCGACGTGCGTCAAACATCTGGGTCCTTAAGAAAAATGCTAGAGAAAAAAAGGACCGTGTGATACGGGAAGACAGGTTGCGAGCTGTCAACATGTGTGGCGGTATTCAAAATTTTCGTCAAGCTCAAAATATAGCTACTCACAACTGAAACATTATCTCAGAGCACCATTTCGCTTCATTTACGTAGCCTAAAGAAAGGCATGATGAATCCAGTAAAATGTCTGGACGCCATAATGTGGGAGAGCATCTGGAACATCTGTGCGGCAGCAGTGGCTTGCGGCGTGCGGCTTCACCTGAGGGGCGCCTCCTCCACTCCAGCGTACCCATAGCATAATTCATTACGCACATACACACACAGAGATACAATTAAAAGCTAAGCCGGCATTTCTTTAAAGAGTACATCATCATCATCATCATCATCATCATCATCATCACCATCATCATCATCATCAACATCAAAATCATCATCATCATCATCAGCCTGACTACGTCCACTGCAGGACAAAGGCCTCTCCCATGTTCCGCCAGTTAACCCGGTCCTGTGCTTGCTGCTGCCAATTTATACCCGCAAACTTCTTAATCTCATCTGCCCACCTAACCTTCTGTCTCCCCCTAGCCGGCTTGCCTTCTCTGGGAATCCAGTTTGTTACCCTTAATGACCAGTGGTTATCTTGTCTACGTGCTACATGCCCGGCCCATGCCCATTTCCTCTTCTTGATTTCAACTATGATATTCTTAACTCTCGTTTGTTCTCTAATCCACTTTGCTCTCTTCTTGTCTCTTAAGGTTACACCTACCGTTTTTCTTTCCATTTCTCGCTGCGTCATCCTTAATTTAAGCTGAACCCTCTTTGTAAGTCTTCAGGTTTCTGCTCCGTAGCTGAGTACCGGCAAGATACAGCTATATACCTTCTTCTTGACGGATAGTGGCAACCTACGTGTCATAATTTGAGAGTGCATGCCAAATGTGCTCCACCCCATTCTTGTTCTTCTAGTTACTTCAATCTCGTGGTTCGGCTCCGTGGTTATTACCTGCCCTAAGTAAGCTACTAGACATAATCTTTACAATTTGAAGTGCACTATTACTTATCTCGAAGCGCTGCTCTCTTCCGAGGTTGTTGTACATCCTTTCTGCTCTCCTTGTCTAACTCCGTAATCATGAGTTGCAATTCGTCCCCCGAGTTACGATTTCCTCTTGCACAAGTGCAATCGCACAAGTGCAATCACACAAGTGCACACTTGTTGCTTACTGTACAGTCTGGCTCTGTACTGTAAGCAAAGAGCGCTTCTTCTTGTGCAGCAGAATTGGTTTCTGCGATTTTATGCGCCAGAAACGCTGATTATGAGCCACGTTGTAGCAATGATTGACTCCGGAATAATTGGCTGCACACCGCATGTTTATTTTAAAAGCAAACTCTTAACGAATGACATGCACATATCTAGCGCTAAACCATAGCAAATTCCCAATATTTTGGTGGGTATACAGTATACAAATGTTATGAGGAAGCGCGGAAACAAACGGGACGGTGGTAGGTATAATACAACACAAGCGCTGACTCCCAGCCAGTTGAGAGTCAGTACTTGTGTTGTCTGAAACCTACTTTTGTACCAACCGTTTGTGTGCTGTTGTTTCTAATTATGTATCACCAGCTATAGCCCGATTATCAGTCTTGTTTCAGTAAACTAATGAAGTCAACAGGTATCTGACAATGATTTAACGGAATCCTGGGAGGGGGATGCTTGGTACGTAGGCAAAAGTGGGGGATAGGGGGTGGGAGCTTTCCCGCCTCCATCAAAATCAATTTAGTCGACCATATTCGCGGGCAACTTTTTTTTTCTTGTTGCCATGGAAAGAGTTTCTTTCGAACGAGTAGACCTTGCCCCCCTCTTCGCGAAAAAAAAATCTTGGCTACATGCCTTGAGCATTGTGAAATATTGGTGTTGTATTAAAACAATAGAAGAAAGAGTGTTAAGTTTCATTTATAAAGGGGTTTGGGGGAGGGCTTGTATAAATTCCTGCCATATAATATAGTAATCTATTATTCTTTCTTAATTGACGTATTAAGAAACTAACTGGATATTCAGAGAAGGCAAGAGGGTTAGGGGGAGACAGAAGGTTTGGTGGGCAGATGAGATTAAGAAGTTTGCGGGTATAAATTGGCAGCAGCAATCACAGGACCGGGTTAACTGGCGTAACATGGGAGAGGCCTTTGTCCTGCAGTGGACGTAGTCAGGCTGATGATGATGATGATGATGATGATGATTCTTTCTTGCTGTTCGAAAAGCACGCACATTTTTTTAAGTCAAGTTATTGATAGTGTTGATGGTAGTGCAAGCGTAATGACAGAGACAAGAGAAAAGGCACACATTTTTGATCCGTGGTTAGAGTTTATATGCGTGGATCATCTTTCACTTCGCCTACATCGAAACGTGCTCGAAGTGATTGGGAATCGTACTCACGACCTCCTTCGCAATGCTATGACATGGTCATTGTCTTATATGTCAACGTGTCTGAGTGTACAGACTGTGTGGCAGTCTACCCGCATTTATTAAACCTAACTATAGGATACGCATTCGCAGAATCCCGAGCTGTTCAAATAAAATGCATCACTCAACAAGGCCATGCTGCTACCCTCATCGACGTCACATTCTTTGTCACCAAAGTACACCGGTGTAGGCATGCTTATTCCGAAATCGTCCTATAGCCGACTTTGAAACTATTGCACTGCAATTGAGAAAAAGAAAACAACTGCAACTGCAAAACAACTGCACTGCTATTAACGCTTCTCGAGTATCATGCAGCTTTACGATATTACAAGATTATTTGCGTGATTTTCTATTAACTTTCGTGTCACAACCACCAAATAACCAACGAATTTGCACAAAAGCGAGTAGTGGGTAGTTAATGTTGTCAACGAAAACAAAAATAAAAAGAGAGAGTAGAGAGGTAGTTCATCCGTATAATGAATGAGGGCAAAACGCTGACGACAAAAAAAAAAACACTGAGCGAAAGAAGAAGGTAACAAACAGCAAGGATGGAAATGGAGCAGAAAGGGGGGAAAGAGTGATTACGTGCTGGAAATTAAAGCCATAAGAGGAGCTTAGCGTAGCGAGATCGCTCTCTCTCTCTGGCAATCTCCTCTCCCAGCATCGTGTTCTGCGGAGCTCCCTCTGCGGCGAATGCTTACACGTGTTCTCAGTGGCGCGAAAAGTAATTTCGCTTCTCATTTCGCGGAAGGGCCGAACGAGCTGCGTAAGCGCGCCAGGTCCTGTGGAAGTGTCTCGGGCCCGAATGAAAAGAAAGTCAGAAGGCTGGGGAATGAAATAAAAAGAGAAGACAGTACCCGTGCAGCTTAAGAATTTTTTTCTTCTTGTCTTAGCAGCCGGAGAAGAAATATTAATTGTCGCGCATACTAAAACCAAGGACTTGAATGAGGCTAATGAGCGAGTGCCATGTATGCGGGCGCGATATTTCTTGAAGACGCTTCTTCTTCTTCTTCTTCTTCTTCTTCTTCTTCTTCGTCTTCTTCTTCTTCTTCTTCTTCTTCTTCTTCTTCTTCTTCTTCTTCTTCTTCTTATTATTATTATTATTATTATTATTATTATTATTATTATTATTATTAGTATTATTATTATTATTATTATTATTACCATCACCATCATCTCCCGAAATGTTATACCCGAATTTCTGTCATCAAAACAGAAGCAAGCGAGTTGACACGGGATCTTGGGTTTTCCGTAAAATGCGGAAATAGAGCACGAGTGTTCTACGACATGAAAGTCATTTACATTTTTTTTGCGTTGTCAATGGATTTGACTAGAAACGCACAAACCTCGCTGTGTTTAGCGATATTATGTCTTTAATTTCTAGTACATGAAGAGACGATTTGCTGTAAGAACGTTTGTATCGTTAAGGCGACACGTAGATTGAAAAATTCAGGAAAATAAAGTACGCTCGTTTCGGATGTTTACGAAAACAGTTCTGTTCGTTTCAGGCTTTAGCTGTAAATGCATAAAGTAACTCATTATAACTTCTGCATTATTATTCTCATATACATATGCGTTGTGTTTTGACGCTGCTTCCTCTTGGGAAAGCACCCAAGGGGAAGAACATTTGGCACTTTTCCCTGGTATGTGCCATTGTGTATTAACTGCGCAAAGAAGGCGTTGGCATGTTTTTAGATCCTAGGTAGCACAGCAGAGGAACTTCCGTCCTCCTGAGCTAATCAATACGTGCCTCTAATACAAATACATGAACTGGAATCGGAACACTATTCTAGTTCTTCGAACATGTCATCGCGTGTGCCTGTTGTGTCCGCAATTCACCCTACGTACCCACATACCATAATCACCATTAACTTTGATGCAATATCTGTCTACGGCTTCGTAATCGCTATTTCAGCAGCAAACGCGACAAAACTTTAAAAAAAATGATTTGTTGTCAAACACGCAAATTGTACGCACGAAGATATCCTTGCAGTCATGATGTTCTTCACATATTCATAATAAAGACAAGCCTACGTGACTACCCCCTATTGTTCTCTCAAGCTCGCCTCCGCGTGCATTACCACGCCCCAAAATATTTCGCACCGGTGCATGATGAATAAAAGCGCTGACGTCTCAGTCTATATGCCATCATTCTTGCACACACACACACACACACACACACACACGCAAGCACACACACAAATATATATATATATATATATATATATATATATATATAATAACCTCCCCTATACTTTCCTTAGCATTATTGTCAGTTAGATTTCATTAATATTGTGTCAAAACACGAAAAAACGAGCCCTCAAGTATACACTTCTTTCCCTTATATATATATATATATATATATATATATATATATATATATATATATATATATATATATATATATATATATATATAAGGGAAAGAAGTGTATACTTGAGGGCTCGTTTTTTCGTGTTTTGACACAATATTAATGAAATCTAACTGACAATAATGCTAAGGAAAGTATAGGGGAGGTTATTAAGGTAAATGTGAAGAAAGAAAATTGGGTGAAAAGATAACTTGCCGTGGGCTGGAACCGAACCTGCAACGTCCAAATAAAGCGTTATTCGAAGGTCGCAGGTTCGGTTCCTGCTCACGGCAAGTTACCTTTTCGCCCACTTTTGTGTCTTCACATTTACCGTACAATTCAGTCTAATAACCTCCGCTATACTTTCCCTAGCATTCTTGTCTGTTAGACTTGATATATATATTGTTTATTGGCATGGTCGCATTTATTATTTTTTTCGCATTGAAATCTCTAAATAAGGCTAACGCTTTTGAAGACATGAAGATGTTACCAGTTCCGCTCTGAACATCTCTGCCACAGCGACGTGAGAGGAGGCAGGCACTCTACGTGGGAAAAGAACTATATGCTAATGACGATGAAAAAAACACAGTACGTCGCCTTCAAAATAAACCAACAAAGAAGTTAATATCAGGAAGAGAGCGATGCCCAGAGGGAGACGTAAGAGCGGAAAAAGTAGTGACGTGAATACGCCAAAAGATATAAAAAGCCGGGTCGTTTGTGGCCGTAGTCGGCCGCACACAACGGGTTCACGGTGGGGAAGGGTCAGAAAGTCTGCTGAAAAGAAAAAAAAATGTTGAAGACGGTCCGCAGCGTTGGGAAACAAGGGACTGCGCTGAGGCGTTAAATCGAATTATCGCTCTTTCGCGGCGTGCCCAGGGACCGCGGGTAGTCGCGTTGGTTGGCGGCGCATGAGGCGGCGTTTCTCTGCAAACGGCGACCGAGCAAGGCTTCGAAGGGCCCCAGAGGAGGGCGAACGCTGATAGAGGGACTATATATGCGTCGTTCGAGGGTTCGGGGTGGTGTGGAGGAGCGAGACTTGAAAAGGTGGGAGAGGGTGGGGTAAATTGGCCGATTGAACGCAGCTGTGGTGGTGGTGGCCGTGTAACTGCTTCATGGCTGTGAATAGGGAGAGAGAAGAGCTTCTGCCGTGCCTCGAAGGAAGAAAAACCGAGTATAAGCAAAGGCGACTGCCCGGAAAAGTCAAATAAACGAGGCGAGCATGCGGCGCTCGCTGGACTGTCGCCAGCCAGAGCCGGAGGAGTGAACTGTCGAGGAAGTCATTTTTCACCGTTAACCGCGTTAAACGCCCCGATTCATTGAAGCGATGTTCGTCGGCGATAGCCGGTGGTCTATACGTGCTATATAGCCCAAAGAAGCGACCAAGTGGCGGGCGAAAAATTCGGAAGACCTTTCGCTGCCCGGTGTGGTTTGCCATTGTCGCCGCGCGAACACACTTGGCTGTCGTGCCTGCGGGTAGCCTTTCACGCGTCGCGCTCATTTTTTTCTGACAATTTATAAACGGAGTCTTCGCGCCCGTCGAGTCTTAGAGCGTCGTTTATATCGTCAACGCCGCCCTCCTCTTCGCTTGTCGAGTGAAATATAGTTTTTTAACAAAAACGGGACTGGCTCAATTGAGCGTTAATTCATAGCTTGATACGCTTGCACAGCTCGGTTTTCCTTAAGATGCGGATACTTCAAAGAGCTCGGGCGTCTTTGTTAATCTTCACTTTTCTTGGCGAAAGTAAGAAGAAGGTATTGCAAGGAGGAAACTGCGCCGCTTTAACTCTTTCGTTACCGCGCCTATAGAACTTGGGTCACCGGTGACCCATAAGCGCCGCGCGAAAATTTAAAAATACCGGCGCTCCTATGGACTAGCTGCGCCATCCAGCGCATTTTCTAAGCACTAATCTTCCATTTCCTGTGTAGTTTGTTTTTTTTCCGCGCGGCGGCGATTTTTATCGCCGGTTGATTTGATCGCCGGGTGATTTGATCGCCAATTGATTATTGTCTCATGACTGAAGGAATTTACCACAAACTGAGAGAAATGAGGATAGACGAGGAAGGCATTAACAGCTTGGGTAGTGATCATAAACGAATAACATTACAAATGGGATACGAAACTAAAACTACGAGCATGGAATCAAAGTCTGGCAGCTCGTATTTAAATGACAAACAAATAATAAATATAGCCGCAAGAGTCGAGAAAGAAGTAGGCGAAATACCAGGCAAGGACTGGGAGTATAGGGAGCTGTTACATCTAATGACGAAGGAGATAGGGAAAGAGAAGAAAACCGTTTGCTGGAAAGGAAAAAGGAAGCCAAAAAGTTGGTGGAACAAGGAAATCCGGGAGGCGATCGAGAAGCGACGCGAAGCATCACGGGAGCATAGAAAGGCAAAAAAGGAGAAGCGGCCGCAGGACGAAGTCAAAAAAATATGGGAAATATATTTGGAGAAAAAATCCCTTGTACAGAAATTGGTAGAGGCAAAAATTAAAGGTGAAAGTGAACGCTGGATGACAGAGATACACGAAAAAAAGGAGGCCGCGCCTAGGATTTTTTGGAGCCACATAAAGGCGCTAGGTAGGAAGTCTGTCACAACGCAACAACATATTCTAGATGAAGGAGGAAATCAATTGGAAGGGTACGAAGCGCTAGGTTACATCCAAAAGGTAACAGCCGATTCGTTTCAAAAGAGCGTCCAGGGGATCTCCCCAGTGAGTAAAAGTGTGGCGGAGAAAGCAACAGAGGAAGAGCTAGTACTAGATAATTTCAACTGGAAAAAGGCCGAAGGAAAAATTCCAAAGCGCACTGCCGCGGGTTTAGATGGGATTCCCGTTAGCCTCATTAACGAACTAGGACATAACACTAAAGAAGCATTGTTAAAAGCAGTAGAAAAAAGCTTAAAGGACGGACAAATACCGGACAGTTGGCGACAAAGTAGAATGAACTTAATCTATAAAGGCAAGGGAGAAAAGGACAAGATTCGCTCGTATAGACCACTAACCATTACATCGGTACTATACAGGTTGGCGATGCAAGCAGTAAAAATGAAAATAGAAACATGGGCCGAACATAACGATATTTTGGGAGAACTTCAGAACGGATTTCGAGTCGACAGGCGGTTAGACGATAACCTGTTTGTTCTCACTCAGTGTATAGAAATATCTAAAATAGAGAATAGGCCCTTGTACGTCGCTTTTCTAGACATCACTGGGGCATACGACAACGTTAATCAGGAAATTTTGTGGGATATATTGAAAGGAATGGGCATGGGCGACGACTGTATACAGCTTTTGAGGGAGATATACCGAGAAAATACAGTTTGCATAGAGTGGGAAGGAATGCGTAGCAAAGAGAACGTTGAGGTTAGCAGGGGTCTGAGACAGGGATGTCCTTTGTCCCCACTGTTATTCATGCTGTACATGGTGAGTATGGAAAAAGCGCTAGAAGGTAGCAACATTGGTTTTAATCTGTCACACAAACAGGGCGGCATGATGATTGAGCAGAAGCTTCCAGGTTTATTTTATGCGGACGATATCGTCTTATTTGCGGACAGTCGAGATGATATACAGCAGCTGGCGAATATATGCGGAAGGGAAGGTGAAGCTCTTGGACTAGGATTCAGTGTAACGAAGTGTGGTTTGATGGTATTCAATGATCCCTGTGATCAGACGGTGTCCATACAAGGCCAAGAAATACCGAGGGTAAGTGAATACAAGTACCTTGGAGTATGGGTAAATGAGAGTGATAGATACATGGAGGTACAGGAAAAAGCCTCGGCAGCAAAAGGAAAGAGGAATGCGGCAATAATGAAGCACAGAGCGTTGTGGGGATACAATAGGTATGAGGTGCTTCGAGGTCTGTGGAAGGGTGTAATGGTTCCAGGGCTTACTTTTGGGAACTCAGTGGTGTGCATGAGGGCAGAGGTGCAATCGGGAATGGATGTAAATCAAAGGACTGTAGGACGCCTCGCGTTGGGTGCTCACGGGAAGACGACAAACGAGGCTGTAAAGGGTGATATGGGGTGGGCAGGTTTTGAGGCGAGGGAAGCGCAGAGCAAAATAAGGTTCGAAGAAAGGCTAAGAAATATGAAGGAGAGTAGATGGGCAGAGAAGGTGTTCCGTTATTTGTATAGGAAGAGCGTGGACACACAGTGGAGAAAAATAACTAGAAGACTCACTAGTAAATATACGGCTGGTATTGTGAGCCATATGTCAACAAAGAGCGTTAAGGGAAAAGTCAGGGAGGCGGAGAGGATTTACTGGATGGCAGCTATGGAGAAAAAACCGGCTTTGAGTAACTACCGAAAGGGCAAAAATGAAATAAGGAGGGAGGCATTTTACGATAATTCAAGGGGAAGCGCTTTACTGTTTGAAGCGAGATCGGGTTGCCTTAGAACGCGTAGTTATAAAGCAAGATTCAGTAAAGAAGAAGAACAATGCACATGCTGCGGGAAAGATAAGGAAACGGCGGAACATGTTCTGATTGAATGTGGAGATATCCACCCAGGTGTACGTTTGGGCACGAACCTACAGGAAGCCTTGGGTTTTAGGGACAACAATGGAAAGCTGAACACACCCGCGATTGAAATAAGTAAGAGACGGTTAGAGTATTGGTGGCAGAAAATTAGAGAGAAAGGACAAAAATAAATATTGGAAAAATAAAATATGGACAGTGTGCCGTAAATGGCAGAGAACTTAAGCTGAAAATTTACCTTTTTTTCATTAAGATAGAATTTATCGAAGTAGAGGCATTAGGCCAACATAAAAAAAGGGAAAAAAGTTTTTTTTTTTTGTCGAGCCTGGTGGCATACTTGTCACCACCCCGTTATAAAGGGGACGCTCATAGCATCCATCCATCCATCCATCAAAGTGCGCAGTTCGCTTGTTTTGTTTACGAAGATGGCTGACGATCTGGCCGCCGGACCCTCGCGTGAACGACGTCTTTCTGGCAATTCTGTCGCATCTGCAATTGATTATTCTGCTGTTTCTAGCAGCAGTAACTCTGAGGATAATATCGGATCGTCGGATTTTAGTTCTGACGATGGAGATTCGCAAAACCTGCCCGGATCGTCGTCAGCTGTTCGGCGGTAAGTTTAGTTTTTTAGCACGTCTCAGGTTACAGATTTTTTTAGGCCGCTTGAGATGTCGTAAGGATGTTGGCAATATTATATCTCTTATTTACAGTGTCTCTACAGTATATGGTGGAGATCTGCTGCCATCAGCCCAGCAGAGAGTGGCGTTTAGCCCAAGAAGAGAACCAGGCCTTGACCTCGGAATGGTGCTGCGCAGTGAAGCAAAGCGGCTCACAAAAGCGATCGACGTTTTTGTGATGTTTTTCACAGCGGAGGTAGTAAATAGGATTTGTGTGAACACAAATAAATATGCGTGGACGCAAATCCTGAAGAAGCAGTCCTATGCCGAGGCTGATGGTTCGTGGAAAGAAGTGACGGCCGCGGAGATGATGAAATTCATTGGCCTGCTGATCTATATGGGCATCGTCGAGCTGCCACGGCTACATCTCTACTGGAGCAGAGGCTCCTTGTTTCCGGGTTTCGTTCCTCCCAAAATAATGTCGAGAACGCGTTTTTTTGCTCTTCTGGGTATGATCCATGTCTCGGACCCTGACGAAGAAAGCGGACGAAAGTTGGATAAAATTTCTTGGCTGCTTGAGCACATGAATGAGCATTCAGCGAAATTTTTCCAGCCACGGAAAAGCCTTTCGGTGGATGAAAGGATGGTAAAGTCGAAAGCACGATCGGGAATTCGCCAATATATCAAGGACAAAGTTGTGAAGTGGGGTTATAAGTTGTGGGTGCTTGCTGACCCTCAGACAGGCTACACCATACAATTTTATGTGTACACGGGCAAGCGAGAGAAAGCAAGCGCCAATGGCCTAGCTTTTGACGTCGTTACAAAGCTGTGCGAGCCATATCTGGACCAGGGCTACCATATCTATATGGACAATTTTTACACATCCACAGCTCTGTTCCTGCATTTGCTGAAAAGGTGTACGCTGGCTTGCGGCACAACAAGGAAGGATCGCCGTGGATTTCCGCAACAGATGAAAGACAGCAGCTGGGAGAAGAAGGCTGAAAGAGGAAACATTCGTTGGTTGAGAGAAAGTGGCGTTTTGTACCTGCAGTGGAAGGATCGGCGAGTAGTGAACATGATGAGCACCATCCATACAGCCAACAACCATGTGATTGCAAAGCGTCGGGTGAAAAAAGATGGGAAGTGGCAGGAAATATCTGTGCAAAAGGCAAAGCTCGTTGATGAATACAATGCTGGTATGCTTGGCGTCGACAAGTCCGACCTAATGATTGCGTCGTATAACGTGCTCATCAAATGCGTCCGATGGTGGAAAACTCTGTTTTTCCACTCAGTTGACATTGCTTGTGTCAACAGCTATGTCATTTTTCAAGCTCATCGCCAGCAGCATGCCGGAGCATCTGAGCTGCTAAGACCATCAAACTTTGACCAGCTGGCTTTCCGAATGGAGCTCGCCCAGCAACTTCTCGATCTTGAGGAGAGGCCACAGGTTCCCACACCTCCTCAAACCAGGTCCACCCAGCACAAGCCATATAGATTGGAGAAGCGGAGAAGATGCAAGAAGTGCTATGAGGACAACAAACTAGACCATAAAACAAATGTCATCTGCAAAACCTGCAATGTTTGCTTGTGCTTCACTACAGCCAGAAACTGTTTTGCCCAGTACCACGCCAACCTTAGGAATTGAATTTTTTCACAACTTAGAGCTTTGAGATAGGTTCTAGAGCTTGTGGCTACTATTAGACATTGTAATGTGAAGCTATATTTGTTGATTACACATTTACAACTTTTTTTTATGGTAAAGGCATACCTTACGCTGTTTTGGTGCAGTGTTCAGAGTTATGTTTCGTGTTTGAGATTTTTTTCCCGAGTTCCTATTCAGCACAATTTTTTAAAATGCCCATGGTTCAACAGCTCATTTATCTATTTATTTAGTAACATTCATTGCATTGTTCTGTTTGAAAAATTTGTAGAGGAAAAAAATATAATTGTGGCACTAGACGGAACAAGGCAGTTTCCACTAGGCAGAAAAAAAAATTTGTAACTCATATGATTTATGACCTAGGCAGCTCAAACTTTCTTCTTTTATAGACCATTGATTTGAAAGCATTTTGTATATTTCAGATTATTTTTCTTTTTTCTGATTTTGTGTTATAAGCACCGAATTAGAAATGTTCTATGCAATTTTCAATAAATCTTGTTTTTCAAGAATATTATTACTTGTTACCCCCAAATATTTCTTTTTAAAAGTAATATCATTAGAAAGTACGTTTATTTAGCTTTCTATTGATATATAGCATGGCACTGTAACAATGATAATGTCTACTACAAAAAATAATTACAAAAACCTACAAAAAGTGGCACATTTTCCCACGGTAACGAAAGAGTTAAGCAATGGAGCAGAACGTCAGCAGCCATAGCCGATGGCCCTGGGTTCACTTTAGTCTCTTAAAAGTGTGGGCGCTACCGAGAGAAACAGAAGTAATCGTTTCAAACAGTTCTCCCCATTGCAATCGCACGAGTGGGATGACGTCAAAAGTCTGAACGAGACTATGGTTAGGTGACGAAACTGCAGTAGGCCGGCTTATGTAATGCTTCCGCATGAAGTTTACGTTTTGCGCTTTTTATGGCTGGTATAAAAAGTGTTGACTGATTATTCCATGAATCGGCTAACTCAACGCAATTCGTTACTTGATTCGATTGCTCAGCTCTCAATGTAACTACGATATATGAGAATTATTAAACGCTCAGAATGCCTATTTAACTGCTCCGACGGCGTGCTAATAATGCTAGAGGCCCATGTGCACGTCAAGGAACACCAGATGGTCAAAATTTCGGAAGCCCTCCATAACGGCGTACTTCAAAGTCACGTAGTGGTTCTGGTGTGTAAAACTACAGATACAATTATTACTGCAAGGCCAGCGTCGCCTGCAGTGCCACCCCACCACGCAAGACTAATTAACTTACATATTCATTCAACATAGTACATATCTCTTGTAGCCATATTGCAGGGAGACAACGTCAAGCTATTATCATATTCAGTACAATAATGCCCTCGCTGTCTTCGAGTATTCGGCGGCATAGCGTGACAGCTATGAGCCTGCAGCTTCGGGTATTCCAGCACTCGGCCTTAACAATAGACGTATGTTCTTTCTTTCTTTTTATATTGTGCTTCAGCTTCGCGTTCCGAGGTGCGGCTGGCGTCGATCAAGACGCGGCGTCCCTAATTAGGGAAAGTCTTGGTCCACCGCCCGCTAACAAGGCGGCAGAGAAACTGCGAGCCAGGAGAGTGGCTTATAAAAGAGCACACGGGGAAGCACACTGCACTCTGCGGGGCTATACGGCCTGTGGTGCCAATCATCTAGAGAGCTTCGTTGCTGCGCGGTCCGCCAGCAGTTAGGTGCATTTCTGACAAAGCCTGATTCGGGAATAAAGCCTCACCTTCGCAGCTATGTGGATGTATCGTTTTGCGTGCCAGCTAGAGTGACAACGTAGCCGACTTTCTTTTCTGTCAGAACGCGGGAGAAGTGTGAAGAAAATTGGACGTTATACGAGCGTCCAGCTTCCCGTTGTATCCAATCGCACTTGCCTCCGACAGGAGCACGTATCGACCGCTCAAGATGTGTAGTCTTCGATTGTGCGAAGTCCTGCAGGATTCTTAAGAATTCTCGCAGACTCGTACAGGACCTTTCAGCATTATCTGCCAGTACCCGCTTTATCCGGACGGAATTCCAGAGGTGCTTCTCTGCAAGATTTAGAAATTTCTCTCTAAAGGGCATACGTCCGCACCGGCGACTTAAACTGGTTGTGCGGCTACTTGCGACTCGACAAAAAAAAAAACAAGTCAAGGCAACCGATGTCCACACCTGCGTTCGACCACGACCGCTCGATGATCGTGTGTTTTCATGGAGCGGCCGTGGTTAGACATAAACCCGTTGCCTCACAGAATTCACGCATGTTCACTAATAGATGTCATTGTCATTTTCCCGTAAAATGAGCTGAGGTCATCTTCCTGCGCATGTGATTGGTTAAGAGATGTGCGACTGCACTCGCGGCACTGAAAAATCAAGCTGAGCGACTGAGCAAGCGAGTCGCTTAGCGACCATTTGCGACCAGTCGCAAGTGTGAACGAGAACTTGCTAGGGGAGATGAGATCATGTGGAGGGTGCGAAGTGGTTATGCAGCTGGCGTAATTGTCTTTACCAATAAAAGCTCCTGTGGGGACCACCTGGGGATGTCGGAACTTACTTTCTGCAAATTTACGTGACCCGCCGCGTTGGTCTAGCGGTTAAGGTACTCGGCTGCTGACCCGCAGGTCGCGGGGTCGAATCCCGGCCACGGCGGCCGCATTTTCGATCATGTTTGCCGCATTTGCGAACATGTTTGGGGCCCCTGTGCTTAGCTTTTGGTGCACATTGAAGAACTCCAGGTGGTTAAAATTTCTGGAGTCCTCCACAAAGGCGTCTTTAATAATCAAGTTGTGGTTTTGGGACGCTAAACCCCATCAATTATTGTATCATTACTGAATGACCACCCGTGCACCTCGGCTCTTCAGTACTTCTTCTACTGCTGCTTGTTGCACGTTGGATATCTCCACAAGTATGCCCTTCAGCTTCTGCTACTCTTGCCGAAATACGTCTGTATACTCGGCATATGGTTCCTTGTATTGTAGCGCTGTACTATATGGCAGCACAGTAATTGCACAGTCCATGAAATGGTATGGTAGAAATCTGACTGTAATAATTGTCGGCCACCTTTGCGAGGCTGCATCGGCCTGCAGAAAACAAAGCTTCTCCCATTCCTGCTTCCCCTTTTCTGATCGAACAGTGATTAGAACGCCTCCTGAAGGACACTGGTTAGGAAGCTTCGCTCCGTCAATGACTTCATATAGGATTCATGTCAAATTATTTACCTGCTGCCCCAAAACCTGCCTACTATTCCAATCCTGCACACTTTTGCCCTAAAACATTTATCCAGCGAAGCAATAAAGGGAAAAGAAAAGTAAGACAAACCATTTATACTGGACGAAAATGCCTTAGGCTGTGACGCGTCTCTGAGAAACTAACATTCTCCGAGGCTGGCGTATTCGAAGCGCACGTGCTCGAGCCCGGTATCTTACAAGTGAGGAGTATCCGACCATTTATTACGGCTTGCGTGAAAATGTCGGAATCGTAGTGACTTGGCTTGAAGCCAGCGCTTTAGCAGCAGGATGAACGAGTCCGAAGTTAAGACAGTAACAATTAAATAACAACACTAAGAAACCTCGTTGTATGCATATCTTGCATGCGCGTGCTTGTGGAAAATCGTAAACTATTTTGAAGTTTTAGCTTAGAAACCCGTTTTTTCTTAATAGAGACCGTAGAATTCAGGCAAAAAAAGTAGTCGCTCTTATGAATACGCACCTCTTAAGTCCAGAGGGCGATGTTTCGACACCTCATCTAACGACGGCGAAGTCGGATACATTTCAAATCTGAACCAATGAAGTGTCTTGTTCATGTCCTAATCATTATCTGACGTTTTATGCCCCAAAATTACGATATGATTATGAGGGGCGCCGTAACCGAGGGCTCCGGGAATACGGAACATACGGTGTTTTTCAACGTGCACAGACTTTACACAGTACACGAGCCTGTACGATTTTGATTGTCTCCGCCGAAGTTCGACCGCTGAGGCTGATATCGAACCCGCGACCTTCGGGTTAGTGTGCACCATAACCGCTACACCCTCGCGGCGAACAATATTCATATTCCGCGACACCCACGAGAAGCGTTCGTTCGTAAAGCTGCTGCGTCCACATTAATTTCACGTTATACCTTTCGACATTTATCCGGATCAATGACAGCACGATTTCAATAGCGTCGCCCCGCCGTGGTGGTCTAGTGGCTAAAGTACTCGGCTGCTGACCCACAGGTTGCGGGATCGAATCCCGGCTGCGGCGGCTGCTTTTCTGATGGAGGCGGAAATGTTGTAGGCCCCTGTGCTCAGATTTGGGTGCACGTTAAAGAACCCCAGGTGGTCGAAATTTCCGGAGCCCTCCACTACGGCGTCTCTCGTAATCATATGGTGGTTTTGGGACGTTAAATCCCACATATCAATAAAATGATTCCAATAGCCGATTTCGCCGAGCAGCCCGGCTATACTGCACAGAACTAACGTCTGAAGGAGTGGTGAGCCAGAGATGGTCCTTCACAAGAACCACGGTGTAAGAAAGAAAATGACAAAGACAGAGAACTAGAGGGCGGAACAGGAAGCGACGGCTTGTTACGGTGGAGCACTTGCCCTTGGTCCACCGTGCTTGCAGTGGAAGGAGACGGTATGACGAAGAATTGTGAGGCGCCGCATGTTTCTTGTTCTTAGTATTTGGCTCGATACTTACCTCTAGGTTTCGCACTCGTTTTCGTCTCACTCGACGCCAATACTTGATTAATTCGTTTCGTTTCGAGAACGAGAAGGAGCTGTACATGGGTAGATTAGAATTGGTGGTGTCTTTTACTATAGCGCTTCTCACTTTGGTCAAGAGCTTTGAATAACACAACTGAAAAGGCAGCAGTAGAACTACACGCAATAAGCAACAATAAACTGTGGGCCTTACCATAGTTGCATGTAACGCGTTACAAGTTTTCGATTGTTTGTAATCAATTAGTATTTCTTTGTAATTTTGCAATATAGTTGACCACTTCTTCGTAACTGTAACGTTCGCGTAATTCAATTGCGTTTTCATGTAACTAATTACTGGTAAGGGATTTTTTTTTTCCGAAATGAAGTTGTAACCATTCTTCCACGGCATCTCTCGTGGAGATAAATTCGTGAATTTTCTGTAAGAACCACCCATCTGACACGACTGAAAGTCCGTTTAGAGTCTATTCTTTTTCGCATCTTCATTGGCCTTACCCGCAAGGCCTTACCCGACCTCCAGGACCAGCGAAGCACCACGCTTCATGGAAGACATGGACACTAGAATTGAAGCACTGCACGACTAAGAGCTGGTGCACAAGAAGTTGCTACGTTACGATAGCACCCTTTCCTCCTACGCATGCGTTGAGAAAGTGTTCAGTGTTGCAGATGACCTCTTAACGAGAAAACGGGTAAGAACCAGCGATGACTATTTCGGAGAAAAAAGAAAGATACGTTGAAAGTTAATGGCGTGTAACACTAAATCGCAGTAGCCACAGTGAGTCTCCAGCTTTTTCACTACGATGTAAGCCATAGTCGTTCGTTGCAGCTTGAGTGAACTTCTGTTATTGTGTTACGGAAATAAATCTTTGAAGGAAAGTAACGCAAGTAATCGATTACATTTCTGCAAGTAGTCACTCTTTTGGTGTTGTATTTCGCCACTGATATCAATTTCATTATCAAGGAAGTAATTGTAATTGTAATCGGTTACTTATTTTCTGTAACGTGTTCAAGTTTGGGTCCTACTCTTTTAGAGAAACAAAGTTTCTTGACTTTTTTATATAGTTTTGGCATGCCGTGTATATGACTCCCTTTATAGTGGCCCATGAACTGTCCTATGGTAGTCATTATACTCCGTTTTGTGAGCCGTGTGACCCAGGAGAGAGTCAACGTGGCATACGACATACATGGCAAGTCGGGACTATACCCGAAAGAAGTCAAAGGACTTATTCTTATTTTTTTAGAGTGATAGTGGATTCTCTATTGGAGAACGTTCCTAGTCGTACAGTTAGCGTTGTTATGGGGCAAAGTATAAGTGGAGTTAAGCCAAAAGTGCCAGTAAGCTTTTTATTTTATTTTCGTTGATTCCGTAAGCTTGCTAAGCTATCCCGTTGTACCGTTCCCATGCTCTACTGAAGTTAGTGGTGGTCGGGAAAGATTATGTGGTAAATAAAAATAAAAAAGGAATCTAGAACGTTTTTGAAATACAGGACAAAGCAAGCAGACGCAGTTTTTTAACTCTTCCAAATGACCCGTAGAAAGAAGTCGGCTCATGGCTTATTGTCATTCCTCAACGAATGACGGTTTCTTGTTGACGTTTCAAGTTCACGTTTCATAAGAATCGAGGCTTAAAAGAAGCGTAACCCACTTTACATGATGGGTGATTATATCCACAGTAACGTCAACATTAAGCTGAGACTGAATTGAACGTTTTCTAGTTCAATTGCTTCCCTACAGGTGCCGTGTTTTCTCGCGTGAAAGCTGCACTGGTATAACGCCGGATAATGTTGGTTATGCGCTCTTGAAAGATGAATATTGTTTAAATTTAATGCTAACTTCAATATGACAGTCTTAGCCAGACACCATTTCACAGTGTTTGCCTACGCGAAAACAAAAAAAATTAACGAGCAATAGAGTAAACTCGCGTCTCCGTATGACTAATGCATTATTCGTCCATAATTACGTTCTTCAGCCCCCTTCAAGTACCGCGTTCCGGTGGCCCTTGTTTGTTCGAAGGTTCGCGAACACTGATTTTGGAAAGCTTTACTCGCATCATTCGCACTATATATAGTACATCCACGACCACATATCTTTTGTGCCAGCTTTTCATGATCATTTTTCTTTGCGTGGTTGTGTGTTCGTGCATTATGAACTTTAGCAGCGATCTTACAATTCTTTCTTCGTTGCTGCTTGCTGCAAAACACTTTTCATTTTCACTTAATATTCTGAAAGGCCTCTTGTGGGGGCATTTCGTAAAGAAGCTACATTAAATCTTTCCGTGCACATCCCTTTTAATGAAACAAATTGCTGCCGACGAGCGCTGACTTTATATTGCGCGCCAGCATAGGTAAGCAAAAAATATGGAGCTCCTGCGGACTCACTGGCAAAATATATCTTGAGCTTAATGCTTACTTAAACTGAGGCTCGCCAAAACTTTCCTCAATCGGACTCACTCAGACTCAGATTCAGTGAATTTTTTTTTCTATCTGACTCCCTCGGACTGAAACTCTGCGAAATACCATTCACTCGGGCTCAGATTAACGCTTCGATCCTAGTGGGTCAACTCATAATCGAGCTTGGTGATTTATTCTCGCCATTGTACTAAAATAGGTAAAAAAAATCTGTTTTCGGACAGTTTGTATTTCTTTACTCCGCACAGGCAAACTTCTACCTCATTTGTGGCACTTTGTAAGCTATAGTAGACGCCGGCCTGCACAATGAGCAAATGATGCCATTGTTTACTTTAATTCGATTCCTCAGCAACTTTCCATTATTGCGATTGGCCTCTCGAGCAGTCACTGACACTGCCTGTTGCAGAAGCCCTGTCGTATTTAGCGGCGTATCGAGCGACGCGATAAAGAAAAACGCGAAGTAAGGCGAGAAAGAATACGTCGCCTTGAGCAATCAGCGTCTCCGCTTACTCGTATTTCATTACTTTTCTGCACCGCGCACCAGAAACCTAGGCCACAAACTTTATGACCGTCGCTATCTGAAGCCCACGGCTATCCCTTTTTCTTGCGTCATCACTTCGTTGCCGAATGAGACGCGTTCATGACCACGCAATCAATCACTTCGCAATGCTTCTCTTTGTAGCTTCAGTTGCAGTGCTGCTGAAAGACGTGATGTATGGCGCAAGCTGGCGTGTGCTGGTTATCGCACATTTTATTGCGAGAGCAATTATATGGACACTCTCGGCTGGATGTTACCGCCGGAGTCGGTGTCAATGACCGCCGTCATTCGCCGTATATGTATACGTATCTATGTGAAAACACAAGAAATAAAAATAATCCAGAAAAAGACACCGGCGCGGAATTGGACGTTCGACTTTTCGTCCATGAGCGCGCAGCGCTAGCCACTGAGCCTCGAAGGGGCACGTCCTTCAACGTCGAAACGGCAAGCTATTTATATCTACCGCTTAGCGCTGGGGACGCCTATCTGGGAGAAAATAGCGCGTTTTCAGGATTACCGGCGAAATGGCGCAATGAACGCACTCGGCGTAAGGGCCAAACCTCTTAAGCGCGAAAATGCACGCGACGAGCGATGCGACGAAGATCGTCTTCGTGCGATCAGGGACTAGCGAAGGCAAACCTCATTCACGCGACGGCTTCGGCGAGCAAACTCCACTGTTGCTGGCATGAGGCCGTCTACTCGCACC
Organism: Rhipicephalus annulatus; assembly: GCA_013436015.1. Taxonomy (NCBI): domain Eukaryota; kingdom Metazoa; phylum Arthropoda; class Arachnida; order Ixodida; family Ixodidae; genus Rhipicephalus; species Rhipicephalus annulatus. The sequence continues at coordinate 322,127 of WOVY01000133.1, read as the reverse complement.
AAAAAAACCGCGTAGTGAGCGGTATGCAATTTAAGAATAAGATATATTGTTGTGTATAGGAACGGAAAGTGTTTATGAGTGCCTTCCAGCGCTTCTTTATATGCACATGCGTAAACATTGCGTTATTTCTTGTTGCGCATACGTGACTCGGGCAGGGTCACGTGCACCTACGTAGTCCTTGTCTTTTCCGGTTTTTCGCTATTGGCTGCTTGAGCCCAGCACTTCCGGGCGATGAGCGATGGTTTCCAAATCTGGAGAACCGAGCGATCGCGCGAAAACGAGCACGCGACACGTCGCGCGAACGCCCCGTTTCGTCGCTCATAGCATCGCTCGTCGCTGTCGCGTGCATTTTCGCGCTTATGAGGTTTGCTCTTGAAGCTCGGCACCCAGCTCGTCGCGACGCGCTGATGTGCGCTCATCCCCTACGCATGCTTTGCGCAGCGAAGAGGGAAGGGCCTTATCCGCGAACTCATCCTGTAGTGAGCCCGGTGAATCGCCCACCTTAGACTTTCACCGGAACGATTGCGTTTAGTTGCCGGGCGCACAAAGATCACTTCGCTCGCTGCACAGGCCCCGTTTGCGAAAACAGCGCGCTCTTCAAACACAGCTAAGTAACATCTGGGACACCTGTTAGTTTGCTCTCATAACTGTACCTGTGATTACGATTCGTGCGAAGTTTTCGTAGTCAGATTCATACATTTCCTTATTTTGAAGGGAAGTGCTGTGACCAGCCCTCGCCCCCTCTCCCCTGACGGGCATCCCTGCACACGTCTGTGCCAACTGCTATGGCCCATTTCCTTCACCTTGTTTCACTCTCCACTTGTAAGATAGCAAACTTGACAAGGTATATAGTCGGATGTAACTTTCAGAAGTCCGAAGAATCTCCTTCTCACTGGCGGATACACGCAATGCCTGCACCAATGGGTGCGCACTACAGACTGACGTCACTAGCATGATGACCGGTGACCACGCCTTTGGAGGCGATTGCCGCTTGCATGAGTGGGACTGTTTTAGTCGTGTACGCGACTGGCTGCCGCGCTATGTTTACATGCTTTTGCGCTGACTCCGAGATCGGAGGCAGCTCAACCTGGTATCCCATTACCTCTGCCGTCTCTGCCCAGGTTTGACCGAGCCACGACGCCATGTGGTGCTACGTCAACTGACATAACAGTGACGTCATGACGGCGTCACAAATTTTGTGTGATCTGTGGCGCCACAATGAGATCATACTGTGATGTCATCACGCGATGATGATTTCTTACATCACCTACTCCCGACGCAGACAGTCAGCTTTCACATTTTTTAGGTATCCGAGGTGTTTGCCCCCACTTTTTTATTGAAATAACAAATAAACGAAGGAGCTGTTATCACCATTACCCGGCGACGGCTACCCCTTTCCATGTGATTGTTATGAAGTAAGAATTAAAAGCAAAATAACATGTATACATAAGTACAGTCCTACATCGGTGAGTCTAAAAGTTCTCGTTTTGGCAGAACAGAGTCGCAATGCACACGTTCAACATAGTCCGCTCATTAAAGGACACAACTCTTGGTGTCTTTGAAAAAGTGTTGGAGCACTTTCATCGCTTTGCAGTTTACTCTACATGACCGTGGGCATAGTATTTCTTTTTCCAAAGTAAACCTTCGCTCCGAGTATAGCGTGTGGAGTTCCCGGTCTAGTCACTGTCTGCGTGTGTCGAGTTTTGGGCACTCGAGCAACAGATGGTACACATACTCGTCTTCGCGTTAATAATTGCCTTTTTTATGAAGTTTTACGCTGTATTATAAGGGCTCTATTGTAAATTTCCGCTCCCCGCCTCAATGCACGACGTGCAAGGAGCGGAAATTTTTGTGAATTATCGACATGTTAAGGAACCCATAGTGGTCTGCATTTCCGGATCCCTTCACTACGGCGTCTCACAATAATTCGGTAAGTTTGGGACGTTAAACTCCACATATAAATCAAACAAATCAATGAATTTAGAGAGACCGTGTATAGGTTTTTTTAAAGTAAACCAACCCCCTGCACTCCGCACACTTCGTTTTAAAAATAACCACCACGAAAGAGCGAGTGTTGCTTAAAATTCGCAGACTGTTTCATCAAGGCATCAACGTGTCTCTCTTTTTTCCTTCAATTTTTTTCACGCCTGAGAAAACTAGTGGAAAGGCTGCAACCATAGAGTTTCTCACAAATACCTAGAGCGAAGTGTGGCGCCCCCGTCTATGCGAATTTCTTAAGGGTCGATGTTGAAGCGCTGGGAATGACGGTACATGTGTTGGCGAGGCGTGTATTGGCTGGTGTTTAGCGAAAAGTGAATGAATATGCCCGAGTAAAAAAAAGATTCTCTTAAACAAAACGTTTATAAATTGATCTCAGTCACGCCTATTATATTCTGAAAATCCACTCACTTTGATGGCACAACCAAACAGCGAAGAAAAGAAACAGATGACAAAAATGTAGCAGAAAGAATGCTCGCTTTGTCGTCTGCCTGCCAAGTTTAGCGGCCGTTGGTTACTTCTTACGCTTCGTAAAAATGTATATCAACGTAGAAGGTTCTAGTATAGAATACAACATGTTTCTGTGCAATGACAAATGTAAATAACTTATAACGCGCTCTTTTAGTAAGAAATCAATTATTTTAACGTGAAGCCAGACGAGTCTTCGAGGCATGCAAATCCGAATCAAGTTCGATGCTCACATATACCGTCAATCCCTTGCTTCCAGCAGCTCACTAGCGCCAGATTTTCCTCTAGGCATGATTGTGAAAAACTCTATTGCTGCAACAGCACAGAAGAAAGCACGACAACTGCCCCCAGAAAAAACGCTACTGAGTAGTAGCAAAAATGCACTGAAGTGAAAAAAAAATGAAAGTTTAATTAGGAGAGGATTAGAGAGAAAGCAAACTTTCCGGTCTTAGAAGATGATTACGCGGAATCTGGAGGACACCGTAAGTATCGATCGTGGTCAGCTGAAAATTCGTTCCCTCGCGGTGCATTTCTGATAACGACGAACACATTTATTTCGAGGCTGCGAATAAAAGGCGGTGCTAAGGCACAGCTTGGAAATTACCCTCCTTGGTCATGGGACTAGATCTTCTGGCAAGCATAAGAGGTTGTTTCGTGAACCAATCAGTGGCCTGTAAAGAAACAAAGTGGCAGGCGTTCATTTTGTTGTTCGGCGGTTCGCTTTTACGGCTGGGCTTACGTCTGTGATTGTGCTGCAACGGTTGCAGGGATATACTTTGTGGCAGACTCGCTTGTTGATACTGAAATTAGCTTTTAAAGGTATACATTCAGCAGATATCTGCCTGGTTGAAATAACAGAAACATGAGGAAATCCGAGATTTCTTTTAAGATACCCGATGTTTCTACTCAAGAAGCTCTGTAGTGGGCTGCCGAAAAGGCAGTGTGATAACAGCGTAACGAAGGAGAGATAAAACTGACTTGGACTGGTGATTTTTGCTTCAGGATAGTGCCGGTAAGCTATTACAGCGATATGGTTCTCAGCTGCTTTATTTGTCGTAACTGTATATATAATGTGTGTGTGTGTGGGGGGGATTTTCTCAGTGATATGTGACGTCAAGCTGACGTCGTATTGTGATGCCATCGCGTGATGATGATTTCTGGCATCACAAATGTTCACGCCGGTGATCGACCTTCTTGTTTCGCGTGGCGTCGAAGGTTTCCGTCATAGTAACGCTTATCAACTCTCTGATTTTGTCAAGATAGATGCGATTCACAAGTTCCCGCCTATAACAGAGTGAACATTGTCACCATCAACTTTGTAACCGCGTTACTATCGAACGACACAAATCATTCGAAAACGGAAGTAAAAGCGAAGAGGTCCCGAAGAAGTCGAAAAATGACGAACGAGCGATTTTTTGTATTGTCGCCGCTACGAGATACTTAGAAAAAGGTTACTAGTTATGCCATTTCGGAAAATAGGCCTTAGATTAACGGGGGAAACGGCGCTAAGCTTTGGCGCCTCAGCTTTGGGACATTGCCACAGGGATGCTTTCAATGCCGTTTGCAATTATATTCAGGCAACCAAGCGTATACCATTGTGATCTTCAATCAAAAAAAAATTATTTATTACTCCCCAGGGCAGAGTGAAGTAAACGCAGCTGAGTGCTAATCATAACACCTCAAATCTCAAAATTGCTCAACTTGATTTTTTTTCGTTTGCTCTTTTTATGTTGTTTTTATTTTTACATTAATCTCATTATAATACCAATTCATTAAACATTGTTAAAATGATTACAGAAAAACTGCACTACACTTTCTTGGCCAATCCCCCTGAGTGGATATGAGCCAGCCTCCCAGGGAAACAAAACAAAACAAAGAGCGTTGGCCGTCCTGATGGTGTCGGTGCACAGAGCTACAATCACGTTGAACCTCCCCCCCCCCCCACGAGAGATGCACGCTTTCGCGCTTCACTTGTTCTTGGGGCACGGTTGATTTATGGCATCTCGTAGCCATGGAGACTCTCGCTGGGCTTTTGAGAAAAGATAAAACGGGCCAATCTGAGCCTGACTGGGATGTTGGCCTGGACTGGGCATCCCCAGGTCTAGTGCATGTCTGTCAATTTTTATGACTTGTCGAGTCACAAATCATCCAGCACCAACACGGATGGATTGCCCACAAAGAGAAAGAGGTAGGATAGAACGCAAGATCTACGGAAGGTGTTTGCTGTGAACTTGTGGCTACGGATATGCCTGTTCCCCTATTTTTGTTTAATGTTTAGAAAGTTTGACTGTAAACAAAGCTTCACTTGCGCTTGCCGCTGTTACGTTATAACTGAAAATTTGTCTAAAGATGACTTTGTCCGGCTTTGATGCAATATCTAAATCGGGTGCCAAGGGGCTTACAGGAAGACAAAAAAAAGGAAGTAAAGGTATACCGTGGACGATTGACCTGGTGTCGATGAAGTAAGTCAGTGTAGGAATTCAACATGCCAAATATCTACGTGTCGTCACCCCCGTTACACAAATGAGCTAAGTCACCACCACCAAGAACTGCGCTGCCCATCGGCATCGTCAACGCTACCAACAGTTAATTGCTGTTCAGTCTAAAAAATAAGTCATGGGTTCCCCTGTGCACTTGTAGCAGGACTAGAACCGAGGCATTCTGCGTAGCAACCAATTATTCTACCACAGAGCAATACCAGGTCTTGAAACATCTTTGTAAAAGAGGCACTGTGTAGGCGTAAGGTCTGTTCGACTTAGTTGTGTTTGCAGTGCTGCCTATCTAAATTTGTAACAAAGCAGTCAGCATTACATCTGAACTGCTATAATACGCCCATCATCTCGGGCTATGTTAATGGCGGTTGTAGAGTTGGATCTGTTCCTAAAGCAGCTTAATACACTGAGTTTGCATTCTTACGATTCAGCAAGCTCCTTAAGAACGATCATCTACCGAACGATCATCTAAGGAGGGAATACGGTAACAAAAATTGCATGTGATTTTCGCATTGTCACAACGTAACGTGCACTTTGTTTCGATAATACTGCCGTCTGCGCCTTGACGTGAGTGCTGACGTAATGTCAAACCATACGTTACCTATTGTAGACACCAGCAGACGCCAGGGTAGTGGACAATTCTTAGAGGTCCACTATGAGCACAAGGCTATTGCTTTCATCCACCTCATACCATTTGCCTCCAAGCAAAGAGAAATACAAAGAAAAAGATCATCATACGCTACAGCATTACGCTTCGTGTAACCAACATCACGAACTAATATGACACTTCAGTCTACCACTGCTAGCGCTGGCAGTGCGCGCGTTGGTGGGTGTGTCGTTACGCAACCACGAACAACCGGTCGTCATATTTGCATGTTTTCTGGATATGTCAATGCGTATACAATTTCTACACATGTTCGCTCCATACTATATTCAGCCGCCTCCTAACATTATGCTCACTTTAAAGGAGCCACATAACAAACTTCTTGATGCCTGCTTCGCATATAATTGGTTCTAAAGGTGCCTGGAATCCGCCGAACACTTTTTTTTTCTTTTCATTCGATGCATTGATCCTCCACTGCCCTCCTTCTTCAGCTTTCTGCACCTATCGTAGTTTAGCACTGCCTCCAGGATGGGAAGCATTGGTTGCAGAGCACTTGCTATGCCTCTAAGATCGGAGGCATTAGTTGCCGAACACTTATTTACATTTTCTAAATTCTGGTGGTATTTGACATCATGGCACTTCATATGTGAGCTAGCCACAGTATCTTTTTGCATTACTTGTGTTGGCGACGACTCTGATGGTCAATTCTTGTCTTTTTGATGAGATATAGAAGGTTTTCACCTAAATAGATTTTATGTTGCCGTTTCGCGGGAAGTGTGGTGGCGCAATGGTGGTGCTGCAATCAGGGCTCGTTATTGAAACACTCTGTAGGTAACACAAACTTATCTCGCTAAATGCCGGCGGTTATGACCTATGCTAACAGTAACACCATCCTAGTATCAGCTAGCTTTTCCTCCGTATGCACGACAATTACTTATGAAATAAAAAAACAGGCACGTGAATGCGCCAAACGTTACATTCAACAGTGTAGACTGTGAAATATGCTTAATTGAATAGCAGGGTAAAAAAGAATGTAATTTAGCGCCTACCTTTTTTTGCATTTTTTAAACGCTATAAGCCAAAGTGTCATTCCTTTATATCAGCAAAGCAGCGTTACGCTAGTCTTGTCTATAGAGAAACACAGAAATGAAGTTACGAGCAGTAATTACGATTAACAACATTGGGGCGGCTGCGCATTGTGGGTGCGAAAGTTGAAGGAACGACAGAACTGTTGGCGTTCCCCATTTTCTGTTCTTTCCCTCCTCCCCACTCTCCCTTTTCAATCTCACTCCTTGCTGTACTATACAAGAGCTATGCCATGCTTTACCATTTCCCTTCATACTCGCCCTTGCTTTCCTTTCCCACCCCCTGCTACAATATACTATACAGTGCACTACTATGCGTTTGCTCCTTGCCATCCTCTCTACCCGCTTAGTGAGCTTCAACATCACTCCTCCTCACCTTTCGCCACCCCCTCGCTGTGCTACACAATGTGAGACAATGCGAGACAATGCTTCCCTTTTCCCTCGTGTCCTTCTTATCCTCAGTTTCCTTTCCAACTCTCTGTAATACACAAGGCCGTACTACGCTTTCTTTATTTCTTTTGCTGTTCCTTTTTATCTCTTTCTTCGTATTTCTTTGTTCTCTCCTTCCGCTTGTTTCTTGCTCTATATTTCTTTTTCTAACTTTTTATGGTTTCTTACCCATAGCAATTCAATCACATTGTTTTCATAAACGCCTACTATTCCGCCAGCGTGCCTGGGTAGTGGGGTTGCTGCGAGGATAGTGTTCAGATCATGAGTACGCAGATTCAAATTCCGCACCGCCAAGAAGTTTCATTTAGCTTACTTATTTCCTCTCTGCCTCTACGCGTCTCTTCGCCGCTCCTCATACTTTCCTTTCTGCTGCGTGTTGCTCGGCGACGCGAGATAAGGCAAAGGCCGTATGTGAAGACGACAATTTTCCGTTAATGTCGCATGTGGCTTCGGGGAACCTTTTTAGCTCCGATGTTAAAACGAGATTTTCTGTGAAAGATCGTGCTTGCAAGTTTGACGATTAGGAGATTCATAGTACGTGCCTCACTTTTCCCGGTAAATTAGGGACGGATACTAGGGATGGCGTAAATATTCCTGCTTGTCAGCACAAATACGCCTTTGTTATGGCAACACGGCTTACTTTTCACGCGAATTCGCGTAGTGGGGCCGAGCAAAAGTAATCGAAATTCGCTTTCCTGACGCGTTGCCACTGTTTGAAAATATATTGATGTTACTGCGTGCCTGCTTTCCCAAAGAGTGTTGTTTTACAGCCAAAGTTGTTATGGAACACAACAATGGTTAACAGCCACCGCCGGTGTCCACAACCACTATCGCACGAAATAAGAGAAATGATGTCAGTAAGTAGAAAACACCAAGGTCACAGTGAGATTCGAACCTGGCTCCTCTGAGTGCCAGCCCAGTATTTTACCACTGGGCCACGCCGGTGCTTTTTTTTTCTTTAATGAATGACATTATCACCAGTAAAGTACACAGAACATACTTCATCAGAAGTCAGACAAACACACACAAGCGTCAAGAACGGGAAGCCACTCCGGAACGGGGTCAAAAGTCTCGACAACACTGCGCACTTGAGCAGCTGCTTCTCGGAAGACAGATCTCGTCGACCGTGGTGGCTCGGCGTGTCTATCGATCATGCGACTTTTCCATAATGAATAAAGTCCCAACAACATAAACAAGTCGTAAGGAGTACTATCAGTCAGACTCTTTTTGAACGGAAGGAACCTAATACCATGGGCTGTGATTGGAAGTTCTTTTCTTAACGTTCTTTTTAGAATGTCCCAAAAATAAAAAAGTATCACGACAATGAATAAAACAATGCTCTATAGTCTCTGGTTGGTTGCAGAGTCTACAATTCACTGTCCAGGGTACGTATATTGATTTTTCATTCAGCCACGTTTTTACTGGCAGCGTGGAAGTGTGCAGTTTAAAGAAAAATGTTTTCGCTGCTGGAGATATACACATTCTACGTACACGAAATAATACATCGTGACCAGACAGAAGCGAATATGGCTTTCGATAAACAGGTTCGGGGAAAAGGTTATTCACAAGTACAGCGGTTAAATTTGTTCTGTCAATAGTATACAAATACTCTAAGGTAAACCTGGCTTTCAAAAAACTGACAGTATCAACAATTTCCTTTAGGAATCCCCGCAACGGCAATTCCTTAGCAACGCTTGTTGTGACATGAATAAAGGAAAGGTGGTAACAAAGACGGTTACGAAGAACCGCTAATAGAAATGGGTGGCACACATCCTTGAGGTAGAAAAATCGCAACACCAACTGTCGCACGAACAAATGCACAAGGCCGAGGCCACCCTTTTCGAGTGGAAGAAAAAGATTGTCTCTTCTCATGGGTTCCCAGGAAGAGCTCCAAATAAAGCAGGCAAATATCCTATGAAAGGCTTGAATGTGTACCCGAGAGCAATGCAACACCTGCAGAATATAAATAAGCTTCGATACAAGGAATATATTGCACGCTTTCGCTCTGGCAAAAATGGAAAGCTCCCGTCCGTGCCATGTTGCCACCTTTCGGCGGATCGTAGTTATCGCAGCGGTCCAGTGTGGGCCGCTGTTACGATAGTTATCGAGAGGCACACCGAGGTATTTCATAGGAGTCGCATTCCAATGAATATTTGCGAAGACCGAAGGAGTTGTAGCCCACATGCCTAGCCAGAATCCACTACTTTTATCAAAATTTATGCTGGCGCCAGCGACTTCACAGAAACGTAAAGTAGTGTTGACTGCTTCTTGAACGCTGGGTTTACCAGCGCAAAAGAAGGCAATGTCATCTGCATAAGCTAGAACTTTAACTTCCTCAGCATCATATCGGTAGCCTCTTATGCTGGACTTTAGAAGCACACTTAAACATAATGGTTCCAAATAAATTGCAAAAAGCAAAGGTGACAACGGACATCCCTGACGTACAGATGAATTTAACTCTATTATATTGGAAAGTGTGCGATTTACAATTAGCCTAGTTGTGCACTTCTTATAACAGAGTGAGATACCATTGTATAGTGCATCACCCAACTGCAGGTGTCTTAGGAGCCGGAACAAAAAAACATGCTGTACCTTATCAAATGCTTTTGCAAGGTCTATTTGAAGGAGGACTACTTGGTCCATGCTACCATCTATACACTCAAGAACTGAACGTGCAATATGTATGTTTGTCTGTATAGAGCGACCACGAATTCCACATGTTTGGTGGTCACCTACAGATTTAGTAATCACTGTCTGTAGCCGATTTGTCAACAATTTAGCAAATATTTTGTAGTCAACGTTACATAACGATATTGGCCTGTATTCGTTAACTCTCTTTAATGCGTTAGGATCAGCACTTTTTGGGATTAATGTTGTATGCCTCTGATAGAAAGAAGGAGGAAGTTCACTACGGTCATAAGCCTGTTTAAAAAGTTGCTCAAGGAAAGGTATCAGAAGTTCCTGAAAAGCTATGTAAAATTCACCACTAAGGCCATCTGGGCCAGGAGTTTTGTTTTTCTGCAACGTTGTTATTGCAAATCTAATTTCCTCTCTGGTTATTGGCCCCTCTACAGGTAGTCTATCATCATCTTGTAACTGAGGCACAAGGGCAATGAAGCGGTTAGCTTCTTCCTCAAAATTCTCCTGAAGCTCAGCCGCGGTGAACAAACATTTGTAATAATCTTCAAATGCAGCTCTTATTTCACATGTCTCTGTGCAAAGGGAACCCCGCGACTCAATTTGCAGTATCTGTTTAGAAAGTGCATATCTCTTTTCATCCCCAAGGGATTTTTTAGTGGGTTCCTCTTCAGTGAAATGGGTAACACGGGAACGAATCTTTGCTCCTCTGTATAAATCTGTATCATGTTTTTGTATCTGTGCTCGAATCACATTTATCTCGTCCCCGTACAATCCCGGCTGTTCACTTTCAAAGGTATGGAGCTTATGAAGTAAATCATAAAGATAGCGCTTTTCAGCTTTTTTTCTTTGCGCTATTTCGCATGAAATACTAATTGCCTGATACTTGACTCTTTCTTTGAACCTTTCCCATTGAGCGAAAATTGGTAGCTGTCGACACCGTTTTACCTCTTGTGCCGATTCTTTTACTATTTTAACAAAACAATCTTCGCGCAACAACTGTACGTTAAGCTTCCATAGGTCCCAGTTTAGAGGGGTTTTACGAAAATTTTTAGGACCCCAAGAAACAGTGACCAAGCAATGGTCTGTAAAAAATATGGGCTTTACAGCATAATTATGAATGTGAGACCATAAGCTTAGAGATACATATACACGGTCAAGCCGAGCATGAGAGATGCCTTGAAAGTGCGTGAACCTCACCGAAGAAGGTGCATGCGCTCCCACATCTATTAAATTGTGGTCATCAATAGTTTCTGCAATAAGGCTGCACTTGCATCATAGCGATTTGTTATGTATGAATAATCTCTAGCGTCACAAACAAAATTAAAGTCTCCAAAAACTACCAAAGTTCTTTCAGTGTTTAGTAGCGAAGTTAAAGAAAGGAAAAAAGAATTTCTTTCATTCACTTTGGAGGGAGCATAGACACAGATAAACCTCCAATTATGGGAATGAAAAGATAAGTCGCAACAAATGAGGCGTCCTTCCCCATCAACATGTAGTGACGTCAAAATATGATTCAAGTGCTTTCTAATTAATAAAAAGCATCCAGCGGATGCACCACGTGCTGGGCTGATGTATAAATTGTAATCACGGAAAACTTCCAGTGCAAGATCGGCGTCACGAGCAGCGGAAATCTTAGTCTCTTGCACTGCAAGTACATCAATGTTGTACTGTTCAAGCACGTGGCGCAACTGCCACTGACGCCTTACATTCCTCAAGCCACGTACGTTGAGTGTCGCTACACACATGGGAAACGTTAGCGCGGTAGCCATTTTGATATCTTACTACTTTTGTAGGTCACCTTTAGCCACAGGCCAACCTGTGGCTTTACCTCCTTTGCACTTTTTAGGAGCACTTTTCTCAGGACTCTGGCATAGGCGGTGCGTCTCTCGGTCCCCAAAAAAGGTGACACGTGGACCACACGAAGACACTTGCTCTGTCGTGTCTGGCGCACTCGTTGTTGCTTCATCGGTGACCGATGCCTGACGCTTCCTTATCTGACTGCAATCCATTCCTTCTTGTTCCTCATTGTCAGGAGGCTTGTCCTTAAGGCCTTCCAAGTGGTGTTCGTCAGCAGCATTGCATTCATTTATGCTTTCACTGGCGTCGTTAGCGGTGTTATTTTGCGTTCCAGGGGTATCCATGGACAAGTGTTCCGCTTCCTTTAAGGCACCTTCTGCTCCTCCCGCTGCTTCTCCTGTCGCATCAACTACCTCAGTGACATCCATAAGATGATCGAGACGTTGGTCTTCTGTCCCTCGGCCAGAACGGAGTTTGTTGGCATAAGTCGACACGCAGGCATCCGACGAGTGACCAAAACGCTGGCATTGCAAGCACCTCGGTGTTTTGCACTGTCGTCGTACATGCCCCACTCGCTTGCACCGAAGACACAGTGGAGGCCTACCGGGAATAAGTACGAGGCATTGGTGGCCATAAATTGACATAAGGTGTGGTATTGAGCTCACAGTGATGGTGTCCTTGAGCTCCAAGGCAATGTCTCTATTTGTTGTCATCCATTGTTCCATTCCTGCACATCTCCATGCCTCTCTTTCAACGGACTTCACAACGCCGTAAGCTTGGAACGCCTCTTCAACACGTCGCGATTCAAGATGAGGCGGAAGCCAAAGTAGTTTCAGCCTAATATTCTTGGTCTCCGGATCTAGCACCATGCACTTCAGCCCTTTTACACGGAGCTCACCACAAGTAACGAGTTTCTGTTTCGCCATGCTGTTTGCACACGTAACCATCCATACATGGCTCATCTGATACTGGCCAACTCCAATAATGTCCGCTGTGCTCACCACTTTAAGCAGCGTGTCACGGAAGTCTGGGGCACGGTACGGCCTACCACTCAAGTCGGCATGAAGGAAAACGGAATTCAAAACATCGTTACCGGTTGGAAGACGTGGCAGGACGACTTTATAGCTTGAGTCTTCATCATGAAACGGAGTCGATGATCCTCGGCCGTTGGCCGATACGCTGTTACCAGCAGAAAGAATTTTGGAACGCAGCCGATCGGTCTGCCGATCGCCGGTGCTTCGGACGCGCTTGCGAATCGGCCCTAGGCAAGCTTGATGTCGACGAAAAAATCGCACCAATATGAGAAATAAAGCATTATAGAACAGAAAAAAAAGAACCAGATATGAGATAACGTGAAGCGCGCAACGAGTGGTTCGTCAGATGCGTCGAAGTAGTGTAGTCGTTGATGAAGTAACAAAGGAAAACGTTCTGAAGGTGTCTCACGCTGTAGCTAAAACGACACGAAAGCGTGAGATTTTTAATTGATGTTATGTAAAATCAATAACAATAAATGTCACACCATATCCAGGGAGTGAATTATGATGAGTGGGTGAAGCTCCGAATGAATTTAATTTTATTCCATTTCAATTTTCGACTACACAAATTAATTGCCCGCGTTCATGACAAAAGGAAGTGGTTTGCCTCCTGACGGACCCTGCTCGGGCTGAGCGCAGCAGCTGTAGTGGTAAATAGACATTCACAATTGAAAAGAACATTGCATAGGCAATCGAAACGAAAACTTTAAGTGAAATATACATATTCAACAAAGCAGCCGTCAGCTTGACAAAACAAAACAAACTCTGCCACAGAAGATGCTAAGAACAAAAAAAATGCTATTTGATACAGTTTCCGCATATCGGGACCATTAGGTTAAAAAGAAAGAAAAAAAAGAATGAAAAATCATGCGCATGCGCTTACACGCACACGCACACACACACACACACACACACACACACACACACACACACACACACATATATATATATATATATATATATATATATATATATATATATATATAGCAGAAAGAAGAAAGAAAAGTGGATGAAAAAATAACCAGCCGGGCTTGTTATTTTTTCATCCACTTTTCTTTCTTCTTTCTTATTTACATTCTATTGGTTCTAATAACTGCCCCTGTACATTCCTTGGCATCACTGTCTGTTAGATCTCATTAATATTGTGTTAAAACGTTAAAACACGGAAAACGAGCCCTTAGGTATACACTTCTTTCCCTTATATATATATATATATATATATATATATATATATATACGTACGAAAAAGCAAGTATATATATATATATATATATATATATATATATATATATATATATATATATATATATATACTATATATATATATATATATATATATATATATATATATATATACTATATATTGTGAGACGACGTCAGGTACGAAGGAGCGACCGTTTTATTGTCAACCCAGACGCGCGAGCCAGCCACCGAACAAGCAGCGAGCGGCTACGATGATGATGATCACGGTGCTTTGTATGCGCAGGTGAAAGTGAAAATGATGAGCAACACAATCAGCGCTCACACTATTTCCCCCCTACACGAAAGCGGTCTGCAAGACGTTCATTTAGTAAGTGTATGAGCGCCGGATGTAAGGTTTCAGGCGAGACACATGGACGATCTCGGTCCCGCGACGACGGCGATCAGAAGCCGAAGTAACCGGAGCGACGCGATAATTTACGGCCGATGTTCGTTCAAGCACGGTGTAAGGACCCAGGTATCTGTGAATGAATTTTTCACAGAGGCCGGGTGTGCGAACAGGTGTCCAGAGGAGCACTTCGTCGCCTGGGTAGAATGACACAACTCGACGTGTCGCATCACAACGAACTTTTCGCTGGGCCTGAATGGTAGAGGTGTTGGCGTGATGAACAGGAAGTGACGTACCTGGAAACACTAGTGGAGAGGCCAGGCCAGAAGCAGCGAGCCTTAATGCGATCGTAGGTTTTATGAAAACCCAAGTGGCCAGCCGTCGGGTCGTCATGAAAGGCTTCTAAGACTTGGAGTCGAAGTGAGCGAGGTATGACCGGGACCCATCGGCTACCGAGAGGATGGTAAGTTTGTCGAAGTAGCGTTCCGTCATGAAGTTTGAAACGCGTGAGTTGTCGTCGCAAGCGGCTGTTGGGAGCACGAGATGAGCCGGTGAGCCGATCGATGATTGTACGGCAGTATGTGTCTGCACGTTGGAGCGAGGTGAGGTCTGCGGATTGAAGGAAGTCATCCGGTGCAGTGGGCTCGATGGGACTAAGACTGGTCATCTGCTTGGTCTCTTGGCTGGGAGGTGCTGCGCAGCAGGTAGATGCGTCATGATTTTGCAACAGCGGACAGCGTGACAAAGCGTCGGCATCTTGGTGTTTGCGACCCGACCGGTATGTGACACTGTAGTCATACTCCTGCAGTCGGAGCACCCAACGACCGAGGCGTCCTGACAAGTTTTTTAATGATGACAACCAACAGAGCGCATGATGATCCGTGACGATCGTGAAGCGGCGGCCATACAAATAGGGGCGAAATTTTTGCACGGACCATACGATAGCGAGACATTCCTGTTCAGTGATGCTGTAATTGCGTTCCGCTGGGGAGAGAGTACGGCTCGCGTAAGCCACGACTTGCTCTTGTGAAGCCTGGTCACGCTGCAGCAGGACAGCGCCGATTCCGTGCCCACTTGCGTCAGTGTGTAATATAGTAGGGGCTGTGGGATCAAAATGGCGAAGAACTGGCCCTGACGTGAGGCATCGCTTCAGGGTCTGGAAAGCAGCTTCACAGTCATCTGTCCAAAGAAATGATGCACTTGTGGTCAGGAGTTTGTGAAGAGGAGCCGCGATAGTGGCAAAATCACGGACAAAACGGCGGAAGTAAGAGGCTAAGCCGAGGAAGCTGCGAAGGTCTTTGAGCGTGGTGGGCTTAGGAAAGTGCAGCACAGCGGCCACTTTGTCGGGATCAGGTTCGATGCCAAGCTTGCTGACAACGTGGCCTAACACTTTGATGCTGCGGCTCGCAAACCGACACTTCTTGGTATTTAGCTGGAGACCGGCTTTGGCTAGACATGTGAGCACCTCGTCTAGACGTTCTAGGTGTTGCGAGAAGCTGGATGAAAAGATGACGATGTCGTCCAGGTAACAAAGACAGGTCTTCCATTTTAGGCCACGCAGCACCGTATCGATCATCCGCTCAAATGTGGCTGGGGCATTGCAGAGCCCAAAAGGCATCACATTGAATTCGAAGAGACCATCAGGAGTAGCAAACGCTGTCTTCTCTTTATCAGACTCATGCATCGGGATCTGCCAATACCCAGATCGTAGGTCGAGACTTGAGAAATATTCTGCACCCTGTAAGGTGTCAAGTGCATCGTCAATTCGAGGCATAGGATATACATCCTTGCGCGTAATTTTGTTTAGTGCCCTGTAATCAACGCAAAATCGCACTGATCCGTCCCTTTTCTTAACTAGGACAACAGGAGAAGACCAAGGGCTTGTGGAAGGCCTGATAACGTTGCGTGCGAGCATGTCATTGACTTGTTCCTCGATGACCTTGCGTTCTGAAGACGACACGCGGTAAGGGCGACGGCGGATAATACGAGAACCGTCTGTGGCGATGTGATGAGAGGTCACCGTAGTTTGACCTAAGCCGTCCGAACAAACGTCAAAACAAGTCTTGTGTTTTGTTAAAAGGGCCATTAAGTCATTAGTTTGCGTTGGAGTGAGATATGGACTCAAAGTGGCTTTAAGCGCATTAGATGAGCCTCCTGGTGGCGTACACTTAGCGACTGACGGCGGAGACGATACAGTGACGACACATACCGGTGCTATGTCGATAAGGCTGGCAACAGTGGACCCCTCTGGCAGTAGTTGTGGCTCTGTTGTCGTGTTGTAGGCGGTGATACTGGCATGACCACGCGAAAACCGCACTAGACAACATGCGATGGCGATTCCTCGGAAAATGCAGCGCTGCAGTTTTTGGAGGAGAAACTGCCTGTCGTCGAAGTGTCCCAATTCCTCCTGCGCGCCCTGCAAATTTACTAACTGTTTGTGTAGAAGGCATTTCGGTTGACGCACTCGTGGACACTGGAGCAGCCATTTCAGTCATTGATCGCGAACTATGTCATCGTCTACGAAAAGTGCAAACTCCATATGTTGGTCCGGTGTTATGTGGTGCTAATGAAAATAGAATTTACCCTATTGGACAATGCACTGTTCGTGTTCTGATCGACGGAATTCGCCACCATATACAATTGGCTGTGCTTTCTTCATGTGCTCATCCGATTATATTGGGCTGGGACTTCCTGTCAGCCGCTTCCGCTGTCATTTCGTGTGGTCCGCCCGTTATTCGCATTACGGACACTGAAAATTCTAGTGCTTACGATTTTTCGTCGCCTCACCTTGTTGCAGCTGCAGACTTTGTACTGCCCCCGGCCCAAGAACGTATCCTCACCATTAGATCCAGCGATACCATTGACGGTGACGCAGTGGTTGTATATATATATATACGTACAAAAAAGCAAGTATATATATATATATACTATATATATACTATATATATACTATATATAAGCAAGTATATATATATATATATATATACACGTACGAAAAAGCAAGCAGTTCCTTTATAAAAGATTTACGTGCTGACGAAGGCCGTGCCACGGCCGAAACGTAAATCTATAAATGAACTGCTTGCTTTCTCGTACTTGTACAAGCTTCTTATATATATATATATATATATATATATATATATATATATATATATATATATATATATATATATATATATATATATATATATATATATATATATATATATATATATATATATATATATATATATATATATATATATATATATCGTATTGGAGACTGAAGTTCAGTCAACTATGCTCCAAATATCAATTTATCCTAAATATTAAAGAAGGACCAAGTTTTCAATATAAATTCTTTAGAACCAGTGCACGATCATCACATTTCAATTATTTCAGGTTGCTCATTACATAATTTTATCACTTGGTAATCAATTGCCTGCATCCCATAATCAGTACGCGTTCTTTCAAGAATTATGCAATGTTACGTAGGTCATAACCGGTGTTCCTGTTTAGGTAGTGACGGCTGAATGAGCCTCAGTCTCCCTATCTATATTTTGCAATATATCTACGTAGACAACTTCATTTTGCAAATAATGTAAAAAAATGTGGAATGTTATATTTTGACATGAGCCCTGATAAGTCTATGATCTATCCCGAGTGAAGTAGTCTAACTGCCTTTCTCTGTAATGAGGAATGTTTCTCATTATCGATATTAATTGCCATTCCTGATACTAACGAACAATAACTTAAATTAGAATGTAATGAGAATAGTACACCGCTAAACCGTTAATCCTCAGTGAATCTTGCCCAGTCGATCATCGTATAAGAACGGCGATCACGTGCTGTAGCCTTTTTTCAAGCCCTCCTTTCCGCCGCCTTGTCTTCGTCGCTCATACTCGAAGCACGCAGAAAGAGGAAACGCCGAAAGAGCGAACGCATTTTAACGCAAAAGCGACCGCGGTCTTCTACCACACAAGAGCACGAATTGGCGCGGAGCGAGCGCCACACTGTCTACTGAAAAATCTGAGTACTGGTGGTGCTAGCGCCACAGCGTCATCTAGTGGGCGTTCTGAGTACTAGTAGTGGCTACTACAACGCGGGGATTCTTTATGTCTTAAGGAGCTTCGCCCTTAAAAGGCTTTCTTTCGCGTTCCTCAGTTGCGATGCATCACGGACTCAAACGTCAGGTCAGAATATGATGAACCGCTTGGCTGATCGCGCGTCATTTCGCACCTGTCGACCATGTTTCTTTTGCCTACTGCACGATCCACTAAGCCCTGGGTTAGCGAAGGGAGCAACTAAGATACCGTCAAAGATGAAGCAAAGTACAACGTAGACAAATGCAGCGCTGAGTTTACTGACGATCTTGTTTTCTTTGTAACGCGTGCAGTATAAACGGCTGTGCACTTGCCAAAAAAATGGATGCGGCTTTGCTCGGCTATGCCCGGTACTGCAAGCAAAACCTTGGTGTTCTTGGTTAAGGTTAAGGCTACCTTGTAGCCGAATCACCATTTGCTAAGCAAACTATACAGCTTGTCCAATGTTCCATGCTGTGAGCCCTCACGAACATCGTTGCTTCAGTTCCTGAGCCCGTCGTCAAAGTTGGCGAACTTGATCCGTCCACTGATGCCACTTAGGTTGTCACTGTACTCTTTTTGCATTCTGCTCCCTATGTACGGCTTGACATTGTTTCCGTGCGTGCTGGTACACACGTTTCTGCTTTATCTAATTAGCAAGTGGAGCGACATTCGCAGGCTGGTTCAATAAAGCTTGCCGTATTCGTTTCTGGGACTGCGCAGACAGTTTTCTGGTAGAGTAGTGCAAAGGGATGAAGAGACGGCCATAAACTTAAAGAACCAGGTCAGTATTGCACGCTATTGCACACAGCGTTGGTGCATTTGAACCAGCTTCAACGCTCCCTCCTTCAGTCGCACGACCGAGGAACATCTGGTAGCCAGCAGCGTGAAAAAGCATAATGGATACACACGAAGAAAAGACGAGAACAAGTTGAGATTAAAAAAAACAAAGCTTGTTCTCGTCTTGTCCTCCTGAGTGTCCGTCGTGTCTTTTCGCGCTGCTTCCTACCATGGATCCATACAAACTGGCCCAGCTCTCTAGCCTTTTGCAAGGCACGTCGTCTCAACTGACACTGGCCCGGCGTGGCAGAGCGAGTGGTTAGTACCGGGGTTAGTCACGTGGGCACGACTGGCGAGGCCATTGGTGACGCGTAGGTAGTCATCTTAGCAGTGGTTGGAGGACCAGTGGTGGTCACGCAGGCTTGAAAAGCCACGTGGTATTTGTGCTTCGTCTCAAAGTCACTCGGCGAAACACGGCGAAACTCGCTCGACCAGGCCATTGAAGCTTTTCGCTTTAATAAATATTTTATTGATTGTCAGCGTCGCGTTTGTCGACCGGGAGTCTTTCGTCGTCCTCGTCGGTATCTGCGCTGTTCTCTTCTCCATGTTGGACCAGCAAGCCCAAGTGAAAACTCTGGCCTCGCATATAATCTGCAATCCCACACCGTATCTGCGTCATTCGATGGTGGTTCGTAGGCCGACTTGCGTGAATGCTGCTTTTTATGTTTATTTTTCTTTTTTAATCACACGAGCGTAGCGGTGACAATGTGATCACGCTGCGCTCACTCTTCGATTCATGAGGCGCGTGGGTGGTTGTGGGACTGTTTCTAAGTATCGAGTTGAGGGCAGCTTTTCTCTCAAGGCCTTGCCCGCATAAAGTGTATAAGATCCTCAAGGTTCTCGCCGTAAAAAAAAAGATATCTGAATTTGGCGTTTGACATTTCCATCATTTCTCATGATGATGATATGTGGGGTTTAACGTCCCAAAACCACCATATAATTATGAGAGACGCCGTAGTGGAGGGCTCCGGAAATTTCGACCACCTGGGGTTCTTTAACGTGCACCCAAATCTGAGCACTCGGGCCTACAACATTTCCGCCTCCATCGGAAATGCAGCCGCCGCAGCTGGGATTTGAACCCGCGACCTGCAGGTCAGCAGCCGAAAACCCTAGCCACTTATCATCCCGCGGCGGGGCATTTACATAATTTCTCGATGATTTCTCCCCATTTGTTTTAAGGGTAGCTTCTTTGCAAGAACATTGTTTGTAAGAAAAAGCACGCTTTACAGGCGACGAATACACTGATGATATGACAAAGCGTCCCACTCTCAAATATATATGTTTTCTATGCGCAGCGCAGGAAGCAGAAATACGTTTCGCATTGAAAACTGACACAAATATCCCAGAAGAACAATACTCCGGTCAAGATATTCGTTCCTACGAAGGGCTCACTGACTGTTTTGCGCATGCAGAGGAAGTGGTTTTTGATAACGTAAGAAAAAGTGTGGCGCTATTTTTCGCAGCCATAACGGAGCGCGTCTTACTGTTATAGGGAAGAGGGTAGGACAATGAAAGAATAGAAACATTGATATTTCAACGAACTTTTGGAGTGGTCGTGCGCAGACCTGCGACGTCTATCTACGTTGTATTGAAGGCGCTTGCGCTCGCGCTGGCTCATACGAAGAGGTTCTTTATCGTATGCAGCTAAATTGCCGCCCGCAGACGCTTTCTGAAAAGGTGAAAAATCGAAGGCGCAATAGATGGAAGCCACTAGCGTTTTCCCATCTCAGCTATCGTTCGAATGAAGCGGCTCGCGGCATGCTATCTACTGGCCGCTGTCGAGGCGCCCGGTGCCGAAGCGCTGCCTACTGCTGCCTCTCGACGAGGAGATCCATACGTGCCAGGCGGCTGGCGCTGCGGTGCGCGCCCGTGATAAATGTCTTTTGCGTGGACAGATTTCCCTGTCTTAACCCTTCTTTCGCCCCTGCATTTTTCTTCCCCATCTCGCTTATCTAAAGAGGAAGCCGCAGCTGAGTGATTGCTGCTGCGTCTGCACTCCCCCTCTCCGTTTATACGGTCTCTTTCTTTCTTTTTCTTTCTTTCTTTTTTTTTCCTTTCTTTCTTTCTTTCTTTCTTTCTTTCTTTCCTTAAGTGAGTGGGTGAAGAAAACAACCAGAAAGAAAATGTGACAGATGTCACTTACGTGGATGAACGGGTAGATTTCACTACAATGCTGGCGCTCGTGCGTTTGAGTGTGAATTTGGCGTAATGCGAGCATGATGTGTTATCTTTTCATGACAGGAAAGCACCGCATGTGGCGAAAATTGTGTGTGTGTGTGTGTGTGTGTGTGTGTGTGTGATGGCAAAAAAATAAAAGAAAATAACTTCCACTAGTGATTGCTGCCTTCGCAACAGCTCCCTCCACTATCCCAACTGGCCATATTCGGGTGCTAGTGACTTTATCCCTCACATATGGTGTTATCGGTGACTGCATTGCACTGTGACAGTGATACGAAGGTGTTTTCATGTGCGATCCAGTGGATTTCTTGACGCCCTCTCTTCGGAGTGGTCAGGCTAAGGATAAAGCTCCTGGAAGATCGGGAAAATGGGTTGAAATGATCCAGCGTGGCATCGCCTGTATTACGGTGTTCTTTAGAATGGTCTAGCGCTGTTGAATCTCGGCTTTTGAAGAGCGGTCTTTCTCTTACAGCTCATTGTTGGAAGCACTTGTAGAGGTTTTTGTGGTGGTTATTTACGTTTTCGTAGTTGTAAATTTTAGTTACGCCTTTCTCGTGCGGCTAGGTCTAGGTGTCTCGTTACTGAATAACATTCGTGACAGCTCTTGAAGCATTAGGGAGACATCACTTCAGACCGTTGCAACTCAGAGTATAGTTATCACCTCATTAATGCACATTACACGTTGCTCTGCTAGATAACAACTAATTGTCGTAGGCATGTCATAGTTTATACTAAAACGTGGACTCTGATAAGTTTCTTGCATCAACGTACTGCTCCCCCCATCCCCACACATCTCTATTTTGTTATTTAAAATTTTCCAAAGCAAAATGGGTGAGTTTGCCAGTTGTCCTACTTTCGCTCTTTACTGCGTGTTTCACGCTTGCTTTCTCTTAGAACGCTAACGACAAAGGCTGTTACGTTTTTTGTTACGCTATACATGGCGTTTATAAAAAAATATTGTATTTAATGATTTTTAATGTACTAGTTATTTTCATAACAGGCTCGTTTATGTTTTAAGTCGCCTTGCTAATTTCAACGTGCTACCGTCATTGCTGTATGCAGTCCGAACGACGGAAGCACTCAGCCTACGAGCTATTTCAGATTATGTCAACACTGGCAAAACACTAGACAAGAGTGTTGATTCGACTCCCTTAGAGATGTTAAGCTAGTCGCTCGAATGGCCCCGCTTAACGAATCATGGTTCGAGGAAAAACTATCGCGTTTTTGTTGAAGAACAAACCAGTTCACTTACATTTTCCGCACTACTGATCGCGTACACGACCGAATGTCTACCCTGCTAGCAATAGAGATGAGTACGAAAAACATTGATAACGAAGAGAACTGCCAGATACAAGCACAGAATTACTGACAGCGGCTCACTTCGCGCTGCTGCTAAACGGTTGTGCGCGATCACGGGTCTATTTCTCTCCTTTGCAGTTTGGCAGTGCAGCGCTATTGCGAATATCGGCGCCCCATGAAACTTGTAACGACTCGTCCAATTGCTTTCAAACGTAATCGGGCTCCGCTGAAGGCCGCCGCTAGGCTTCATTGATTTTAGAGGCGATTGGCGACCGTGGAGGGAATATCTGTCTTTTCTATATTTCTTCTTTAGCGTAATCGTCGTTTTCGCGCATACCATACCACAGCGTGCGTTTTGGCGTGTCTAAGATTTGGAAAAGAAGAGATGTAATGCCAGTAAGGCCAGGTCCTAACGGAAGGTCAGCAAAGCAGTTGCATGAGTAAGGGAGACTGGCCCAGGCATGTGCGAAGAAAGATATAAACCCGGTGGAGGGCGCTGGGTGCGAGGATTTCCGTATAAGTATATGCGATCATTTGGGACTGCGGCTCAGGAAATTGCCGAAACGCCTGCCTCGTACTCCTGGAAATGACACGCACGGAGAGCAAAAGGAAAATTTAGGGAAGGAATGGAAGTAGTGTGGGAAATATGGGAGCAGGATTCGCCTGGTGGGCCCGAACGTCACGCACGGAAAGTCGTACGTCCGAGGGATGGCCGTGGGCATTGCGCGAGTCATCGGAGGAAAAGAAAGAAAAGAAGAGAATGGTGTCTGTAAGCCGCACGAGGTTGGGGCCCATGAGAAGGAGCAGAACAAGATGCGCTGGAAGCCTGGGCTTCCAGGTTGTTGCTTTAGGTGACGCCGTGGAAGGAAAGCGAAAGAAGGAAAGGGTTTGAGGACCAACCTCGTGAATAATGAATTCGTATGCGGGTAGGAAATTGTGGAATGGGTGGGACGTGCAACTTGGGCTATCTACATTCAGCGCTGGAGGCGGTGCCAGACAGAATCGAAAAGGAATGAGGAGGAAAGAGATGAATATATATATATATATATATATATATATATATATATATATATATATATATATATATATATATATATATATATATATATATATATATATATATATATGTGTGTATATATGAAGTAAGTAGTTGTATATTTGAAAAGCATGTGCACACACACGCACATCTTAAAGTTTTAGCTGCGAGAAAACGCTGATTACAAGCTCTATTTATTATCAATCTTGGAGGGCTGCCCTGGTATATTGAGAGTACAGCTTAGGTGCTTCCCCTTTTAGTGATGCGTTGTCGCTGTACTGATGACAGCATCCTATCCTTCGTTTCTGATAACAATTATTCAATCTGCAATTGAACATATAATTGATTACTATTTCAATTTTTGTACAACGTCGTAGGTGAATGACACAACATAGGATACACCAGCATCTCATAGTACGAAATACTATAACTGAAGCCTCTGCTCAAATAACAATGATGCAGACATTTTGTATGTTATAGAAAAAAATCGTTTCGTACTAGTAAGAGCGTGAAACGTGAGAGTACCTTTTTCTGGATGGAGAAAGAAAAAACCGTATTACTTCCAGTATGCTTTAATTTCTGACCTTTTGTGCCTAGGCTCATGTAGCTCTTTGAATATTTCATATTGGCTTGTGCCTTTTGAATATTTCATATTGCTGTTATCTTTAACGTATGTCATCGCGTTCAGTAATCGGCTCACCAGTTTATATTGCTAAACCTTAGTAAACGATCACTTTTCTCCGAGTCATGAATTGTTGGCCACTTGGAACGGTAAATCACCCTATACTGCGGCGCTCAGAGAACCTGCGAATGTTTATTTCCCCCGTAAAGTGAGCTTACTTCATTGCTAGTCTTGGCTGACCCAAATCCTCTTTCTTACACCGAGGCTCGGGCAACAGCGTCGGAATCCAGCCGCTGGATAATCCGCGCTGAAGTTTGGAAACCACGTTCGCAGAAGTTTCTTCAGTTGCTTTCTCCATCCTTCCAATTTATTTTTTTGCTCTAAGCCACTGCGATGAGCATTCGATGAAGAAACTGCGCTTTTACGTCGAAACTTAGCGCTTTCCCGCTTTTATCTCGTCTGGGTGTTCTGAGCTTTGAAAGGCACTTTTCACAATGCTGAAAATCAAGATGACAACGAGATGTTTGAACGGGCAGCTCTTAGTGTGAATCTAGGAATGAAAAAGAGCTCAGCAACTTGATATACAGTCGGCCAAAGCCTAAGCTATTGTGCGCAGGTCACTGTTTTGTCTGTCAGCGCCATAATATGGAACGAAGTTACGAAAAATCGCTTCGTGCGCATATGCTTTATGGGCATACAGTTGTCCGTAATTCACCTGAAACCTCATTCAGTCGTATGGCAAAGACACACAGAAAAAGCTGCCAATCATGATCGATAGTTTAAGACTTGGCCGACTATACGTATTTTTGTTAACGAGACAGTCCGCGCAAACATGGACACAGGGAAGACGTCAAGACACTACAAACGACGAATACCGAATTCAAAAGCGCATAACGGCAAAACAAAAACGACACGTAAACTTATCCGCGCATGCCCTTGTGATAGGTGGACCTAATAATGTGACATGTATGCCAGATTGATGAATGCGCACAATCTACGAGAGAGACAACCATCTACATTATCTGCATGAGATATAACTGTTCAGACACTTGTTACTGGTCAATCGAGGGTTCGCGCACGCATGCACTGTGCATGCGGTGATATCTTTTATTGCCTTACTTATTTTCCACCGTAGTGCACTTTCGCAGTTGTTGGTAAGTGTTTGTGGTGTCTTATCACTTGTGTCGGTGTTATCACGACCTGTTTCATTAACACGTCTAGTGGCCATCGTCATCTCCATCGTCGCCTATCAACAACGGTGTTCATGCGCATGTGCCTTGCTTTCTCTACAGTATGCTGATAGGGTAGGAACGATAAATGAAGAACAGTCTCTTTCTCCTGCAATCGGCTTGAACTTTTCCCCTACCTTCACTTCGCCGCCAACTCATTGTTCTTGTAGACATAAGCTCAGTCCCTATAACAGGAGTAGTGCAAATCGTTGGGCTATAAAACCCGTTACAGTGAGGTTACAGGCGCGTTCGTTGTCGCCATTTATTTCCATTCAAGTTTTCTGCACGTCGTTTGGGTTTCCTGACCTTGCTAAACTTGTGCCATCTGGTGCGCAGTAATGTATCACGGTAGAACTGTAAAAAGATCTTACCTTTCAGGGTTTTTCGCTTTATCAATTTGGCAAGAAATGCACATTGGCACCAAATGTTTCCAATCGGCACTTATTCCGGCTTCAGCACCGGAAAACTGAAACCACCTGACACCGTGTCCATAATTTTATAGGTCGCTCATACTACTCGCAAAAGATTCAGAAGACAGCTGCAGGAGCCATCACAACGTGAATGACAAATTGGAGATGATGTTTTCTGTGATGTTCCATTTATTGCTTTGTAAAAACGATAGTGTTTTTTGGCCTGTCTGTCTGCCTGTCTGTCTGTCTTTCTGTCTGTCTGTCTGCCTGTCTGTCTGTCTGTCTGTCTGTCTGTCTGTCTGTCTGTCTGTCTGTCTGTCTGTCTGTCTGTCTGTCTGTCTGTCTGTCTGTCTGTCTGTCTGTCTGTCTGTACATTTGTCTGTTTATGCACGCTTAACGGTACCGGGTACTCTGAACGGACCAGCCAATACTCCTAACGGCCGACCCCATCCGCAGCGTCCACCAATGTTGCTCAAAGTTTAGCATTCATACTTGTGCGATTGTCAATTGAAAAGGAATTATTGCGCATTTCTGAAGCACCATAACATTACGTGTGCATTCTGTATGTGCGTATTTTACTAGAAAAGGCATACATAAGTAATTCCAAGGACCGTAGCGCTTATCACGCTGCGCTGACGATGCAACGCTTGCACAAAAAGGCGAGTGTTTCCAACGCTTTCCTAAGACGAGACGGCAGTGGCACCTACCCGTCTCCTTGCGTTTTACACCTTATCGCCTCTGAGGCGGGCGCGCACGTCCGTCTCAGGGTCACGCGCTTTGTTTTTAAAAAAAAAAACTGCCAGATGGCGCTCATGTCTCACGTGTGACGTGACTTGGTGCGCTCTTTCGCCTCCGCTGCACGCGCGAGACACTCTAACGCAGAGCCTCCAGAATACCATTCACCGATTTCTTGCGCAGAACATCAAATAAACGTTTTGTTCAATGTCTCCACACGCAAGACTGTCGTCTTTTGACTACATTTGCAGATTACTATGTAGATACGGGGCCGATTTTTGTTCTGAAACATTTTTTTGTAACTCTGAGATGTGCTTTCCGACCTGTAGTATTCTAGTAAAGCGTTAAGCTTGCGTTACTACACTTGGTTTATAGTTGTGATCTCAAATAATCCGATACGCACAGAATTAACCATGGGTGTCAAACTCAACTCATCTGGGGTGCGCCGCGGTCACTAAATTTTTTGCCGGAAAGGCTGAAGAGGAAGGGGTGCAGCCGAACACAATGTCAGCTAATGTTGTATCCATACGAATGGAGTTCGACGTCAGAATTCGCAAGAGATATCCATGCTGATCTCCATGATAACTGACATCTGGACGTCAATTCCTGAAGATGAAGTTTTTGGTCCATGGTTATGTTTCAGTGCATAGGGATTGCACATGGTGTGTCACGAAAAGTGCGCGTGATGCCAGTCGCGTGTGCGTAATTCATGAGCAGAATTAATAAATAAAATGTGCATAAGGCACCAAGGTGGCTGGGACGCTAGCGTAGGGTCCGCGGGCCGCCTGGTCAAGACCCTTGGCATAAGCCGCGGGTCAAACATTGGACAGCTTGTATCGGTATTATCGGTACAAAATTTTGGCAGTAAGTCGCACACGTCCGTTTTTGCTGTCATCAGGGTTGCTTAAATGGTTGTGAGAAACGAAATAATAATAATAATAATAATAATAATAATAATAATAATAATAATAATAATAATAATAATAATAATAATAATGTGGCTTTTAACGACGCAAAAGAACCAAAACAACCGTCCGTTTTTGCTGTCATAGGGGTTGCTCTTAACTGTTCGTGAGAAACAAAACGACTACTGTTCTTAGAGAAATCGAAACTAATGCGCAACGAATGCATTGAGGTGTGGGACTGGGCGGCTAATGGCTAGTGTTTAGTGAACGAGCCGCTATCCGAGCTCGTAGTGAACGTGAGGAAAGCAATGAAAAGACAGAATGACTCCACGTGATAAAACGTGCGCTTCGGCCAAGCTCGAAATAAATTAGTCGTTAGGGTGAGTGTAAAATTATTACATTTCGCTCCTCGCCCAAAGGAAAAATGCAATTTACGATTACGAGCTCTCCACTACGGCGTCTCTTATAAACATATAATTGTTTTGCGACGCAAACCCACGTTATTATTATTGCTAATAATAATAATAATAATAATATTATTATTATTATTATTATTATTATTATTATTATTATTATTATTATTATTATTATTATTATTATTATTATTATTATTATTATTATTATTATTATTATTATTATTATTATTATTATTACTTACTTACAATTACGGGCCTTCAGCTGTACGAGATAAGCGTGACAGCATCGCGATTATTTTGTGATATATCACTGATCGTTCAGCAGTTAAGGAAATCTCGTTTTAAAGTGTGTTGTTTCTGCTTTGTTCTGTTGCGTGTTTATTTTTTTAGTGCACGTTATTTCTATTTGAAACAAAGTGGAAGTTGTATTGATTAGTGCTTTTCCCTTCAACACAATGCATCGTTCACTCCAGAAATGGCTTTTTTTTCATACATCTGAAACGTACCTTAACAAGAAACGGCTACCGTTTCATGGCGCTCCCTAACGCTACTCAACATCGAAGCTTTTTTGTGAACCGTGGATCTTGTAACAGAAAGACCTTTCTACTTGCTTATGTCCTTTCAATAACACAGCTTTGTGATTACACCCCTGTCACTACGCGAGGAAAAGTTATAACGAAATTCTTCCATGGAAGAAAAAAGCCAACAAACAAAAAAGAACAGAATTAACTTTCATGAACGTTATCGCTGCCTTCATCTTTGTTGTTGACTTTTTTTTCTTTTTGTTTGCGCATTCGACAAGAAATTAACGTTTACCGAGCTCCCAATCTTTGTTCAAACGCCCGTTTTTTTGTTTCTGTTTTACTGGTGCTGGCGCATTCCTTGAACACGACCACCTGTGCCTCTAATTCGCGTAGAACGTGTGCACGTTATTTTTTCAAATATTCTTCAGCTCTTATATATCGGTGCTTTCATGAACAGCTCTCTCTTTTCTTATTCCCTTGCACGACCTTTCTACAACGTAACCGGAAAGAGGTAAGGCCGCACGCTGGGGAGATTAACACAAGAGAAATAAAAAAGAGAACATCAAACAAATTGTTCTGACTTCCAGCAGAGAGGAAACAATATTTCGTCTTGTTTTCACTCTACAGCGTTAGATTCTTGGTGATTGCTGTCTTCTGCTGTTCCTCACACCTCCTCTTGCTTTTGTAATATTTGCTGGGTTTCTCTACAGTACACCCTATGGCGTTCGCGCAACTCTAAGTACACCCTATGGCGTTCGCGCAACTTTTCAGCGGCGTAGCCGCAGTTGTCTACATTCTGTGCGTTATTTTCGCTTTTTGCTGCCTCCGTTTGTCGTTTCCGGCCTGCGAATGTCGCGAGCCTTTATTGCTCGGAAAGTGAAAGGAAAGAAAGACGCTGGAACGGTGTATACGGACGAAGGAACACGCACGCAAAATATCGTTATACCGGCAAAAAAAATAAACCAAAGATTCCGAAGGTAGAATATCCAAACAACTAAACAAAGATGTATGGTAAGCTTTGAAAGAGTCCGCGTTGTATGGCAGCGAAGCATCGAGTTGAGAACGTACAAGATGGCGTCGCGTATGGTGACAGATAGCTGGAGACGATACAAATTTAGGAACGGTGCTGTGCTTGCGCCGAGAAGGGGAAATTACAACGTGCGGAAAGTGAGTGGGAATTGCACATTTAAATAAAGACTATAAACGGAAAGAGGGAGGGGTGTTGACAGAGAGTGAGAAACCGAAATACGCGACCGTGAGTAGGTTTCTGCGTGGGACAAGATATCAAACTACACGGGCGTGGCAAAAAAAGGAAAAGAAACCAGGGTATGTAAGTAACGGCAAATGGTGTGTCGGATTCGTAGAAGGTTTATACAAAATTGCGATTGCGTCTATCTTTTTTTAAGAAAAACGAGGAAACAAAGTTCCAGAAACTCGCAACGAACAAGGACGAGTCGTCGCCATACCGACGAACCGTATTGAAGTTTTGTTCTCGCGCTGTCGCTTTCTCTTCCTCCCATGCCGAGACTTTTGATTTGTTTCCGCTACATTTTTGTATCGCTTTATTATTATTTTTTGTAGTCTGATTGTAGCCTAGCGCCAAACAGGGCCGTCTGTCGTGCTTGTGGCTTTGGCAGTGAAATCGGGTGAAGGCGGTGAGAGAAAAGTTCTAACGGACACAACGAAGGATGAATGGTATTGCGTGTGTTGTAAACAGTTCTACGTAATCTATAAGGAATAAAACTGAGGTGTGTACGTTTGAAATTCGGAGAGAGAGGGAGAGGTACTGTATATAAATGGCTGTATGAATGAAAATGACAGTGATTTAGATTGCGAGGACGAGAGGACTAACGGAATCGCGTTCGAATGAGAAGGAGGAAAAAAACAACAAGGAAACGAGGAAACAAGCTTACAAAGTTACTAAACTGGCGTAAGCTCGCCAAGCGGAGCTTATGTGTGAGAACTGGTAATATGCGTGAAATGCTGAGAACAGACTATCCAAGAGAGAGCACAATAAATAAAGTCAACTTAAGAGAAAAAAAAAGGGGGCGGGGGATAGAGACTGAGGTTGGAACTTGCGTAGTTGAAGCAACTGTTCCTGTAGAGCCTACCTGGTACAGTTACCTCCATGTTCCTGGATTAATTTATGGGCCTCACTCCTTACGAGCAGTACGCGCGTGCTCGCAGAATCGGCGCTTCCCGTTTAGGCCGGAGAAATTTACGCCCATGTGGGGGCTACAGTATAGGTACACGGACGCAAGTGAACACGAAAATTGAGCTCCGTGGTAGGGAATGCGCAAACTCCATCGCTCAACCGGTTTGCTTTATGCGCTGCTAGTGCGTGAAAAGGAGAGAGAGAAAGAAAAAAGTGAGGGAAAAGGAGTGGGCTTAGGTGACATAAAAAAATCACAGGTCAATTGCGAGCGAAGCTATTTTTTTTGAGTTACTCAAATTTGGCTGGTAAATAATAAGGGCAGACTTGCAAAACATTGCTTATTTGTAACTAATTTATTAGGGGTGTTGCTGGCATATGTGGTTTTCGTGCACTCGATTGCTAAGCAGGTTGAAATAAAAAGTTGTAACTCATTTATAGTTGTTTTACGCAATTATCATGCTTCATGTTAAAATTTAGGAAGTAAATCAGTTTTATTAGATAAAACTGATGCTTTTCGGCATTCCTAAGCAAATTTATAAAACATTAGGTACATTAGTTGGATCACTGAATCACGTTATTTTAAATATTCTTCACTTTATTGCGATCTTGGAAGTACACAGGCAACATTTCTTCTCTCTTCAATTTTGATTGAGCCGTACCTTGCCCTTATGCGTCTCCTTTTAAAAAAATTCGCAACGAAATATATCTTGCAATTAACGCTAATGTAACAAACTAATATTTTTCTGGAATTTTAACTTCAGACACGGATAGTTTACAAAAGTTGGTATTCCATACTCTGCTCAGATACATCTTTTTGCGAGCAATACACGTCAGCTGTACAAATTTTATATATTATATATATATATATATATATATATATATATATATATATATTATATATTATATATATATAAAGAACCCCAGGTGGTCAAAATTTCCGGAGCCCTTCACTACGGCGTATCTCATAATCATATGGTGGTTTTGGGACGTTAAACCCCACATATCAATCAATCAATCAATTCTAAGCTGCCGTATTCGCAGTAACGAGATTAAAAGAGTGCCGAGAAACCCAAGCCATATCACGGTGTAAGGGGCAGATGTTTCAGAAATAATCGCACTTCAGCTACGAACAGTGTTCGAAATTTCGAGCACGTCGTACTAAGGGTGAAATGACGAATGAAAACAGTTTGCCCTGTGCTAGTTGCATTGGAGCGCTAAATGACAAAATTATTGGCCAACTGTGTCATCTCTGACATGGTTTGGCTTCATAAACTAATATCGTTTGTTCGCTTTTGGTGACCTTGCCTCTTCTTTGATACTTTTTTCAATTTCGGCACTGATCAGTCCAAACGACAAGCGAACATGACAGCGCCCGTCTCGTCTTTTGTCTTTGAAGAAGCAAACAAAAAAACAGCTGAACTATTTCTACAACGTTGGAAACTTTTGGTGCAAAAAAACAACAAAAGAAACGCACCATATGGGGATGACGCTCACGTTGCCGCTTGGCTTTAATCATCTTTCGGGCGCCACGTTTGAGCGAAATATGAAGAGAGAGAAAGACAGGATGAAGTGGATTCATTCCTCACTGTGAGAGGAATGACATACAGGAAAGACTTCACAAGGAAGGGCGTAGTTTTTTTGACAAAGCTTTCAAAGAAACCTTGTCAACTGCTTGCCGAGATGAGGGGAAAAAAATCTTCAAGCCATCGGAGGGCATGTCCAGATGTCGAATCTACTCGTATCGGGTCCCTTGGACGGAGCGTCACGACGAAAAACGTCGTATATCACACATTGCGAGAGAGTCCGCCGTATTGACAGCTGTGGCAGCGGCTGCCGCATAGGCCGTGACGACCTCGACGCGTCAAATCAGTGGCGCAATCCGAAGGTGTTGCAAGCACCGCGCCGCAGATTGGCGAGGAGGAATTACGAAGGAGAGAGGAAGGAGGCATTGAGCCGTTATACGTTTGTTGCAATTGCGACCCTTTCCCACATTCCGTTCGATGTTGCCGTTATTTTTTGCCTGTCTGGGTTTTTTTTTCTCTCTTTCTGACCGTGTTTCGAAACAGAGGCTGGAGGCCGCGTAAGCCGGAACAGTGACTTCGTTGCATGTGGCCGTCAAAGCCGAGTATACTGTGTTGTTTCGTTACACATAGCGTCCCGGTGGCTTTTAGTACGTTCGTGTATTACGACAGCGCAAGAGAAACAGTGCGCACACATGCGTATACCGGCTGGATATCGCATTCATCAGAGTTGTACTGTTGGTATGGAGGCATAGTAATGATAAGCAGCGCGGAAAACGAGCCACTAAAATGGAGAACAGCTACACAAGACCTGCGCAGTTCTTCCCTCTTTTTGTCTCCCGTTTTCCGCACTGTCTATATTGTTATTATTATGCACTGCATTCATGTTCTTGAGAGGAACAAATGGTCCGAATGGGTTTGAAGTCGGAAGCGAGGGCGCTGCTTCAGCGACCCTTCGAGAATGCACAAGTACGACTGAGTGTGGGTAGAATATGCGTGGGTAGTACCCTAGTGTTCTCACGAAGGCGTTCCCGCCGTAATGTTTCTTCCCTCCTTGAATTGTTTTTTTCAGTGCTAATTTTCTTGCATATATGGTGTTCCGGCGCTAGACAAATACCGTTGTCGCAGACAGTAGAAGTAAACTATACTAACAATCCCGCCTTATTGGGTGCTAGTTTTCCAGATGATCGTGGTGTGAAATACCTTGGTTGAAAAAAAAACGAAAACTCGCAAGCTCTAGAACCACAAGGTGACTCGTGCTTCTCGTGGCGTTCGTGAGTAAAAAATGCCTGTTTGGAAGCCTGGTCGACTGCCCTAAAGCGGCCCTAAAGTTCACCTCCCTTCCGGCGCATTTGCTTCGGTGCACTGCGGTGCGGCCGAGCGCACAAGCCTTTTACACTGACACTCAGGCACGGTGGGCAACAGTGATACGGGCTTGTGGAGAGATGCGTATATAAGAAAGTAAAGCGAAAAAAGTGTAGTCAAAGAAGATGAAGATCAGGGCCGGGCGGAGCTCTAAAAAGAAAGAAAAAAATAACAAAACACGGAACGTCCATGGGCAAGTTTATTGCCTGGTGTAAAGGGCGTTAGTCTATTGAGCGCTTTTTTTATAAACAACCTGAATATTCTATTTCTTTTTTAGCCCTATTTCTTACCCAGCATCAGTTTAGAGGATCAGGCCGTAAAACTATATCGATAATGCTTACTAAGCAAACGCAGGGGCGCTTTCTTTTAAAGCTCTTCTTGTTTTTTTAAGTTATTGTTCAAGTCTTGCTTTCTTTCTTTGAGAATATCGGCAGTGAATATATAAGGTTCTTTTCTTGCGAGCCAGCGTTATCTCGGTGATTTGTGGGACATTCTATGACCGTTGACAAGCTGTCAGTTGCATCTGTGACAAAACTACGCTTTTTAGAAACACTAATAAGAATACCTGTGGTTTAACGTCCCTGAACCACGATATGATTATGGGAGACGCCGTAGTTAAGGGCTCCGGAAATTTCGCCCACGGGGGAATTTTTAACGTGCACCTAAAAATAAGTATACGGGCCTCAAACATTTTCGCATCCATCCAAAATGCAGCCGCCGTAGCCGGGGTTCCATTTCGTCACTTTCGGCAGTTGAGAGCCATAACCCCTAGACCACCGCGGTGGTGCTTTTTACAAACACTATATCGGCCACGTCATTGTACAAATGGTGCAGTATTGAGTACTTTAGAAGGTTATTGAACTATAAGGTCATCGATAATGAGCGACAGTTTTTTTTATCGTAACACCTGGTATATTAAACTTACAAAAACGCTTGTAGTTGCACTGACCAATAGATATTTTTTTTGCAGATGTAGACCACTATATGTGTGCACAATTTTGTTTTTAATTGCGAGTCAGTACGCGTGTACACACGATGATGGTGTGTTTACGAACTTTTAAAGGTTCGTTAAACCCCACTTATCAATCAATCAACTTTTAAAGGTTACAGCTAGCAGCTAGCACGTTTAGCTGCCTAATGGATTTTGTCACTTTGTTCTGCAAGCAACTGTACTAAACGACAAACTGTGACTCTTAGCGAAAATGATGCTGCGTGTATTCGAATGGGGCTCCATTGACTACAGTGATGATAGTCTTTTTCGAGATACCTCGATGCAGAAAATTTGGTCTGTCTGTGTGTCTTTCCTGCTTATTTTTCTGGCACCCTATTCAGTAGTATAAAATGGCGAAAGTTCAACCCTTTCTTCAACGACAAGGCATCTTGATCTGGTTTCTGCGTCCATACGTGCTGACATTGTCGATCAGGAAACAAATCATAGGCATATTTTGGCGCAACATCAGTACTGGGTCATCACGTAGTCTCTTACTTCATTTTAAAATACATAAATACGCGATTGTAAACGACGAAATGCATATTACGCGGCGCTGAAAATGCAACGCTATGACCGAAGAAAAAAAGCGAGTGTTTCCTAAGTTTCACCAAAACTAAGACCAAAACTACATAGTGCTGCCACCTACCAGTGACTTTGGATTCTATAAAAACTTCGTTTCTTCAAATTACTCCATATTTCAAGCAACGCATACTCGCCGAATTTCTCGCGCAGAACGTCAAAAATACGTTTTATTCTCTCTCTCTTTCCAGACAGAAGAATATCGTCTTTCGACGACCTTGGCCGGGAGAAAAAGAATACGACGTTAGCCTAGTACAGTGAACTATCAGCGAAGAACGCGGATACGCCGCCATTTTTTTTCTGCCTCTTGTAGCATACTCTTCTTCTTCTAAATAATTATTCCCCCCAACCTCTTCCCAAGTAGCGAACCGGAGTCTTCCTTTGGTTAAACTCCTTGTCTTAGCTTTATTTTTCTCTCTTTATAAACTTTCAATTGGTGATGTAGTTTGTTTATCCTTGCGACACAAACAAAAGCGCATTGAAACAGCGTAATTAACGACAGATATATACTGGCTCTATTAAATGTATTCATGCTCGTCTTGAAAGACTATAGGTCCTTCACGCGTCGCCTTTTGGTATGCCGGTATGCTACACAAAAATTTTCACACATGCATACAAACATACGTGCGCATGAAAGCATATAAAATGTGATTACCCCCTTTACCCCCCTTTCCTTCTGAGAAAAAAAAAATATTTACTACACCCCTGCAAGAGCTTCACTGTGGCCGTCATTTCGACCGGCGTGACGACGGGCGTGATTGTATCTCTCATGGACAATATGAACCGATCACGATGTAATTTCTAAGTCGTTGTCAATGATAAGCATTGAAAAAGCCATAGAAATTAGGTTAGCATGGCGCCGAAAACGCCAGAGAAGCAGCAGCTGAATGAAATTATGAGTGATTGGTTTGAAGCAATGGGGTGCGACGAATTCAACTTGGTGCTCGCGAAAAATGCAGAGATGGATTTGTGCTTTTGGATTCACAGAGGCGGAAACTCAAGGAGCGCATTCAAGAGGACGGCAGTGGACGAGTTGGAACAGTACGGAACATCACGCATGTAGCTGACGTCGGGCCCATTCGTGCGCATAACAAAGGATACCGCCTCCGGCGTCGCAGACACGAAAACCGGAGACGCGGTAAAATGCGTCTTCAGAAATTTCATTTGCAATAGGCCGTTGAGATTGTATGTACGTGCGTTGCTTCACGTGTTCTCTCTTCATGTGGCGCAGTTCGCGTGTGTAGCCGTCGGAATAGCAGTATAGTTTTCAATGTATAGTGATATAGTTAGTGAGTTGAATGTTGCGCATATATGGAGACTCAGGAAGAAGAAGGGGCACAATTACATCGCACCGTATAGCCGTGAGTTAATTGTAGGCATGAGAACGATGAAGCGAATCTAGAGTAATGGAAAACCAGGCGACGTTTTGTGCAGTGAATTACTCAGCTAATTTTAATGAACACGCGAGAGCTTTAGTAATAAAGGTAATATGGGCAACGTGCCACACACTAACAAGTAAAAAAAGAACAAAAAACTGCAATAATAGGAATGATAGCAACAAATAGAGAAAATATCGAATACAGTGACAAAATATTGTCCTCTTACAGGATACACTAATGATGTAAGAAGCGCCGCTTCACGTTTCAAATTGAAATAAACAAAGAGCATGTAACAAATATTAGCTTTGGAATGTAGGTCAAACTGCGTTAGTGGATAGACCTTGTTAGGCGTATTGTTAGACGAATGCATGATGTCCAGTGGCGCTGTATATTAGTTGTGTCTCGGTGGCCGTGGTTAAAGGGGCGGCTAGCCTACTCTCTAGAAATGACAAGCTTGAAACTGGCATTGCCGACACCACCAGTCGAAACGGTGTTTACCTCACTGATGAATTGGCACCGCTTTCTCATAAAGGGCGCTACTGTACATCTTACAATGTTAGCCCAAAGCCAAATCATTAAGAAAGTGTGTTGGGTAGTGTGTTCTGATTCGGGGAATTAACTTTTTCTGAAATGCGCCATTCCTATTAGCGTTGAAACGTGTCCCCGTTGTTTGTCCAAGTATCGATCGTGACTAGACGTGCTATCTAAAAAGAAAAAGAAAGAGTCGTGTTAGAGTATGGAAAGATGTAAACAGAGCTACGGTAGAGGACGACTGTTTAAATGCAAATGAAATTCATTCGGCTAGTAGGATGGATTTCAGATCGGTTGACCATCTGCCTTCTGCTTTGATATGAGTAACCTGCCTAATCACTCACCGAGCCACATCCACCACACACGTGAACGTGCGTGGAAGTGACGTCTATGAAGCTGCTTTGTGCGTAAGGTACACATAAATAAATACCTTCAAGTTTCTGAAAGGCCTGGTTTAAACTCGGTTTTCTCGTACCGAGCTCTGTGCTTTATCCAGAACAATATAAGTGCACATCTCATCAGACGTGCACTTGTGGTATATATATATATTATATTGCTTTTCTACCAATTCTGGTGACTTTTACACTGTTGTGCGTTATAGAGATACTCCGAGACATTACGGATTTTAAGAATCTCGTGCTCTTGGCTGTTGATTTCACGCGTTATCTGTACTCTTTTTTAAAAAGGCTCAGGTATGTTGAAGCTTTCGGAAAATTTTTGTTTGTTTGTTTGTTTGTTTGTTTGTATGAACGTGTGAAGTGCTCTCTCATTCGTGCGACACACTCTTCTCGGCTTCCATTCGTCGTGCAAACTACAACGACTTTTGTTTGCGACGTTCTCAGAGTTTTGATTGCAACCCCCTCCCCCCCTGCCATTTTCTTCAAACCGCATATACATTCGCAAAACGGGGAGCTGTACCGTGAAGCTCAATTAATTTTCTACTGAGTTCTCTCGCGAGCTTGCAACGACGTTCTTCCAAGTGCCGGGCCACTTCGGTCATTAGGGTGCTGTATATTGGTAGCGATGATGCGGGCTCATTAAAATAGAGGACACACTCATCCCCAGTTCCACACCGCATGCCTGTGGCAGTAGATGCGATCATGATCACGCCGGGTTGAATGAATGCGTTGTGTATTGGCTGCTGAGGAGCGGGCCGTATCGAAAATGCTCTTAAGTTTCGGATCAAGCTGGGTGCACTGGTCACAGTGGAACGCGCGGCATAAGAGGGAGAGAGAGAGAGAGGTTATAACCGGAGGTTCAAGCTTCTCCCGTGCCTCGCTCGAGCGTGGAGGCGGCAATGGTGGCTCCATTGGGGGACGTGAGTTAGGCAGTGTAGGGCACGTTCAAGGCCGCCACCATGAGATGAAATAATTAGCCGTGTGTTTGGTCTAATTACTCCAGCGGGGGCGGACACTTGGCGTGCTTTTGGCAGTGGATCAATACAGGCGATATACCTTGGGCACGAACCGCGCTGCGTTGCGTCTCACGGCTGGGCAGGCCGAGCCGGAGGGGAACGAGTGGCGAGTTACGCTGGCTTCGCCGAAAAAGCCTCACGTGTTTGTAACGCTTTATTACCGAATGTGTGTCAAGAAGGACATTCTACCAGGACAGAAGAAAGTAAGCAAAACAGAAAGGAAAGAGAAAGAGAGAGTAAGAGAAAAAGGAAAAAAATCAAAAACATAATAGAAAGAGAGCCAACAACTTTGGTTATAGCTTTGAAGTGCAGTGCGATCGTAAACGCGCCATTTCGTATTGACCACTCTGACTAGGTGGATAGAACGAACGGTTTTTGCGCGTGGGCTTTGGTGACCCTTTATATCTGTGGCGTTCCAACACATTGTTCAAGTTCCTTCGTTAAAGGGAAACTAAAGGCAAGTATATAGTCGACGTTCAATGATGAAGAAATAATGGTCAAGGAACCTCGTAGTGTTACTTATGTGCCAAGGAAGGGCTTATTTTGCAAGAACATCACGTTTTAGTGGTCCGCAATGGGTTAGCGTACTTCAAGTTACCCGCCTCACGAAGCGGACCGTCTAACGACACTGTTGCTGTGCACAACATTGCCCAGCTTTACTACGCGGTCGCCGACACTAGTAGACAGAACGAAAACAACGAGACCCACAGCAGCAACAACAGCCGTTGATCAATTTCCTGCCATTAGCTCTGAGATAGCAGACGTGTTTTGGTTCAGCTTCCTCCCGGTAGATGGCACGGCCTGTCCAGTTTAACCACGCGAAAACTAAATTTTCGAACCACTTGCGCCATTCATGAATCGAACAGAAACGAACAAGTAGCCTTTTATTGCGTCTCTTGATGCATGTAAGGTTATTTAGTTCAGCTAGATAGATAACTAGGGAATAATTGCAGGTGGTTCGTCTGACGTCATCGGGATAATTTTGAGAATGTCCTACATCATCGCATGTGTTCTTGTGCATTTACCTTAATTTCTCGGTAGGTATAACACTGCTGTTGATGATGTCGTTTTAAATGTTGTCATACATTGAGCTTTTATTCTGACGTAAATTGTTATTTGATTCTAGTGTCCCTTTAACGCGAACATAGGTTTTCCCCTTCACGCGGGCTTTCTTTCCAATGGTCGCAATAGCGGGGATCTACAAAGAAGTAAACGCTCCGGAATATCAAGATACCTCGTTGAAAAGTCACCATATGTGGAATAACGAAGTAACTATAACCCTTCCAGTGAATTGTACTATTTTCTTTCGGTTATATACATTAAAAGATAGAGAAGAACCAACATGAGTTTTTTGTATGTGCATGGGCAGCGTTAGTAGGCTGACATGTCGTGAAGGCTATATATACAACGTATATCGCAGATAAGCGATCACTCACCGTTGCTTGATCCACTTATGGCTGCGCTAGCGGTGATTAAATTATAATTAGCTAAATATATACATATTTGCATTTAGGTGCACTTATATATTCGCAACTTGCAGGTACCGTGGCGCCGCTGTGTGGTTACGGCATGTAGCTCTGTTGAGATGATCGAATTTCTGGACCTGCTTCAAACAGAAGTTGTTGCTGGTTGTCTCCCCGCGTTTGTGGTCGTTTTGCAATGTTGTGAACGGCCTCGATATCCCCAAAACTTTTTGAGTTTCTCAAGATAAAGGGAAAGTAGAAAGAAAAAGAGAAATCCGACTGATTTGGATCGACAAAAGCCGACTGATTGCGAGCCTCGATGCTCATAGCCTACATACACTTTGAAAAAAAGTAAGCCTCCCGTTCAGAATTAGTGCCACAAAAAGCCGTGAGTGGTTAAGAGGGTTAAAACTAAGAGACAAATAAAGCCCGTGAATGTATGCGGCACCCATTATGTGTACGAATATACCAACTTCCAGG
This sequence comes from Rhipicephalus annulatus, assembly GCA_013436015.1. NCBI lineage: Eukaryota > Metazoa > Arthropoda > Arachnida > Ixodida > Ixodidae > Rhipicephalus > Rhipicephalus annulatus. The sequence goes on along the minus strand of WOVY01000133.1, from coordinate 281,842 downwards.
TTTGCAGTTATCGCGCTTAGATCGTCTGCTCGACACGGTCACTGTGCAAGAAGTAGCAGAACTAAATTAGGAATGCGTTTCGTGCCTAAAATGGGATGAAAGGACTAACTACACAACTTTCATCGCATCATTATACATGTGAGATGTCTGCGAAGTGCCTGCATGACCTTCGGGTCTGCAGCCATTTGTGCTCTAACTTGCTGATGGCGCTTAGTTTTTTGTGTCGTTTCTGCTCCGTACCATGCTATCTTTTGTACTTCTCAAACACCGAAACATAGAATATAGTAACGGGAACGACCCCTCTTAAACGTGAAAATTTTATATTACCACTGGTTTCGCTCGTTCTACTTGCCGAATTCATTCTCTTGATATTCCGTTGTTGTTATTTAAGTCAAGAAAGTACCCTAAAGTCATATTGCCGGTATTATGATGGCGCTTGGGCTTCAGAATTAAAAAAAAATGGCAGCATAGCCACGGAGTGAATGATGAAGAGTGGGTCGAAGCATCCGTCCATCCATTCGTTCTTGCTTCTGTCCGTCCATGTGTCCGTCTGTGTGGCCGTCCATGCGTCCATCCGCCCGTCCGTGCGCGCGTCTGTTCATGCGTCCGTCTCTGAGTTCGTCCATGCATCCGCCCCTGCGTCTGTCCATGTGTTCATCCTTCGGCGCAGCCATCCGTGAGTCCGTCCATGTATCTGTCTGTGTGTCCGTTCGTTCATCTATTCAACACTCCTAGTACCACCATCTCGCATCTTTTCATCATATATTCCGCATATGCACCGCCATCCAGCCAACATTCCATGGACTAAAGGAGAAGTGGCACACGCACACTTTCTTACGGCTTGCGCTTCGTGTCTACTTCCCACCTTTAACCACCTCGAGTTCATGGTATATACTAGTTCACTGTATTCATGGCACTGTGGCCCAACGCTCACTAAACCATTCTAAAACCAAGGAGGTTGTGCCCAGCAAGTATAACGTAGCAACCCTTTCTTGTCAGATATAGCGCTCAATGTACATCAATGCCAGCTAAGGGGGAATGAGAGACGGGAGAATCCGGCTTTTAGCTAACGCGAACGCTGCGAATTTTTTAGTGTTCAACAACTCCCAGAAGAAATCTCTCACCGGCACCACCTTGGAGGTCAAAATGTAAGACTGGTTACACACTACTACTACGACTACGAGGGACGAGCGGGTGCCGCTCTAAGAAGCTTCGCCCTTAAAAACAACTTTTTTTCGTCAGCTACTTTGCCTCGCGCTTTTAGGTGAGCTAAACAAGCTTTGCGCAAAATACAATGCAAGCGAAACTGTAAGACAAAGCACGTCTCGGAAAATGTTTCTGACATTACTGAGAAATTCGTGCTGAGACTCTCATTATAACACTTTTCCAACACGACATTAGTCGTTGCACGCGATCACGCACAACGAACGATGAAGAGCGTACGTATGTGCCTAATTTACAATTTTGCGCATATTTATCTACCCAATGTCGTACTTAGCATTTATTCACTTAATATGTTATGTTAGCACTCCCATACTTTCTCAAAAACATAAATCAAAGGGCCACCCGAAGTGCGACAAATGGCAGTCTTCGTTAAAAGTGCACTTTCCGGTACTGTCTCTGTCGGGGCGATCATCTCAACGACAGACATGTTTGATGTAGAGTCGCGCCACCTGAAAGTCGTGAAATTAGCGAAAAGCGCCCATTTCTAAGCCGGCATTACACGTTGTATTCACCCAACCTCAGCCAACACTAGCTGACGTTTGCCTGTCTGTGTTGGTTGTGGTAATCTGCTGCTATATACGGCGGGACAGGACACCAGTGTCTGTTCGTCGTTTTCCTCAAACGTCGCTGATCGCGCCTCACGAATTGCTGGTTTCGAAGACAGGGATAGGAGATACACTAGAACTTGCACGTTAAAAGGGGGGGAAAGCTACTAAAACAGAAACTAAACGCTCTTTGATGTTCGCTACCCGCGCAAACAGTTTATTGCCACCATATAATCGCGCTCACTTGATCGTACTACTAAGATTCTCGCCCAAACGATGCGCTTTGCCCCGGTGCCAACAGCGTACAGGCGGAACGCGACGAAAGGTAAAACACAGTGGCGGGTGGAAAGGACCTACATATAGGGATTGCTCTTAGCTATTCGTGCGACGCTCGCCTGCCGCACTTGGCCGAATCTCGTCTAATTATGAGCCGTTCCGGGTATTAATGAGATACGTCTATTAGCGGGTAAACGAGCGTGTACGGGTGCCTCCGGCTCGTCGCAATCAATAGGTTGTGGCGGGGCCAGATGGACGATTCGTGTGCAGCACCTCTTGCTCACACCCCTCTACTTTGTCTCTCCAAAGGAAAAGGGGGGCTTCCCTCTATATCCTCACCTCTCCCTCAAACCCCCGGCTTTCTCTATCTGTTGATGCTTCGTTCGGTGATTCGCTGCTGTTGCGCTGTTCAATGACTCGCTCCTGTAGCGGTGTTCTGTACGCACATCGCTCGTTTTATACTTGTTTTTCTTTTTTTGGCGTAGCGACTGCCACATTGGGGAGAGAAAAGCGATTGCGGTGCAATTAACCCGGGCGCCTCTACGGACGCGGCAAATCCCTGCGCCGCATCGCTACGGGTTGGCCGGGTCTCGGCCGTCAGCGCTCAATTCCCGGCATTCTTTGTGCTTGCTTTAGTTTCTCTCTCATTATTCCGTCTGGGCCGAGTGATTTCCCTTCGCGAAGGGAAACCAAAAGCGCGTCCCTGCGTAGTTTCGAAGAGCTTAATGCGACTGGAAAAGCGCTACCCGTCCGGTCCGTGTGTGGACGGTGTCACGCGCCGGCGAGCTCTTTGATGGCAACTTGGTGAACGCTCAGGCTCTGTGCTTATACGTGCTTCTCAGGTTATGCTATATAACGCGCAGTATATCAGTCGCTTGATGCACAAAAAGCAGAGAAATTGGCCCGGAAGGAACACAAAAATAACTTGGAAGACACTTCAGCTTCCCTTTCAGGAGTAGAAGATGACAGCGTAATCAGGGCTCCAGCACATCGCCTTTTCAGTTGCTAGGCTGGTTTCGGTTCTTTGTCCATGCGTCAACCGCGCTGTAAAATAAAGAAAAAAACGAACGACCATGCGCATAACATTGGCTGCTTCTAACTATCCCAGATCGTTAACTGCAAGTGCAGTTCCGAAGTGCCCACTATGGCATAATTATTTATGTTGTGAATCACTCAAAGGCCAATTCATAAGACAACACACTAATGTATACGCAGCTGTTCTCTTTGTTGATGGTTCTGCTGTTGACAATGATTAAATATGTTATATTACTTGTGGGTCTTTAACACACCCACTGGTCACGCAGTTCATATACTTTGGCGGCTGGCGCGATTCTAAGCTTCTGTCACGCAGCATTACATGCGGTAAGGAGACCTTCTTTAAAAGGATATTGATATAGTCTTCTTTTCCGAAGCAGTTTCAAGAAGCAGCGTGGCTTTGAGGTATAAAACCTGCTTGCCAAGCAGACGGCCTTGTTTCGAGCTTCACTCAGACCCGAAGAGTTTTACTATTTATTTTATTTGCGTCTTCCTGGATTTTTTGTCACGAAGAAGATGATTTTTCGGATCAAGACCAACGACGCTGTCACCGATACCGACACTGGAATTTCTGTGAAACAAACTCCTCAAAAAACGTAGATGACACAAACAAAACATAACGGTTTCGCTTTCTAGTGGAACTTTATTGAATTGGATATTGCAAGGAAACAAGGCTCTCGATGGTTTGCGTATCATGGTTTTGCCGTGTAGTGTAAAGTTTCAGCATCAAGTGAACCTTACTGGCATGGTGCATGACTATGGCACCTTGTATGACATAGCCAGTCAGCCGCAATACACACGATAGAAGACGTGGCAGCTCATGCATAGGATTGAGGCTACTTCACTTTATTTATTTATTTTTCAAATGCGAAGCAGCTTTTGCTCGAAGCTGTGTCCGTTTCTCGGCGACCGTCTGCTCTCCGATGCGCATGCGCCAACTTTCCCCGTCTCCTCTTGTGAGCGCGAGGAGGTTGCAGCCCCTCATGCGAGGAGGTAGATTAGAGGAGGGTGCAGAGAACTGCCTCCACTTCTTTTCTCCTCTCCCCTCTCTCTCCGTCACAGCTGTGCACTCGTATATAAGGTTGCGCTCGCTCGCCCCATTGCACTCTCCTAGCAGCGCTGGCTGTTCATTTTGCGGCACACAGAGGGTAATACACACAAAAGGGAGGTGGGTAGCACAAGAAGTACATGACATATACACAACACCATTCAAAAATTAAACATATACGGATACATACAAATGGAAACACAAGTGAACACCAGCGCTGCTTCGCATCCCCACATGGTTTCCGTAAGTGGGACATGGTGTATTTTTTGTTTATTTATGCCATACCCACCACGCCTCATGACATTCCGTTGGGGTGGGAGGAGGGGGGGCATTAAAAAGTTGAGAGCGTACAGTGTGGCAGTAAATTCTACCAGCATAAACGAAACGCATAAATCGTATACGAGAACATTATTATTGTAACAATAAAGTGTACCTCAGAGATCTATAAATGCATACTTGTGCAAACAGTAATGAACAATACAAAATTACAAGTACACAAGCTTACAAATTAATTTGACAAGTAAGTGTTTTATGGTAATAAAAGCATAATTGTTTTAAGAATAATGACCAATAAAAAACTACAGGTACACATGCATACAGCAGTCATCAGTAGCAGTAACATAAGTGAATAATAACTAGAATACAGGAAAAAGTATTTTACGTCAACCAAAAATATCTTATTGGATGATATGACGGCGAGAGAATAATTTAATTGATTCAAGTCACGTATTGTTTTAGAGAAAAAAAAAGACATGCTAAAGGACTATGTTGAGCAGGGAAATTCGAATACCTTATTTAGGGATTTCTTGGTGCTCCCTGTTGCTCAGTGGTGTTGACTAGCAAGTGACTTGGAGTGTTCAATACCCCGCCTCCCTCTATATATACATATACCTGGTGTCTTGAGAAATAATCTGCAAAAATCAGAAAAATGCGATGTTTCATCGCTGCCTCTACAAATGTTCCTTTTTTATAGCGGCAGGCACCTTATTAAGGTTAAATACATCATTTGAAGCAACAATTAAGAAAGCTACGCTAGCAATAATTTCATACAATTAGGTGTTTATGTCGGAGTTTATTCATGCAAAGAACCCATCGCAGCTTTGAAATTAAAAGAAAAAAAAACTGCGCCTACTAGTTAATGTAGACGAATGAAATTGAACCAATTTCAATGGCGAAACCTAGAACAAAGCTTCGATGAGCGCTAGGAGCAGGTGACCAGAAGAACGTCGTCGTTCAACACATCAATTGTGGGAGGTCTACTTCTTAACCCCCATTAACGTATATGCGCCATGCGTGCTATAATTGCGAGCGTAGCCCGCACACCCACAAAACGAAGTCGGTTGATAGTTGATTAACGACGATCTTTATTTTCGGATGTCTCAGACGAATACCGCAGTTTCGCTCATCAGCGTTTCAAGATCAGTTTCACCAATGAATTTGTCCTAATTTTATTGCGTCGCAATTCTTGCTGGAGGCCACTCTTTTCGATATCTCAACTTTGGAATGGGTTCTTCGCATGAAGGACTTCAATTGTTCCTTATAATAGCAGGCTAGCTTTACTAATGAAGAAGTTTATTGTTTCAACTTTCGTAATTACTGTCCCAAATTATATTTTTAGAAACCTTAGGATGCATGCTACTAAACATAAAACTCTGAAGACAGCGAGCAAAGATCGGATATTTTTTTATAATTAAGGTTCTTGGACGTATTTCTTAAAACACCCTGTATACATGCACACACAATGACATGCACAAAAATTCGTAAAAAGGAATGTGGGGGTGGGGGGCTGGTCATTCGTAGTGTGTTCCACCTTCTTGGTATACGCGCATGTTTTTATGAAGACTTGAAAGACTTCGAACATGAACTGGTTTATCAACCTTAACTGTTGTTTATGGTTTCACATATGCGCAACTGTTTCACAACTATCAGTACATGTAAAGCGCAATGACGATGCACCACCACAGTTTGTACCTTTTCTCAGGACGTCAACATTACAGATCGATATGCGCGATATTTGTTCAAACTTGCTTTTATTTGCTGCCATCCACAGGTTAAGTGTGAAATTGGTCCCGCGGCTTCGCAGTTGCACGTTGACCCTTTAAAGCGGGCTTATATTTCTCTGCCCGAACAGACAGGAATTGCAGGGAGGAGGAAATGTCAAGCTTCCGTTACATGTATATTGTGGTATTTCGATTGATTCTTTTTTTTCTTTGACTTAGTTGTTACCATTGTACATCTGCGTGAAGTATCGCTTCTAAAGTTTTGAAGTACAAGGACAGTTCAGTTTAGAGCACTATTTGCGATGTATTGTTGATTTCATTCATCTCACATTTATACTTCCTCAGCAATTCTTGGAACGCCGTCTCCAACAACAAGTAAGAATGTGACGACGACGCGAGAGCCCACGATATACACAATTTTGTTTGTGCCGGTCGATGCGGCTCACAGTCTCAACCGGCTCAATCGTCAAGTCACGTCTAGGTTTCTTGAGGAACTCACCCAGGGAAAAATCACGGACGTGCGGATCAATGGCCGTAAGAATATCCTCGCCGTAGACGTCACTCAACGAAGCACATTCGAAGTGCTGAGCAACGTCAAGATGTTGGATAACATCAATGTTCGCTCATATATACCTGATGGCCGCGACTCTACGGCAGGCGTCATTTATGACGTCGACATTTCCATCAGCGAAAGTGACTTTGCTGCTCTCATCAAACCGGTGTCTGCAGAACCTACTATACTGCAAGCTCGTCGCCTTGGAAAATCACGCTGCGTGATGCTCGTGTTCAAGGGTGACAGCCTTCCATCGCAAGTCAAGGTCGGCCATTTTCGACACACAGTGCGACCCTTCGTACCGAAGCCCCTTCAATGCCGGAAATGTTATAGATTGGGACATGTCAGTGCTGTTTGTACAAACCTGGCTGTGTGCTCGCTATGCCCAGAATCACATAGCGTAGATACTTGCCAGGCAGAACTTCAAAAATGTCGAAACTGTCATGGCCCTCACGAAGCATCGTCGAAAGATTGCCCAATCATGAAAAAGGAAATGAAAGTGTTGAGGCAAATGGTCCGGGATGGCTCAAATCACAGGGAGGCCGCTGCCCAAGTACGACGCCGGCGGTCTCGTCGCCGGAGGCCCCTGAGGAGACCCAGTGCTGAAGCAAGGATTGAACCTCACCAAACGACCACCGGCGTACCACCTCAAGCGTCCAGACACGCCGACAACAAATCCTCCAAGCAAGACAAGAGCATCACGGGCTCGCCTGAAGCATGGCCAGCGCTGCCAATGATAGACCCACCGTCTGAGCCACCGCATCGCTCGTCTACAATAACTTCGGAACGAGAATGCGGTGATAGTCGCGACAAAGAAATCGTAGCCATGGTAAAGGCCCTTATGAACACCATTCGTATGCTCCTCACTAGCATTGACAGTCCGGCTGCAAAGAGTGCACTTCAGTTAGTGGATGCGCTGAAGCCGGTGCTATCAAGTCTGGAAAGGCACCATGGCTCCGCCTCTGCAAGCCTTTCGTAAAGAGGTCAGTGGAATGCCCGAGGCCTCAAGCCCCGCATTTCTGATATACGAAAATTTGTGTTCAAAAACCAGTTTCCAATTATTGTTATCTGTGAGCCAAGGCTACACAATGCAATACGACTATCGAGGTACGAAGCCTTCAAGTCCGCTACCTGCAACGAACAGAGTAAAGTCATTGTATATATCAGATGCGACCTTACCTATATCGAGCACCGTGTAGCACCTCACGATGACAACCAGTATGTCTGCTTGACAGTTAAACGTAGAGACCTCAATTTCACGCTCGTAGGCGCATATATATCACCTTCGAACCATTTTGAACCTGAAAGACTACGTGCACTGTTAACAGCCACACCTGACCATGGATCATCACCGGAGATTTCAACGCTCACCACCCACTATGGGGAAGTCAGAAGACAGACAGTCGCGGAAGGCAAGTATTCTCCTTTGCTCTGGAGCAGCAGCTGCTTTGTGTAAACGACGGAAGGCCAACGTTTCTACGGGGAACGACATACAGCAGCTGCCTTGACTTGACATTTGTGTCACGAAGCCTAAATGGAAAGGTCAAGTGGTTCGCAGACTATGAAACTCATGGAAGCGACCACATACCAACTTATTTGAAGATCAAGGGCCTGGAAAAATCGCCTAACTACGACACTTCGACTCGCAGCGACTGGACAAAGTTGAGGTCACTGACGGAAAAAAGGTGTCAAGAAAATAAAACGCCTCCTCTTGACACCCTCGAGGATATGATTAGAGGTGCTACTCAAGAAGCGACCTATCATATTCAACATACTTCAGATTATTGTCAATATTAGGCGGAATTGAAACGGCTCAGAGCGATCCGTCGTCGCGCAGAAAGAAGATATAGGCGCACTAAGTCTATTCACGACTTGAGGGAGGCAATGCGCCTACAGAAAAAAATTCAGCGGCGAATCATTTCACTTCAATCCTTTCGCTGGAAACATCTGTGCGAATCTTTGGATCCACACAAGCCTTTGACGCAGACATGGAGGATTATCCGTGGCCTACGAACATCGCCACATCAACATCGCCCCTTCAAGTGTCTTTCTCTCCACCAAGGACGCACCGAAATTGAAGTAGCAGAAGATTTCTGCATGAAAGTTGCCGGTCATGCGTCCACGTGCACGACGCGCCACCTAGAAAACGCTCCAGTTTCCAGAGATTCAAGAATGGACACCTTTTTCTCTCTAGAGGAACTACAAGCGGCCTTGACGGCATGCAAACGATCTTCATCGCCTGGTCCGGATGGGATCACGTACATGGCTCTTTGCAACCTCGGAGAAGCAGCTCGACGGGCCCTTCTATCCGTGTACAACGACTCGTGGAGCAGCGGATTTATCCCTCATTCATGGAAATCCAGCCGCCTCGTGCCTGTGCTTAAACCAGGTAAATCTCCTCTGCACTTGACCTCTTATCGCCCCATCGCGCTTACCAGCTGTTTCGGGAAAGTGATGGAGAGGATGATTTTGACTCGTCTAGAGTGGTACCTGGAGTGCCACGAAGTATACCCTCATGCTATGACGGGCTTTCGGTGTGGGAGGTCCGCAATTGATAACGTTATAGACCTTGTCTCATCTGTTCAGCATCAAAAAAGACTGAAACGTTTATCTGCGGCGTTGTTCTTGGACGTGAAAGGTGCATACGATAACGTATCACATGAAGCCATTCTGGATGTCATGGAAAATGTTGGATTAGGGGGTCGGGTATACCAATGGATCCACAGCTATCTGAAAGGTAGAACTTTCTTTGTACAGACGGAGAATGGCACAACAACGCACCATTGCAACCGTCGAGGTGTGCCTCAAGGCGGCGTTCTTAGCCCCACACTTTTCAATCTAGCGCTACTCGGCCTGGTTGATGCGCTTCCAAAATCTGTCCATCTATCAATATATGCAGATGACATCTGCATCTGGGCGTCAGGCGTAACACGCCTTCATTTGCGTGCCCGGCTTCAGAGAGCGGCAAAAATAGCGACAAAGTACCTGGAAGAACGGGGACTAGAGCTGTCGTCAGGGAAATGCTCGCTTATAGCATTCACGCATAAGGCTATGAGCCCATATGTTATTGAAATTAACGGACACACGATCAACTACGTGAAGACCCACCGATTCCTCGGAGTCATAGTTGATCGCGACCTCTCCTGGAGCCCTCACATCGCCCACATAAAAACTAAACTCACCATGATCACCCACGTACTGAGGTTCCTTGCTGGAAAAACGTGGGGTGCATCGGTACAAGCAATGCTCCAACTCTACACTGTTCTGTTCCTGGGTTATATGAGATACAGCTTACCTGTGCTTTGCGGGATCCGAAGAACAAACTTGCGCGTCCTCCAGTCGATCCAAGCCCAAGCCCTGAGGATATGCCTTGGTCTCCCGAGATGCGCGTCTACAGCAGCGACAGTCATCATTGCGCGTGATTATCCAGTCAACGCATACATCCGCGTAGACGCTTTGAGAATGCACATAAGACATTTCGCTCGGCTTCCATCTCATCACCTAGCCTCACTTCGAACTTCCAGGCCCCACTCAGCGTTCAGCGCAACTGTAGCTCAGCATTGCGCAGTGCTTCCATTGCACTTCACGCATGCAGCACAGCCGCCGATACCATTATGGTGCCTACACCCACTCAAAGCCTTTCTCACAATTCCTGGCATCCAAAACAAGAAAAAATCGTCGCATCTAGCCCTGAAACAGGCCACATTACTTTTCCTGCAAGAGAAGCACAACGGACGCCTTCACATTTACACGGATGGCTCGGTGTCTTCAGTAAGCTCTGCAGGGGCAGTGGTTATTCCCGCGAGAAATATCACAATTAAATTCATGACATCGCATTTGACGTCGTCGACAGCTGCAGAACTTGCAGCCATTCGTGCAGCTCTGGAGTTTATAGTGAAAGAACCTTCGGGAATTTGGTCGATCTTCTCGGACTCGAAGGCATCTCTTCAATGTCTTATATCACCCTTTCGCCATGGACCTAATGAACAGTTAGTAGCTGAAATAAGGCTTCTTCATCACCAAGCAACCGAAAAACAGCACAGCATAGTGTATCAGTGGATACCAGGCCATTGCGGTATATATGGCAATGACCGCGCAGATGAGGCCGCTAGATCTGCACACGATGGTACCCAATACACAGCCATCCCGTTCTCAAGAACCGACGCAGCTACAAGACTTCGTTCGCTTGCACGTGACCTCACACTGGCACAGTGGAACTCGACAGACTTCACAAACGCGCGCCTGCATAACTTGGATCCCGATCTGCAGCTTCGTCTTCCCCCAAGGATATATCGAGCTGAGGAGACTCTTCTATGCCGCCTGTGGCTTGGAGTGGCCTTCACGAACGCATACTTTTATCTCATTGGGATGGCCAGCTCTCCTACATGCACTTACTGCAGTTGCGAAGAAACCATCGCGCAACTTTTGTGTGAGTGCACCCATTTCAACGTGCAAAGACAAGAACTCACTGCAGCTCTGGATAGACTAGACAATCTGCCTTTGTCGGAACAAAGGATTCTGGGTCATTGGCCAAGCCCATCCTCAGCCCAGAAGGCTTTGAAAGCTTTGCTGCGCTTTTTGCGGACAACTGGCCTCAGAGACAGACTTTAGTGTCTTATACTCTTTGATGTTGCCTTTCCTCTGTCGCAATTTTTTTTGTAATTTCTCCCTCTCTTCGCAACATTTCTTTTTAACATCTATCATTCCCCTCACCCCTTTCCCCAGCACAGGGTAGCCAGCCGGTCTAAGAACTGGCTAACCTCCCTGTCTTTCCGCTTAAACTTTCTTCCTCCTCTTCCTTGGAACGCTCCTGTGGTGAAGTTATGTCGGGTTGAACACAATTTATCGCTTCGCACTGACAACAGCACAAGCCACGTTTGGGAAATGGATCGCTTACGAGAAAATAGAATGGAGGCAGTAATTAACAGAACAACTCCTCAAACTCACTAACAATCGCAATAACTGTGGCTGATTGTGCTAAGCGGGTTAGGGGGAGACAGAAGGTTAGGTGGGCAGATGAGATTAAGAAATTTGCGGGTATAAATTGGCAGCAGCAAGCACAGGACCGGGTTAACTGGCGGAACATGGGAGAGACCTTTGTCCTGCAGTGGACGTAGTCAGGCTGATGATGATGATGATGATGATGATGATGATGATTGTGCTAAAGGTTTCGGTGACGCCGTAAACTCTAGATTTTGTTTTCTTGAGATGAGCGCTCTTTACGACCGCTCAGTGTGAGAGATGGCGGTGAAGTTGCGTTTTGGAAGTGCCAGAAGACGCCACTACATGTACGGCGTTGCAAAATAGCCCTCTAGAGTGCGCTATCAACCCGTCAAGCAGCAGTGACCAAATACTGCCGTATTTCACTGATGGTGTTCCCGTGCCTTACAAGAATGTCTCAGCTCCGAGCTTTGTCCAGGCATCAGAATACATTCGCATAAAATTGAAGTTTTTCTATCTGCTAAGGCGCTAGGCGAATACGGCTTCCGTGTCTATCATTTTGTGTATAACGTTATTTTAATCAATCAATTCATCAATCAATCAATCAATCAATCAATCGATCGATCGATCAAATTTTGTGATATGGAATTTTCTGCTCTCTCGTTCGTTGAGGTTGACATCGCAGCTTTTTACGCATTCTTCCCGCATCCGAATCAGTGATCCTACCGTTGAAAGTTTGGCCTGCAAGACCAAAGTGCCAGATCATTATGTAAAACACGGAGCAGCATCCGAGCTGACACGTGAACCTCATGTTTACAATGGTGCCAACGCGTCACAAGCTGCGCGCCGTTCAACCACAGTGCCAGCTTTCAGGCGAACATGCTGGACACAAGTGTGACCGCACGCAGTTTGTTTACTTTCGCAACGTCCTTCTGTGCCCAACAACTGTCTGGGAGTGCCGGGGCCGCTGGCTTGTAAAAGGAACTGGGCTGCAGTTCCGGCTCTCCGAGTTCACGTTGCTGCTTCTTTCTATAGATTAATCCTGCTCCTGCTGTCCGGAATATAACCAAAAGTTGTCGCTCCCTGACGTCCGACACTCAATTTCGATCCTGGCCCTCAGTACAGTTGAGACAGTTGTCGAGATTGCTTTGATCAAACAACTTTCGGCAAATGGGGGAGATCTGTTGTTTAGACTAGAGCTCTTTAAATTTGATTTGGTACTGGGCCACTTGCAGCGTCAGGATAGCGTGAAAGTGCTACTGCTCTCCTTCTGTGCTTTACCGCTCTTCATTTATGGCACGTGAAGATTTATGATGATGCTAATAATTCAATGAACTTAACCAGAGTACTTAGCATATGACAAGATCTGTCTATAACCTATGTTCTCAAGCTTTTTGGTTCATAGTGGTGTGCGTCGACTAATTACTGACTATTTTCACAAAATTTCGGCTAATGCTGGCTATAGCACTACCCTGTTAGGTCTACAACTGAGGTTCATTTTTCAAAACTGGAATGTGTCCAACGAACCTCACATCTCTAATTTCATTGTGTCGCAGTTCTGGCTCTTCAGCTGCCCCAATGGCTTCCCACATTTCTGAAGATTCCCGGTAAAGCCGAAATTCTGTTGCAGTGTCTATCAACCGCGTAATGTAGCCACGTGAAGTTTCTCGTGTGAATACGCCTCGCTGGCCGATTTCGCCGGATTGTGGGTGAAAAAAAGCCGCTGCGATTCCCTGCGTGATTAGCAATTGATTGCTTTGCAATGACAAAGGTGGCGCTGATACTCTTATCGCCATCCATTTATATGGGTTATTCTTTTTGAAACTATGATGTGTTTTTTTGTGTGTCGCACTGGTGCCACACCACATTCTTCCTGTGACACTCCTGAAATAGCCAGCTTTTCAGCTTGAATACGAAACTTATCTTGTTTTAAAATAAGTAGAATACGTCTTGTTACAGTCATGCTGTATGCTGATAAAACCATCTGTTTGTTGATAATAGATGCTTCATTTGTCACCAAGAGTTTGAGGGAGGCTGCGGAGAAGCTGACAAACAGCTTCCGGACCCCCGACCGTACACTGGCGCGTTTGCGACAGACTGTGCTGTGCATAATGAAGGAACAAGGAACAACTATACAGTGGTACAATTATACACAAGGCAAGATAGTTAACAGTGCAAATAAACAGGACCACTGAAGTGCAAGAAAACAAAAGTAGAATGAAGAAAATTATTGAAAATTGATGAAACAACCAAATTAATCTATAAGGGTGCATAGAGTTTCTGCTTGCAAACAGTTGTTTGCAAGCAGAAACTCTATGCACCCTTTCGGGAACCGCGGATGAAGTAATGTCTGGGGAAGTATTCTGAAGCACTACCGTGGAATTTGTATGGCGCTTACTATGAAGTGGCGCTACTTCGCACCACTTTTCATTGCCCCAAGTTGAGGGAACAGGAATTATGGTCATGAACTGCTACGCGCTCGCTTCGTCCTCTTGAACTTCGACTTCACTCCGACAGCACGTGGGGTCATTTGTATAACGTAGAATGCAGAAGACCATCATTGTCGAGTCTGTAACGCGACTTAATATAACGTAACATCAAGTAACAACTAGCCACGCGGCTAGAAATCACTTACCATTAACGTAAGTAGTCTCGTGACTAGGACCATGTTTCATCACGTCACCACTCGCGTGACTATAAATCACGCAACAATGCGCAACATATATTCACGTTACTACAATCACGTGACATCACGTTTAATGCTAGTCACGTGATAAAGATCACACCACGCAACAGGTAGCCACGTGGCACGCCTAGCGAAGTCCATAGCTTTGCATGGTACTTCTAGCAAGAACTTAGAGTCGCTAGAAAAGCTCGGCATTACTTGTAAACCTTAGCTTGGTCGGACACTAGCTCGACTGATGTTTCCAGTCTTGCGTCGCTAGTGCTAGTTGCGCACTTTTCTATTCTTTATTGCACTATATGCTGAGAACTACGCCTGCAAAGTGTGAACATACTGGAACAATTAGCGAGCTACTATACAAGGAGAGACGAAGAAAAAGCAGTGCTGCACAGGATATCGAATAGAGCAACTAATTACCTTACTCGTTACCCTCAACAAAACAGAAACGCTTTAGATAAGTTTAATGGGTTTTTGTTACGGGAACCCACAATTGCATTATTTGAATCTAAAATTTATGCTTCACATAAAACGTCTAACCCAAACAAGTATTGTACCTATATGCTCGATTTACAATTATTAGTTAGGCAAATTATAAGCTGCCAAGGCCTTATCAATTTATACATGCTTAAGGATGCCTGTAGAATTACATGCCATGGGGCTTCTGACTCTGTGGCACATTCTTAACCAAATTTCCTTAATGTGACGTTATACATGATCTGAGATTCTATCATCCACGCTATCCTCAAAGAAAGCATCACCGAACTCTAAAAAATTTACTGTGACGTTTCGGCCTAGAGTCTGGCCTTCATCAGATGAAGGCCAGACTCTAGGCCGAAACGTCGAAATAAACCACGTTGTGACCGCTCACGGAGGATCTACTAGACTATATATATATATATATATATATATATATATATATATATATATATATTGTGGGCATTTAGTATACCAATCCTCTTCATCTGTACATTATCATCATTATCATGTGTTGCTCATGCATCCTCATCGTTGTCACGTAGCATCATCATCTTGGTCCGTTCATCTCAGCTGTCGGCTGCCGGTTTTTCGGGCCTAATAAGGTCTTCCAAACCAAGACTTCATACGTGGTGGAGGTGCTGTTGGATCCCCCGTCATCCTCGCGACCACTCTACCCCCTGGAGCTACGTTCAGGTCGCCGCTTAGGCCAGGTGTCCGGAAATATGTCGCACCAAGAAGAGGTCGGTGCTGCAGCCGTTCCCACTCCGCCACCGCGTGCCGCGCCTTTTCACGTCATTAACAGCCTCCAGCGTGAGCCCCATCCTTTCGCTGGTATGCGCGGGGAAGATGTGGAGGAATGGCTGGACGATTTCGAACGTGTCGGCGCTGCTAACCGGTGGGATAACACCTACAACTCGCTTACGTGTCATTCTACCTCACGGGTGTCGCGAAGACGTGGTTCCTCTACCACTTCATCGACATCCCCGGACTGGTCAGCCTTCAAAGATCAGCTTCGCCATGTCTTTGGCACACCGGCTGTTCGTTCAGCTCTCGCAAAAAAAGCTCTCGCGACTCGGAAACAGCAAATCGGGGAGTCGTATACATCCTACATCGAGGATGTCCTTTCACTTTGCCGCCGGGTTGACACCCCAATGACAGAGTCAGACAAGGTACGCCAGCTTCTTAAGAGGATTGGTATACTAAATGCCCACACTAATTACCGAGCACTCAATAAGATCACTAGGAAGGACGTATACCCCATGCCACGTATCGACGACGCCCTCGATTCTTTACAAGGTGCTGAATTATTTTCAAGCCTCGACTTGCGTTCCGGCTATTGGCAAATCCCCATGCACGAAGAGGACAAAGAAAAAACTGCGTTTGCAACCCCGGACGGCCTATACGGATTCAATGTTATGCCGTTTGGTCTATGCAATGCGCCCGCAACTTTTGAGCGCTTGATTGACACCGTACTGCGTGGCCTGAAATGGAAGACTTTCCTATGTTACCTCGATGACATTGTTGTATTTTCATCGACGTTTCCTCAACATCTGCAACGCTTGGACGAGGTCCTGACTTGCCTTGCGGGCGCTGGTCTTCAAATTAACACCAAGAAGTGCCATTTCGCCAGCAGATCTATCAAGGTCCTCGGTCATGTTGTGAGCAAGGACGGAATTCGTCCAGACCCTGAGAAAACTGCTGCGGTGCTTCGCTTCCCTCGCCCTGAGAAGCCGAAAGATTTGCGAAGTTTCCTTGGTCTCGCCTCTTACTTTCGGCGATTCATACAAAACTTTGCCTCCATAGCCGCACCACTACATAAGCTACTTGTTCTGGTACGCCCTTTCAGTGGTCTCAGGAATGTGAATCGGCTTTCGACAAATTGAAGAGTGCCCTCACGACCGATCCTGTACTTTCTCACTTTCACGATGGTGCACCGACCTTCCTCCATACAGACGCTAGCGGCCACGGTTTAGGAGCCGTGCTCCTCCAGCGCGACAACTCTTCGCGAGAGCGAGTCGTTGCGTACGCCAGCCGCGTCCTCTCCGCAGCCGAGAGGAACTACACGATCACCGAGAAGGAGTGCCTCGCCATCGTTTGGGTCAGTGCAGAAATTTCGTCCCTACCTTCATGGCCACCATTTCACCATCGTGACCGACCACCATGCTTTATGTTGGCTTTCGACACTCAAGAACTTGTCGGGACGCCTCGGCCGCTGGATTCTACGCCTACAAGAGTATGATTTTGACATCGTATACAAGTGTGGCAGAAAGCATAGCGATGCCGATGCTCTCTCTCGCTGCCCACTACCAGCGGCTCCCTCAGCGTTTCCGCAATCACTTTGCACAACACGCCCTCGGAGACCACGTCTACGGCGGTTTCCTCTCTCGCCTCTATGGACCAGCTGCCTTCGGACGACCCGCACGATTTTTCTTCTCGACAGCTGGCTGACCCTACTGTCGACGTATTATAGGCTACCTCACTGGCAGTTCCCGTCCACCTAATGCGAGGCTCCGTCGCCAACTCTCGCAGTTTAAGCTGGACAACTCGGTGCTGTACCGCAAAATTTACCATCCTGACTGGTCAGCGCTGGGTTCCCGTTCTACCCCGATCGCTTCGGTCCGAAGTCCTCAGAGCACTTCATGACCATCCGACGGCAGGTCACCTTGGTTACCACAAAACCTACGATCGCCTTCGAAGTCGGTTTATTGGCCAGGTATTACCACTAGTGTAGCTCGGTACGTTGGGTCCTGCACTACCTGTCAATCTAGAAAACTACCCACATCTGCTCCAGCCGGTACACTACAGCCTCTTCCGTGCCCAGCCACATCCATTCGAATGTTGTAGGCATTGATCTTTACTGGCCCCCTTCCAGTCAGTGCTGCTGGAAACCGATGGATAGTAACAGCCGTTGACCATTTGACGCGCTACGCCGAGACGGCATCCGTCACTACCGGTTCAGCTTCTGAAATTGCCGATTTCATCCTCCGAGCCATTATACTGCGTCATGGTGCTCCACGTGTATTGTCTCAGCGACCGTGGAAGGGCCTTCCTTTCACAACTAGTGAACGAACTTCTTCGCGCTTCCGGCACAACTCACAAGACTGCCTCTAGTTATCATCCCCTATCGGAAAAATTGCCATGGTGGGATACTGGAAAACATGGTGGGCGTAGTGGAAATAATAGTGGGCATGGTGGAAATATAGTGGGCATGGTGGAATTATGATGGCTATGGTGGGACGTAGTGGAAAATATGGTGGTTATGCCGGGACATACTGGGTGGTATGGTGTACAGATGAATGGGTAAAGTGGAAATGATGGTGGAAAGCAGAGGCTAGATAGTGGGCAATAATGGGACACTCTGCCCACCATTGCGATAATGCTGGGTAGCCCTAAGCATATAGTGGGTGGTGCTTATTATGGTGGGCTACATGGTGTACCAAGTTGAGAAACTCTTCCCACCATTGCGATAATGCTGGGAAGCACTAAGCAGATGATGGGTGCTGCTTGTTATGGTGGGCCACATGGTGTACCAAGCTGAGAAGCTCTGCCACCATCGCGATAATGCTGAAAAGCAGTAAGCAGATGATGGGTGGGCTTATAATGGCGGGCAATTTATATAGTGTACCAATCTGGGATCAGTACACTACATGTTCTACCACCATGATTTTCATCAAAGTTAGGCCTACCGACCGAGCCCCGTACAATTGTGTTATCCGTGCTTCCGGGTTTCAGATACACGATTTCGACGATTAAGTATGACAATACAGCGCAGACATGGCATCAATTAACCTAAATGAAGCATTTTTCATTGTGTATGGTGTCCGCTCAAGAAGCAACAAACATCGATGCGACGCGATTAAAGCACTCCAGAGAACGTAATTAAGTGTCTTCTCACCGACAGCCGCCGGTCGCACTCGCCGGCACTTCTCTAGCTTTTGTACGAGAACTCAGACGTGGCAATTCATATGCTTGGTGAACCAACATGAAGCGTAATGTTTCCGGCACACTGCATTCGTTTTGGCCAAGGCCGTTATGAAGTTGCTTTAGCGAAAAAGCTACAGCATTGCGCTGGCGCGACCGCCCTCTACATTGCGCGAAAAGCATCCCAATACTCAATCAAATAAATTAGGCGGGCGTATCTATGGAATGAGCCTAGAGGCGTCATAAAGCGTGAGCAGATGTCACCCTTTAGAACGAGCGCGAAACGGATATTAAACTTGGCAGATCCCGCCGGTAAACTGTTGCTGCTCCCCAGTCCACTTGGTTTTTTTCTTGAAGTTGTGAATTGTAAAAAAAATAGCACTAGTGCCGTAACATAGTGACAATCGTTACAGGCCGCAGCTGCTTGTGTTTAATAAATGTGCAATTTTTAGTAGCAGGTGTAGATCTTGTCTATGTTGTGTACACGACAAACATAACTTAAGTTGAAACCGGAAGGTGGTATCATGACCGACTACACTCCTGACCCTGCCCAGGAAAGCACCTTCTTCGCCAGCGCCCACGTTCTAGTTCATATAAAACCTCTTCTGTCTGCCGCTAGGGCCGTAACCTACGAGCGGCGTGGCGCTAGTCAGCACCTGCTCGCTGACGTCATCTTCACTCTTTGTGGTCAAATTTGACAACAAGACACTCGTAGTGCGTATTTATGATCCAAAATTTAGAATTTCAGAAATAATATACTAAAAGACATTCAGAATTTTTTTGCAATAAAATGCACGCGACCCACGCATAGGCTGCCCTACATCGTGTAAATCTACGGGTTCCCACGTTTGTCAACCAGTGTGCTATAAATACTCAAGCGCTCTGAACACCTTGCTTAACCAGCATGTATGGGAAGAAATAGTCACATATATGCCGCCAGTCACTGCAGAATGCAGGCATTCTTATACCAGCGCCTACAAAACAACCGTAAAGAACGACGAACAGGTTATAGGTAGCGCCACCTACGGCGAGCGATTGAACGAGAGCGGGGACACGCGCTCCCATAGGAAACCCCGCTATCTGAACAGGTCAGGAGTGTAGTAGGTCATGGTTGGTATGCCAACTAAGTATTTAACACCCACACAACGTCATGTTGGTGTGGCGCAGTGGTTAGCGTGTTCGAATGGGATTCCGCAGGTTGCACGTTCGATCCTCCGTAACGGACTTGTTTTATTTTTTACGGGACGAATGTTTTTTATACTGTTTTTATAGAATTCTTTTTTATTTTTTTGTGGCAGCTCGTCACGGTGATTATGACGTCATTTCGCGCTCAAGTGTTGCCGGCACTGCAGCACCCACCATACCCACCATGCGCCATGGTGGGCGTTTCCCACCATTCACCCACTACACTAATCCACTATAATGGTGGGTGGTGGTTTCCACCATGCCCACCATTCGTTTTTTTCCGATCCCCAAACTAACGGCCTCACTGAGCGATTCCACCGCACTCTTTCTGACATGATCGCCGCCTACATTCAACCGGACCACAAGAACTGGGATGTAGTCCTACCATTCGTCACTTTCGCCTACAATACGGCTATTCAGCGGACAACCGGCTACTCACCATTTTACCTAGTTTATGGACGCTCCCCTACTTCTCTCCTGGACGTCTCTTTCTTTACTTGCCATGTGGATTCATCTCCATCCTCTTCAGAGGAATACGTTTTACGGCTCGCAGAGAGCCGCCAACGTGCTCGTATAAACACTGAAGCCCGACAGCAAGACAGAAAGCTGGTTTATGATGAATCCCATCGTGCTGTATCCTTTCAACCTGGAGACGAAGTGCTTCTTTTGACGCCTATTCGCACACCTGGTTTGTGCAACAAATTCCAGCCCCGGTTTATTGGGCCGTACACAGTTCTTGAAGAAACTTCACCAGTGAATTATCGCGTGACGCCACTTGTAGCCCCAGCTGATCGCCGTTATCGAACTACTGAGGTCGTCCATGTCTCCCGTATGAAGCCCTTCATGCGACGTTCTTTGTCCCCTTGACTTGCCGCGGCCAGGCTGGCCGTTTTCACGTGGGGGGAATTAGTGTGGGCATTTAGTATACCAAGCCTCTTCAATCTGTACATTAATCATCATTATTCATGTTGTTGCTCATGCAATCCTCATCGGTGTCACGTAGCAATCATCATCTTAGGTCCGTTCATCTCAGCTGTTCGGCTGCCCGGTTCTTCGGGCCTAATAAAGGTCTTCCAAACCAAGACCTCATAATATAGTATATATATATATATATATATATATATATATAATATCTATCTATATTATATATATATATATATATATATATATATATATAATATGGCGTTTTGTCTATAATATTGTGTGAAAATACGGAAAAACAAGGCTTAGGTATACACTGATTTCCACTTATGTATCATATGTATATATATATATATATATATATATATTATTATTATATGATATATATATGCATAGTATATATATATATATATACGTCTATATCTATATATATTATATAAATATATCTATGAGATAGATAGTAGTAGTATAGTGTGTGGGGGGTGTTGTGTGTGTGTGTGTGTGGTGTGGGTGTGTGACTCCCTGAAGGGGCATGCTTGCTCATCGGCATGCTTTACGTTCTTTGTTATATGCCATGCATCAATACCATTCTTTGCTAGCATAGACTTTTTATGAGGCTGCAGTCAAGAATTTTCCCGCCAAAGGTTGTTTTCTGAATGAGTAATAATATGTCAGGGTTGCTTTGTGTTCTCAGCAGTATTTTTTGTGTTCTCAAAACCAGTGACTACACGATTCAAGACAATAGTTTGTCATAGCCTAAGAGGTCGCTTTATTTGTTTGTCAACACATGTTCTGCACACATAAATTCATTTGAGGAACATGTTTAACTGAACGTTGAACTTGTGACTGGCCCATGAACCCGATTTTAAAAGTGTGGAATGAAAAAAAAAAGCAGTTAGAAACAGCCCCTTGTGAAATACTGTATTTACTCGCGTAATGAACCCCCCCCCCACCTTGATCCTTGAAAAAAGAGAAAAAAAATTTAATTATCTGTATGTATGGTAGCCAGTGCCATTAATGATCGAAACAACATCAAACCAAGCCATTATATCACAAAATAACAACGCCATGAAAGCCAAAGATAGTTATGCAATCATGTTAAACAGTTGCGAGCAGCGTGAGCGCGGACGATCTCAAAATGTGAAAATCGCGCCTTTTACGGCGAAGCGCTATCTGTCGAATGCAAAAGAAACCTCTTTGCAAAGCGCTACTGCACCCACCATGCCGACGGCGGCGCGTTGTGCACCCACAAGGTCTAATACAACGTTTGTGCGCCGCCATCCGACGCTGTGTTTTTGTTGTTGCATTTGTCGTTGTGAGTTTAGTTGGGACACTTGCTGCGCAGGGCGCGTTCGGCAGGTACGCTAGCTACACGGCTGGTTAGCATGCACTGGAGCATTGGAACCGAGCGGCTGAACGACACTTCGGCATCGATTCATGCACTTTCATTACGGGATGAAACAAAAAGAGCTTCGGGCTACAAAAAAAAAAAAATAGTCGCTCATTTTACGGGTCAAAACAAGTCGTCACCTGAAATTTTCGCTGTTATGACTTCCGTGACTTTTTTGAACCCTCCCCCTACATTGGTGTCAACTTTTCTGAAAAAGAGGTGGGTTCATTATGCGAGTAAATACAATAGCTGCAAGACAGGACAGCCGACAGCTAGTTGTCGATGGACAAGGACATAAGCGAAGCTATCATAAAAACATCCCGGGCCGGCATCAGAGGTGGGGTCTCCACACCGTATGAAGCCGTCAGGGGGTGGGGGTGGGGGTAAGAGACAAGTTGTGTTATAGGTAATTTTCAATGCAGACGGCAATACACCAGCACTCAGCTTCTGCCAACTCATACAGTTCAACCTTCGCTACTTGTGTTGTCCCTGCATGACTTGTTTCCTTACTCAATATGCAGGGTCTTTCCAAGAGTTCCTAGAGTTTCTTTGGTAGTCGTCAAAGCCACCTTAGCGGAGGCAGCGCTTCAGGTGAGGAGTTTAGTGGAGAGTATGAATATATATACACACCAAAACGAGTCCACTATTGATTGCATGTGGACAGTTGTTGTTGGCATGTCAGGCTTTGCACAGAAGTATCTACTGCATCCTTGTCGAGAAAAACAAATGATACAGTTTCTTCAGCAGCGTTAGGCAATGAAGTTGTATGTTAAACCGGGTAAAAATAGAGCAGAGTTGCTCAACATGCTTCAGAAAGTTTACAATGTAGAAGCAATGAAACAAAGTCAAACTTTCATATGACACTAAAGGTTTCGTCAAAGCCGACAGTCTGCATGGGACGCTGGAGATTGTAAAAGCGTCTGCGACGACCTCACTGAAGGATTCCCATTGACAACTTTCAGGCTTCCTTCAGTGATTAGGTGAAACGTTGGCAATGGTGCATCAAACCAGGAGGAGAGTGTTTTGAAAGGTTCTGAAAAGATAGGAAACTGGCATTAAACAAAAATATCATAAACTTTTGCAAAAGGCATACTTTCTACTGTGCATCAGAATCATACTTTCTCTCCAGGTCATCGAAATTTCTTCTTTGTTATGGAGTCCATGATTGTAAGACATGAATTGTCAAGGATAACTGTGTCTCATTGCTGTACTGTCTAAACTATTCTAATTTCATTGATACTACAGACATATGCTAGTTACAACAATGTACTGACCTTCATTTAGCTAGCCAGCATGCTTTGGTAAAATTTGCTATAAACATTCACTTGCTTACAGCTCAAGTTTTGCTCAAAATTCGTAGATTTATATTCAGATGGAATATTGGTCTTCCTTTAATTTATTCTTTTGTGTTTCCTGCCCGAGCTTTTGGAGTTCCCATATCTCTCTATTCACTCTACCTTTTCTTCTCATTGCATCTTTTGCTTCTCCCGTAGTTATTTAAAATGCCTTTTATGTTAATGTGGCTGCCTATCTGAACTCTGAATCTGTTAGTGCATCAGCCATGCAACAATTAACTGCACATTACATCAATTCACTAAAACATCATGAAAGCTGTGCTGCTTGTGTTGTAGAGTGGGGGCCATTTTGTTTACTTCTATTTGTATCCCGCACATGTGCGCAAAGAATGAATGGAAGGAAATACTTTCTTTTCATGTGTGTGTAAGATATATGAAACCTAGTACATTTATCCTGTGTTTAGTATTCAGTGCTCTGTTGATTGGTAGTGAATGGACAAAAAACTTTTCTGCATTTGTCAGATTATTATAGCTATATTCATTGGCAATTTCGCATAGTGTAGTATCTCAGTGTAGCTGGACAGCCAACAAATGTGCTATGCATAAAATGGATACTTTGTGAGCACACCTAAGAAGACTTCACAAAGCAGTAAATATTTACAGTGAAAGCTGTTATGAGATTACAGCAAGGGTCATTTTTGGCACTGTTGTTCTATCATTCGAAATAAGAAAAAAAAAACTTTAAAAAAAAGTACCCAGGATGAACTCGGGTTCGAACTTGGGTTCTCCCCGGGTCAACCACAGAGCCCCATGCCTGTGCCACAGAGCCATGCTGGTGCTCGAAACTTCGTAGCAAAAATACCTTATACACCCGTTATCTCTATAAGTAATTACATTAACATGTATAATACAGCAAGGTCAAATAGTAAAATAGCAACCACGCATCACACAATGCGAATTCTTTAACCAGGCATCAAACAATACCAAATGCCAAGTGAGGTCATGTGATGTTTCCAACCCATTACAAAGGGCTCAACCGAAATTCCTCACGGTCAACAGCCACTGATGGCCACCGCATCAACACCTTGGTTCTCCGAAGAAAGAGCAATAATGGCGTAGTGGGTGCTTCCCAACTTGAGAGAAAGTATCATTTATGGCATATTGGGTACCTTGCAAATGCAGGTACTCTTCCAGCTTTCGCTGTGAGTGTGCTGCGCATTCAGAGAAAGCCTAGCGTTCTTACACTGTCAGGTGACAACTACAAACAACTTCAAATTTACCTTGCAGTCTCACGCTTTCATCATCCCACTGACAGAAAATGTAGTCACGCATCCTGTACACAAGCTTGAGACATTGCAACAGCAAACTTTAATAATTCATAATTGCTCTCTCAGTGTAAAAAATGGACACAGGGAACAAAGACAAGCATTGATTGATTGATATGTGGGGTTTAACGTCCCAAAACCACCATATGATTATGAGAGAATCCGTAGTGAAGGGCTCCGAAAATTTCGACCAGCTGGGGTTTTTTAACGTGCACTTAAATCTGAGCACACGGGCCTACAACATTTCCGCCTTTATCGGAGATGCAGCCGCCGCAGCCGGGATCAAAAGCAAGCATTGTCTTCAGCCGTTCCATTATCCTGTGTCAAGTTCTTGCAACAAGCTCAACTTCACAGTCTCATTAATAATGCTTCCTCTCCCCTCAAAAAAAGAAGTTGCAAATCAATTTCTTGTGCAATATTGACATGAATATGGACAGCAGATGCTTACTTTTTCAATTGTACATTTTGTTGGGGCAAAGGAAAGCATACCTAATTTTAAGAGATGCTTTTATTTCTACAAATTCCATTATCCAATTTATCATTCATCCTTTATTAACTCTTATTGTACTTTTCTTCACCTCATCGTTAAGCTGAACTAATACATTTGTCTTTTTCTTTTCATTAACTGAGCTGTTTGCACTCCCTTGCCTGTATTTGTGTCTGTGTGTTCTTACCTTTCTCTTTTTTTGCTGCAACTTTCTTTTATGATGAAAGTACATCACTTATGGCCATATATGCAGCTCACTCAGACTCACTTAGGAAATATATTTTAAAGTTAGGGCTCACTCTGACTCAAACTCACCAAAAAATTTCTGTGCCGGAACCACTCGGACTCACATTCATAAAATATTTTTTTCATTCGGACTCTCTCGGACTCTAAATCATCAAAATACTACTTCTCCAGGCTCACTCAGACTCAGAACTTCACCTGGGTCTGAGTGAGTCCGAGTGAGTCGACTTATATGAGTTCGTTAGCCTTGAATTTAGATTTTTTGACCATGGTGTCAATGGTCTCATATCTGACGTAATAGGGGCTGGGCTCTTCTTGGCGCCTTGCGATATACGTAGTACTTTAGAATGCGAGCTACGAGTAGTTGCGAACCAGTAAGAACATGTTTTATAAAATAGATGACATAAGATATATTTATCAAGAACTTTTCTCGAAGAGCTAGTGGAGGATGTCAAGGCACCTCCACCCAAAATTTAGGTCAGGTCTGTAATAAAGAACATCTTTAAATGGTATATTAACAATACTGTCGCAGGGGCATGACGTGGACGAAGGGAGCAGACTGCAGGTTGATTATTACACTGTTTATTTGAGGCTAACTTATCGCCACGCAAAAGAAAAAGAAAGTCAGATTACAGCAAGACACTGGCACTGATAGCGGCGAGCAGAGCATCAGCCGTCGATCAACCGACAAGCGGTGAAGCAAGTCGGCATTTATACACTTACCATCGAATATTTTAGCGTTATCGCTTACGGTGACGTAGGTTTCAGAATAATCTGTAATGTTCACGAAGTAGGCATAATCTTAACAAAACGATCTCCTGCAGTCCCAAAGCCTCTCGATGAGTGCAGGCGTGGTTCACGCTGAGAATTACTGACAGTGAAACGGGGTGATAACAAAACTTAAGAAGGGAATGTGGCATTGTCTCCCTCAGAAAAAGGCATCGTCTCAATCTTCTAACAAAAGACTAAAGTAGAATAATAGAGAAATAAACAATAAGTACGAGCTATAAAGCACAGCTACCATAGTGCTTCATAAAGAAAGCAACAGGATACCAATCAAGAAGGGTGTAAGGCAGGGGGACACAATTTCCCCAATGCTATTTACCGCGTGCTCACAGGAGGTTTTCAGAAGCCTAGAATGGGAACAGTTAGGGATAAGAGTCAATGGAGAATACCTTAGTAACCTGCGTTTCGCCGATGATATTGCATTGCTGAGTAACTCGGGGGACGAATTGCAACTCATGATTACAAAGTTAGACAAGGAGAGCAGAAAGGTGGGTCTTAAAATTAATCTGCAGAAAACGAAAGTAATGTACAACAACCTCGGCAAGGAGCAGCGCTTCGAGATAGGTATTCGTGCACTTGAAGTTGTAAAAGACTATGTCTACTTAGGGCAGGTAATAACCGCAGAGCCGAACCACGAGATTGAAGTAACTAGAAGAATAAGAATGGGGTGGAGCACATTCGGCAAGCACTCTCAAATTATGACAGGTAGATTGCCACTATCCCTCAAGAGGGAGGTATATAACAGCTGTATCTTGCCGGTACTTAGCTACGGAGCAGAAACCTGGAGACTTACAAAGAGGGTTCAGCTTAAATTGAGGACGACGCAGCGAGCAATGGAAAGAAAAATGGTAGGTGTAACCTTAAGAGACAAGAATAGAGCAGAGTGGATTAGGGAACAAATGGGGGTTAAGGATATCATAGCTGAAATCAAGAAGAAATGGACATGGGCAGGGCATGTAGCGCGTAGACAGGATAACCGCTGGTCATTAAGGGTAACTGACTGGATTCCCAGAGAAGGGAAGCGGGTTAGGGGGAGACAGAAGGTTAGATGGGCAGATGAGATTAAGAAGTTTGCGGGTATAAATTGGCAGCAGCAAGCACAGGACCGGGTTAACTGGCGGAACATGGGAGAGGCCTTTGTCCTGCAGTGCACGTAGTCAGGCTGATGATGATGATGATAAAGCACAGCAGAAAAATATAGTCCTCAGGTTCGCACATGAAATGGCTTGAGGTGCACGACATGGACGGCTTCAGGTCGAGCACGGCACCGTTGAGAGTTGGTAATGCTGTTGGGAACAACCAGTAGTCGAGTGGGCCGAGATGTCAAACTACTCTGTATAGTCCGAAGTACCGTCGCAGAAGTTTTCCACTGAGCCCACGTCGGCGGATCGGCATTTATACCCAGACACGGTCCCCAAGCTGGTAATTCATGAAGCTTCGTCGAAGATTGTAACGGCGGCTGTTGGAATTGCCTGCTGATTCTTGATGTGCAGACAGGCGAGTTGATGAGCTTCTTCTGCGCACTGAAAGTA
Source organism: Rhipicephalus annulatus (assembly GCA_013436015.1). Classification (NCBI taxonomy): domain Eukaryota; kingdom Metazoa; phylum Arthropoda; class Arachnida; order Ixodida; family Ixodidae; genus Rhipicephalus; species Rhipicephalus annulatus. The sequence goes on along the minus strand of WOVY01000133.1, from coordinate 253,975 downwards.
GACGGTGACGCCGAGGTTCTCTTCGTCAGCAAGGTTTGGAAGCATAGCGTCGAGCATCGTTGCCGGGCTGCTTCCATAGACCAACTTGTACGGCGTCATCTGCGTAGTTTTTTTTATTGTACGCGAAGGTCACATATGGAAGAATTTCATCCCATGTCTTGTAGTCGGCGTACATGGCCAGCATCTCGGCGATGGTCCTATTAAAACGCTCGGTAAGGCCATTGGTCTGTTGATGGCAGGCGGTGGTATGGCGGTGACTTGTCTCGCTGTACCTCAGGATCGCCTAAGTTAGGTCCTCTCTAAAGGCCGTACCTTTCTCAGTAATGGGGACCAGTGGAGCACCGTGACACAGGACGATGTTCTCAACGAGGAACTTTGCTACCACGGTGGCATTGCCTTTGGGCAGGGCTCCTGTCTCAGCGTAGCGCGTGAGGTAGTCAGTAGCTGGATTCATTTGGTCCCGGAATTCAACGTAGGGAATGGCCCCAGTAAGTCCATGCCGATTGGCTGGAACAGCTGGTGAGGTGGCTCGATGTACTGGAGAAGTCCGGCTGGCCTAGTCGGCAGTGTCGCAGCATGTCTTCACATAACAGGTGACGTCGACAGAAAGGCATGGCCAGTAGTACTTCTCCTGTATTCTTGCGAGCGTACAAGAAACACCGAGGTGTCCAGCCGTCAAGTCGTCGTGTAGAGCATCCAAAACTTCTGGACATAACGCTGAAGGTACCACGATGAGGTAGTTGGCCCGAAGTGTCGAGAAGTTTTTTTCTGGAGAAAGCCTTTCTGCAAGCAAAACGACTCAACTTTTTGTTTGAATACTTTTAGAACAATGGTGGCCTTGACCTTAAGGTATTCGACAAGGCTCCTGAGTTCCGGGTCAGCTGGTTGTTGCTCGGCAAAGTCGTCGGCACTTATGGTTCCCAAGAAGCAGTCATCATCTGTGCCGTCCTTCATTGGTGTTTCGACGGGGGCACGAGACAGGCAGTTGGCATCAGAGTGCTTTTTGCCAGATCTGTAAGTGATGGAAATGTCGAATTCTTGCAGTCTAAGGTTCTACTTTGCGAGACGACCCAAAGGGTCTTTCAGGTTTGCCAGGCAACACAAGGCGTGGTGGTCACTTACAACTTTAAAGGGCCTGCCATAAATGTAGGGGCGAAACTTTGACGTAGCCCAGATAATTGCAAGGCACTCCTTTTCTGTCGTAGAATAGTTGGCCTCTGCTTTAGATAGTGACCAGCTAGCATAACTGATGACCCTTTTCTGTTCATCAGTCCTCTGCACAAGAACGGCGCCGAGTCCTACAATGCTTGCGTCTGTGTGTATTTCTGTTTCGGCGAATTCGTCGGAATGCAAAGTAATGGAGGCATCTGCAGGCGTCGTTTGAGTTCTTAAAATGCTACCTCCTGCAGCATTTCCCACTTGGATTCTACGTCAGACCTGGTAAGGTTAATGAGTGGCTCGGCGATCTGGGTGAAGTTTTCGACGAACCGCCTGTGACAGGTGCGCAGGCCGAGAAATCAACGGACGGCCTTCTTTTCGGTGGGTGGTGAGAATGCAGCGATGGTGGTTATCTTCTGTGGGTCAGGGCGTTGTCTGGACTTGCTTATCACGTGGCCCAAGAACACAAATTCTTCAAATGCGAAGCGGCACTTCTCTGGCTTGAAAGTGAGTCTGGAGGGTAAGTCTGGCGCCTTGAAGCTGTACTTCAAGGCGTCAGAGGTGTTCGTCGAAGTTTGAGGAGAACACCACAACAATGTCGTCCAAGCACACAAGACAAGTCTGCCACTTCAAGCCGGCCAGTACAGTATCTATAACATGTTGAAAAGTCGCGGGAGCCGAGAAAAGACCAAAAGGCATCAACCTGAACTCAAAGAGGCCGTCCGGGGTTATAAAGGTGCTTTCTCTCGGTCTCTCTCGGGAACTTAAGTTTGCCAATAGCTGGTCTTGAGGTCCATTGACAAAAAATATCTCGCGTTATGTAGTCGGTCGAGAGTGTCGTGTATCCGTGGGGGAGGATACACATCCTTCCACGATTTTGTTCAGGCAACGATAATCGATATAGAAACATAGGGTGCCATCCTTCACTAACACCACAGATGATGCACGGGAACTCTTGAAAGATAGATGGTGTCGTCATGTAGCACTTCATCGACTTGCTTCCTTGTTGCCTCCCACTCTCGCGTCGAAAATCTGTATGGGCTCTGATGGAGTGGTCTGGTACTCTCCTCTATTATGATGCGATGTTTTGCTACTGGTGTCAGCCCAATTTTCAATGATGAGGAAAAGCAGTCCTGGTATTGTCGGAGCAGGCTTTTCAGCCATTCTTGCTTATGCTTCGGAAGTATCGGATTGACGTTGAAACTCGCTTGGAGACCTCGTTTCGTCGAATCAGGTTCAGTAGACTCGGCCACGGCGATAGCATCGCTGGCTTTCACAATTGTTTCAAAAGAGGCAACTGTCGTATCTTTGCTCACGTGCTTGTATTCGTTGCTGAAGTTCATGAGCATCACTGTTGCTATCCCCCCGCTCAGCTCTGCTATTCCTCTTGCGACCCAAATCTCGTGGTTGATTAACAGGTGCAGGTCGCTTTCAATGATGCCTTGCAGGTACGTTGATTTCTGAGAATCGATAGAAATGTTCATACTGGAGCATGGGAGAATGGTGATTTGATCTTCCAGTACATTCAAGGCCTGCTTTCCAGACGGCATGTGCGGTGGTAGGGCTTTTTCTGTCGATAGTGTTATTGACTTGGATCTGAGATCGATGATTGCACCATGAATGCTTAGGAAGTCCATATCAAGGATCACATCCTTCGAACATCGCAGTAGTACAATAAAGTTTACGGGGTAAATGTGGTCATTAATACAGACGCTCACTTTACAAATTCCCTCTGGCGTTGCTAGGTGGCCTCCAGCTGACCGTATTTCAGGGCCTTCCCAGGCGTGCTCGACTTTCTTCAACTTCGCAGCGAATGCTACACTGATGACGGAATAGTCGGCTCCGGTGTCGACGAGAGCTGTCGCACTGTGGTCGTCGATAAGAACGTCGAGGTCGCTATAGTTCGTCGTCTCGCGTTGCAATTAGGTCGTGGGGTTGGGTCATGGCTGCGTAAGCTTGTTCCGCTGCTTCCATGTTGCGTCATCAGGCCATCTTCGGTAATTGAGGTTTCGTCGTCAGTGCTTCGCCTGTTCGCATCATGTTCGAAAAGTTCTGGAGTGGCGTCATCGTCAGAGGAGGATCTTTAGTTGTTCGTTGCACAGCAACCGCACCTCAATCGGTTGCTTTCCTTAGTTTCCCGGGGCTAGGAGACCGGCCCTGGGTTGGGCCAGAGTATTGCCAGTAGTGCGGTGACATGAGGTGGCTGGGCGACAGTGAATGGGAAGGACTTCGTGGTGTCCATTACGCTCCTGCAAGGTTGTCGGCGATGTCACATGGCTGTTCCTCTGGCTGCGGACGTGGTGCATTGACTGCAAAGCCACGCAGTCCTATCTGTTGGTACTGGCAGCAGGAGTACGTGTGCCTGGTTTCACTGCAGTGGTAGCAGAGTGGGCGGTGATCGGAGGTGCGCCACACGTCTGTTTTCCTTGGTGCGTTGTGCCAGTTTGAAGGTGGGTGATATGGCAATGGTGTTGGTGGCGGTGGTGTCTGGCGATAGAACTGCAGTGGTGCGGCGTCTTGACATGGGCATGGTGGAAAAGCACTACGACGCACTGCAGCAACGTAGTTCATAGCCTCTGGTTGAAACAGTGCTAGTCCGGGAATTATCAACGCTTGCTGGACTTCTTCACGAACAATGTCTGGGATCGAGTCCACTCGAGGCTGCAATTCCAGAAACATCTTATGCAACTCTTCAGGCACGACCGTGTGGATGGTCTCGCGCAGGTCATCGGCACTGTGGGCTTGAACGTCGGCGTAGTTCGTTGTCGGTGAGTGGGGCTTGTACTGCCTTGTCCGCATCTCAAGCGCCTTTTCTATAGTTGTAGCTTGGGCGGGGAACTTGGCAACCGTAGTGGATGGGTTGTGGACAAGTCCTGCGAAGAGTTCCTGTTTAACACTGCTGCATAAGCAGAACTTTTTTGTCTTCGGTCATCTCAGCGTCGGCAAGGCAAAATAGTCGAGTTATCTGTTTTGTGAAGATGGCGACTTTTTCATTTGAGAGTTGCTCCCGGGTTTCCAGCAAGAAAGCGGCCCTCTCCTTGCGGACGACACTCTTGAAAGTGTGCAAGAATGCTTTGCGGAAATCTTCCCAGGTTTGGAGTGAAGACTCTCGGTTTTGAAACCAGGTAATTACTGAGTCTTCTAGGTAAAAGTAGGCATGTCGCAGCTTGTCCTCAGTGCACCAGTTGTTAAAGGCAGCAACGTGGTCATATATCTCAAGCCAAGATTCCGGGTCTTCGAGGGATGTACCACAGAGCTTTGGTGGCTCCTTGGGTTGCCAAAGCAAAATCAGTGCAGGTGGCACAGGAGCGGTTATTGCTGCCGCGTCTGAGGTCGGAGTCGTGGTTTGCCGGGTCTTTACAGGTAGAGGCCCATACTCTGGCGGTATACCCAGTTGTCGGCGGCTTGTTCGTTGCTCGGGATCGTCGATGTCTTCTTTCCGGCTTCTGCTGGGTTCACAGTTTGACGGAGGCATCTGGTACATAAAAGAGGCAGCACCTCCACCAGATGCCACGGGTTCCTAACGTGGATGAAGGGAGCAGAGTGCAGGTCGAATATTACACTGTTTTTGAGGGCCAAACTTGTGGCCACTCAAAAAAAATGAAGTCAGATTACAGCAAGACGCTGGCACTGATAGCGGGGAGCAAAGCCTTGGCCGTCGATCAACTGACAAGCGGTGAAGCGTGTCAGCATTTATACACTTGCCATTGAATATTCTACCGTTATCGCTAGTGGCGACGTAAGTTTGGGAATAATCTGTAATCTTCATGAAGTGGGCCGTAATCTTAACAAAATGATCTCTACTGCAGTCCTGAAGCCTTTCGAACAGTTCAGGCACGGTTTGCGCTGAGAATTACTGACAGTGAAACGGGGCGATAACAAATCTTGAGGAGGGAGTGTGGCAATACTACTTTAGAATACATGTGAGTAGGTGTGAGTATAAGCGAGAGTCCTGGTAAGGCTGATAATAGTTTTGAAGGTGAGTATATTAGACCTTAATTCGGCAGAAAAATGTGGGTTGGTAAAAAAATGTGAGACTCACTCAGACTCACTCAAGAAACATATCTTGACTTTGGACTCACTCGGACTCAGACTCACCAAAATTTTCCTGAGGCAGACTCACCCAGACTCACACGAACATTTTCTTCAGCCAGATTCACTCAGACTCACTCTCACCAAAATATAACTGATCCAGACTTACTCAGACTCGCAGCTCGATCCCAGTCCAAGTGACTTGGAGTGAGCTGTCTCATGAGTCAGTTTGTCGACCTATGCCTACGGGAGATTGGCCAAGATTCAGATGAAATAAGTGCTTTATGCTAAATGGAAACTGTAATATATTCCCAATATTGCCACATTCCTTTTTCAGGTTTTGTTATCACCCTGTTACTCTGTAAAGAATGCTCAGCGCAAACCCTGTTTACAGTGTTTGAGAAGCTTCTTGACTGTAGTAGATCATTTTTAAGGTTACGCACGCAACACAAACATTGCAGATTTTTCTGGAACGTATGTGGTCGCTAGCAATAACTGTAGAATATTTGGCGGCACATGTATAAGTCCCCACGTGCTTCTCTGCTTGTCAGTTCATTGACGACTGATGCTCTGTTTGCCCCTATCAGCGCTAATGTGTATTGCTGTAACCTTATTTCTATTTCCTGGCCACAAGTTCATCCAAATAGACAGTTTTATGTTGGACATACAGTCTGCTCCCTTCATTCATGTCTTCGTGACAGTTCGAAGAACGTAAGGAATAAGAATAACAAAGTAATACTGAATAAAATAGCCTTTAAACAGTCACAAATTGTTCAGTGGCTGATCAAGCATCATTGTGACACTTTCCAAATTTTAGTAATAAAAAATTGCTCCAGTTTATTCAAATATTCTTTTAAGGTAGGGTAATATATAAAAAAAATCAAAATTTGGTTTTAGTCTTGTTTGGAATCATAAGGCCTTTCTTAATAATATCTAGTGCCATACACATTTTTGCGTGCATAGATTTAGCAAAAAGAAACAGGTTTTCGAGACCAACTGCAGAAAAGCCAAGAACCTTTTCTCAGATGGTACACAAGATTAGTTTTTTTGCCTCAAGTGATTTCTCTTAAAATCAAACAGATAGTTTTTCCAAGCTTTGTAGGAATTGAGACAGTATTTCGGCTATATAAACACCAATCTTGCAGCTCTTTATAACACGTGTGGCACTTACCAAGTCCACTTACTTTGTGTGTGAGATGCACACGGAGACATAGTTCTGTGCATTTATTTTGAGTCAAGTTGTGCTTTAGTTGATTCTGTTGCGATAGCACAAGATCTTCTCGATTTGGTGAATTAAAGAAACTGTTTGGAAAGTGCAATATAATTGGTAGTTGACAAACTTTGGCTACTAACCGAAAGGAGAATGGGAGCACTTGTGCGAGCCCTCCAGCAAGTAAGCTTTGTTCTCATTACATGTTGCCACAAGGACAAAATGTGAGCTGTAATGGCAATAGCTATGCTTTGATCGATGTGGAGTTTTCACAAACCATGATTACGAGTAACTGTTTTTGCACAGAACTCTGAGGAACTTTGGCACTCATGGGGAACACAATGGATTGTGTTCTTTGAAATGGAAACCTTCAGAACTGCCACCTTTGAAGCCATGAAAACTTTCAAAAAGACCTGCATAGCCCTAGTAAGTATTTTCAAAGCCGCTTTGCACATCACGGAGGCACAACACTGTTGTGCGGTTCGGCAAGATGGACAGGCAATGAGAGTATTGTGCCGTCATAGAAACAGAAGATAAGGCAAAATGAGCCAGAAATTCAAGAAAACAAGAAAAGAAGTGAAAAGCTGATATGTGAGGTTGCTCCAAGGCAGCTTGCTAATAATTAAATTGTTCAGTACATCCTATTTTTTAACAAAATGTGACATATACTTGTTTTTCCTCTTTAGCCCTCAATATCTCAAAAACATTATTTTTTGTTACTTTTCTCGTATTATCAAAAGAAATCGAAAAAACAGAAGGCTCACTTTTAGCCATAATAAACCAAACACCAGCACAAAGCTAGTGAATTAGAATTGTGTGCATATGTAGAATAATTTAAATATTTTGTCAAATTTTCATTGAAAAATACTAATTTACTTACTTTGCTTAAAAATTGTCATAACGTCAACACTTGAAATATAATTACTATAATTCTAGTTCCATTTCAAGAAGAGACACAAATGAATAAAACGAAACAAAGCCAAACGCCTTAGATATAACAGTTTCAGAAAATATTTTTCTTGAATATGCAATCTGCTGATTGGACAGAAAAAAAGTTATGATTAAATTTTGTCCAAAATTGTCTTCCTAATCGGCACAAAGATGAAGAACCCAGGCCAACCCAGTGCTCAAAGAACCTAAAGAAAGGTATATGACAAAATAAGTGAACAAAGGCTGCTACGCTTTTTCAAATTAAAAAAAAAATCTTAAAATCTTAAATTAGTTGAAACTGAATGAAAAAATTCTCGGCTTCTGCAAATATTAGAGCAATTCTAATATTTGAACAAATAACAACATGTTCGAGTTCGGCTCTATTTGAATTTAGATTATTCGAAATTAACAAATAGGTGCATATTAATCTGCATGCAACTCCCTCCCCCCTTCCTCATGTGGTGTCACTGCAGTAGAGGAGGCTATACCATGAATGCATTTTCCGTCCCAAAAACATTTTGCACTGCCACAAAGTGTCACTTCAAGACATGTATCATCATCAGCCTGTCTACGTCCACTGCAGGACAAAGGCCTCTCCCATGTTCCGCCAGTTAACCCGGTCCAGTGCTTGCTGTTGCCAATTTATACCCGCAAACTTCTTAATCTCATCTGCCCACCTAACCGTCTGTCTCCCCCTACCCCGCTTCCCTTCTCTGGGAATCCAGTTGGTGACCCTTAATGACCAGCGGTTATCCTGTCTACGTGCTACATGCCCGGCCCATGTCCATTTCCTCTTCTTTATTGCAGCTATGATATCCTTAACTCCCGTTTGTCCCCTAATCCACTCTGCTCTCTTCTTGTCTCTTAAGGTTACACCTACCATTTTTCTTTCCATTGCTCGCTGCGTCGTCCTCAATTTAAGTTGAACCCTCTTTGTGAGTCTCCAGGTTTCTGCTCTGTAGCTAAGTACCGGCAAGATACAGCTGTTATATACCTCCCTCTTGAGGGATAGTGGCAATCTACCTGTCATAATTTGAGAGTGCTTGCCGAATGTGCTCCACCCCATTCTTATTCTTCTAGTTACTTCAATCTCGTGGTTCGGCTCTGCGGTTATTACCTGCCCTAAGTAGACATAGTCTTTTACAACTTCAAGTGCACGAATACCTATCTCGAAGCACTGCTCCTTGCCGAGGTTGTTGTACATTACTTTCGTTTTCTGCAGATTAATTTTAAGACCCACCTTTCTGCTCTCCTTGTCTAACTCCGTAATCATGAGTTGCAATTCGTCCCCCGAGTTACTCAGCAATGCAATGTCATCGGCAAAGCGCAGGTTACTGAGGTACTCTCCATTAACTCTTATCCCTAACTGTTCCCATTCTAGGCTTCTGAAAACGTCCTGTAAGCACGCAGTCAATAGCATTGGGGAGATTGTGTCCCCCTGCCTTACACCCTTCTTTATTGGTATTCTGTTGCTTTTTTTATGAAGCACTATGGTAGCAGTTGATCCCCTGTAGATTTCTTCCAGAATGTTTATATATATTTCATCTACGCCCTGATTCCGTAGTGTCTGCATGACGGCTGATATTTCTGCTGAATCAAACGCCTTCTCGTAATCTATGAAGGCTATGTATAGTGGTTGGTTATACTCTGAGCATTTCTCTATTACCTGATTGATAGTATAAATGTGGTCAATTGTTGAGTAGCCTGTTCTAAATCCTGCTTGTTCCTTTGGTTGATTGAATTCTAATGTTTTCTTTACTCTGCTAGCAATTACCTTTGTAAATAGCTTGTATACTACAGAGAGCAAGCTGATCGGCCTGTAATTCTTCAAGTCCTTGTCATCTCCTTTCTTATGTATTAAGATGATGTTAGCGTTCTTCCAAGACTCTGGTACTTTTCCCGTCAGGAGACACCTCGTAAATAGAGTGGCTAGTTTTTCTAACACAATCTGTCCTCCATCTTTCAGCAGATCTGATGTTACCCGATCCTCACCAGCAGCTTTGCCTCTGTGCATGCTCTCCAAAGCTTTTCTGACTTCTTCTATCATTACCGGTGGGGTGTCGTCTGGGTTACTGCTAGTTCTTATAGTATTAAAGTCGTGGTTGTCTCGGCTACTGTACAGATCTCTGTAAAACTCCTCCGCTATTTTAACTATCCTATCCATATTGGTAGTTATATTGCCTTCTTTGTCCCTTAGTGCATACATCCGCCTTTTGCCTATCCCAAGTTTCCTCTTCACTGCTTTGACGCTTCCTCCGTTTTTCAGAGCGTGCTCAATTCTCTCCATGTTATACCTTCTTACATCACATACTTTACGCCTAGTAATCAACTTCGAAAGCTCTGCCAGTTCTATTTTGTCTGTTGTACTTGACACTTTCATGATTTGACGCTTCTTAATTAGGTTCTTCGTTTCCTGGGAAAGCTTGCCGGTGTCCTGTCTAGCTACCCTGCCTCCAACTTCACTGCACACTCCGTGATGATACTCGTCAGATTATCATTCATTGTATCTACGCTAAGGTTGGTTTCCTCGCTTAGAGCAGAGTACCTGTTCTGCAGTGACACTCTGAATTCCTGTACTTTCCCTCTCAGTGCTAGCTCATTGATTGGCTTCTTGCGTATCAGTTTCTGTCGTTCCTTCTTCAAGTCTAGGCGGATTCGAGCCCGTACCATTCTATGGTCACTGCATCTTACCATGCCAACTACTTCCACATCCTGCACGACTCCTGGGTGTGCAGTCATTATAAAGTCTATTTCGTTTTTATTTACGCCATTAGGGCTCCTCCATGTCCACTTGCGGTTTTCTCGTTTTCGGTAGAAGGTATTCAAAATACGCAGATTATTGCGTTCTGCGAATTCTACTAGTAGCTCTCCTCTGGCGTTTCTAGTGCCGATGCCATAATCTCCTACTGCCTGGTCTCCAGCCTGCTTCTTCCCTACTTTTGCATTAAAGTCGCCCATTACTATAGTATACTGTGTTTTCACCTTACTCATTGCCGATTCCACGTCTTCATAGAAGCTTTCAACTGAAGCGTCATCATGGCTGGATGTAGGCGCGTAAGCCTGTACTGCCTTCATTTTGTATCTTTTATTCAGTTTAATTACAATGCCTACCACCCTTTCATTAATGCTATAGTAATCCTCTATGTTGCCAGCTATGTTTCTGTGAATTAGGAACCCTACTCCCAGTTCTCTTCTGTCTGCCAAGCCCCAATAGCAAATGACGTGCCCATTCTCTAGCACAGTATAGGCCTCATCTGTCCTCCTAACCTCACTCAGCCCTATTATATCCCATTTAATGCGTTCTAACTCCTCGAATATACAGCTAGACTTCCCTCACTAGATAACGTTCTAACGTTAAACGTTGCTAAGTTCAAGTTTCAGTGGTGGCCTGTCTGTATCCAGAGATTCCTAGCACCCTCTGCTGCTTTGCAGATCTGACCGCCACCGTGGTCAGTTGCTCCGCAGCTGGTGGGGACTGGGGGCCGTGAGTTAATTGACGAATGCCTACGGGAGGGGGTGGCCAGATACTGCACCAGGGTGGCCAATCCTTCTCTGGTGAGATCATCGGTGCGTACCGGCTTTAAGCCGGTACGATGAGACAGTAGTGGGAATGCTCCATGCATGTCTTCCTTATTGTTGTTCAGCAGCGCTGGCGGCCACCCACCACGGAGCCCAACGAGGGGACGCTACAAGTTTACAAATGCTGAAACCTGCAGACGCCAGCCGTACTACGCCACTATAACCCAATGCACCTAGACCAAGGTAGGCTATTTGCACAGGGTTAACCCTAGCCGCCAGGAAGTTTGGAAGTAAACGGAAGAGAGTAGAAGACAGGACAGATAAATAGTAAGAGATAAAGACGAAGATGTAGGGAGAGAGAGATAGGAAAAGGCGACTGCCGATTTCCCTGGGTGGGTCAGCTCAGGGGTGCCGTCTACGTGAAGCCGGGGCCAAAGGGGTGTGTTGCCTTTGCCGGGGGGCCTTAACGGTCCAATCACCCAGCGTCAGCTCAACCCCCATGATCCCCTTTTCCTCGGACATGGCAAAGCCACGCACGGCTAGGCGTGGGAGGGAGTCGAAACTCCCCCGTTAGCTCGGGTTCGTGGTGTCGCTACACACCAAACGCCTACTTGCGCAGGCACCCCTGCGGTGATACTTGATTTAATTAACCTAAAAAATGATACAGGTACGACCCTACCCATCCAAACTCTGAGATGATAAATTTAATTTCAGCTATCTTTATTAATGGGCTGCAGTATACACCAAGCCTGCATTGGTGTTCCAGTTTTTTTACTGCTTCAGCAATTTTTTGGAGCAGGTGTGAAGCAGAAATTGTGTGCAGTGCTTACATAAAAATGAAGAAGGGTAGTGGAGTGTAAGCTGGACGAGTCTGGACTGAGTTTTGGGTGGGTTCGAATAAAGCAGGGGTCATCGGTGAGCTTCGTCAGGAGGACGGCAGCTCGTCTTTTCCTTAACATTTCGGTGCCCCGAAACCCGGGAGAAAGAGCCTTCAGATGTGTGACAGAGCCGAGTTTTACAACTTCTCCACCGCATCTGCAGCCTGCAGGACCTTTGTTGAATGAAGCTCATGTGCGAGGTTTAACCCTACCCGTGACACAGTTTGTGGAGCGTGACATGTAGACGATGCCCGGAGCTTCATCATATGATGCTTTGTGACGAATAGCATGGCGACGTTTACTTCGCCTCGTGGCGTGGCCGGCCAATGATTTTCTACGTTGCCCAATGCTGGACCGGATTGTTAAAGCCCTAATCGAAAGGCTAGTCACGTACGAAAGACCATCACCAAAGTTATCGCAAGCATCAAAAGTCTCCTGCATCTGGAGCACCCACAAATCACTGTTTCAGAATAGTGACCACGTTTTCACAGACCAGTTCGAACTTCTCAAAGGAACTGATAAAAAGATAGAAGACACAGCTGACATCGATAACATAGAAGCAGAAATGGAGAAAGAGGGTGTTTATTTGCATAATAATATTCTAGCAAAGTCAAAGCTGAATATAAAATTGAAGATTTATTAAAGGGTCGGAAGGGTCGCTTGAAGACCATAAGAGAAAGGATTAGAACAGAAGTGCAAACGGAAGTACTCTTTATGCCTGTGGTGCCACCATCTAGCCAATGCTTTATCAATAGCCATACCACCACACAGAAGGTAAACGGCTCACCTCACAATAGATATAGGAACGTATAGAAATCACACAAACTAACGCTTCCACTACAGAGAATACAATATGAAATACTGCCAATGAAGAAGAATCCGAACTTCTAGACACCTATTTGATCCCTTCAGAGCTCTCGTCAATGTCTGATACCCATCTAGTTAACGACAAGAGAGCGTCAACAATTCGTGTGTGTGTGAACGAAGAGACTACTATGATCAAATGGTGGGATACCTTTGGAACTTCGAATACATTGCACCAGATACCAAGGGTGAGTACTCACCAAAGTTGATAATGTCCATTGTGAGGCAGTCCTCAATTGCATGCTTACATGTTACCGGATGAGTCAAATCACAGCCACAGCAACAAGCAGAAATAAATAGAAAAAAAATGGAAAGATCGTGAGGACACTGAAGCCTACTGCCTGTATAGCTCACGGACATAATAAAGCTGCAGACACCAACGAAGAGAAAAAAGTGGACCGCGCAGGCTGCATCACTGCAGATGCCAAATGCAATGACAGTATCACAGTAGGGAATGATGCAGCACAAGCCAAGAAGGTGGAAGAAAGCAGGCGCTCACAAGGTAAATGCAGCCAAAATGAGAAAGCCAAGTAAAAGGTTCTCTAAAAAAGGCTGCCTGAGATCTTTGTGCAAGAGCCTTCATTGCAAATTTTCATCCACAGGAAGATTTCTCAGAGTGAGCAAGCTCAGCGAGGTCAACACGTTCAAAGGCATGAGTGTGACCCAAGCTTAAGAATCATTGATGAAAAATAAAGTCCAATGAGACGCCCGAATGACCCCACAAGGAGCGACTTGGAACTCGTACAGACATTCGGAATCCCTGTGGGTTAGTGTTCCTCAGCATCAAGCGCCACTGTGGCGGCACGGAGGATGTTGTTAAACTTCGTTCTTAAACGATAAAGCCTGTTCAAGAACTTTAGGGAAAGCTTAGTCAATTCGTAAGGGTAGAGAATGTTAGAAATTGTGTGCAGCGCTGATATGAAGATGAAGCACAGTTGGGTCGAGGCTGGGTGAGTTTGGACCGAGCCTTGCGTGTCTTCGAATAAAGAAGTGATCGGTGGGCTTCATCAAGGGGATGGCGGCTCGTCTCTTCCTTAATAGCCCCATCATATTCAATAATTATCAAGTTATGCATTAGGCACCCAAATAATCATAGACAATGCACACCATGCACAGCAGAAAGTGTATGCGTTCAAGTAATAAATGGCTGCTTGAAGACATATTTTGACACTGCACAAAAGAGTTGTCTTTGAGACAGCATGCGAAGGCTTTGAGTGTATTTTTCAGAATCTCACCAAGTCCTAGTTGATGCCATGTGGTGAGCGTTGCAGACAGTTATTCTCTTTCGAACAAATGTCTAAATGTTTTAGATGCGGAAGCATCTTATACTCGCGCCTTGTAGTGCGCCGTCCGCACCGCTTCTCAAACATTCGACAGCTGACGCGCGCGCATGCGCCGTCGCCATCTGTGCCGCGCGCGCGCTTCTCCTTCGAGAACATTCAACAGCTGACAGTGCATGCGCCGTCGCGCTGTATATATACTCAAGGTCGGCGCTCGCTCGCTCAGTTGCCGCTCGTCGGTTGGTTTGTACGGCGCGTCGACGTCCAAGGTCGCGGTGAAATGAATTCCAACGAATCCACAAACACAATGATTGACGTCCCTTCGACCAGCGCCGTCCTTTCGCATACGTGTGTACGTGTTCACTCATTTAACACCCCCTCCTACAACCACGTTAACCAATTCAGCCATCGACCCAAGTAAGTCGCAATTTAACACCCCATTTCACAACCACGTTAATCAATTTAGCCATCGACCCAAGTAAGTCGCACTTTAACACCCCGTTAACCAATTATATGCTCCACATCCTCCTCAGTGTTCCCCCGAGGGAAGCTGCGGGCAATTTTTTTTTTGTTTTTGCAGTTAACTCACGAGTCTGCTAGTCTAAAATTAGCTTTTTAGATCATGCCATCAATGCTTAACACCAGTATATCACATAATTGGTGCTCTTACTGGTGCTTTTTGATATATTACCCTGTAATACGAGTTTACCAGGTATTACCCTGTAATACGAGATATATTACCCTGTAATACGAAATACCAGGTATTTCTCAGATTTCGTGCCGACCGGTTGTGCCCCAGCGACCTCCGACGACAGCGCAGTTCTGGCCAACTGGCTCACCCTACGTCATCTCCTGCCGCCGACAAGAACTCTCACTGAGTGGTGCCCCGCCCTCGGACTCCTGCACCCGTGTCCATCTTTCCTATGTTCTCCTTGCTTCTGGGTGTCGCTGTCCCTGTGCCACGCTCTCTCCTTCCCCCTCTTTATCTCAATACCTTTAATCCTATCCTTTTAATCCCTCCTTACTGCCATCTCTCGTGAGCTACTGTTGAGGTGTTGCACTCTGATGCAGACAGTTACGGGGCTCACTTTTATCTTCTTTTCTATTTTAAGAATCACATAAGCTATAGCTACGGCTAGTGGAATGAGCTCTAATAGTAAATGAAAAAATACAACGAAATTCTTTCAAGACATGTATGAACTTATGCAATTAAGACAACTCGTTAAACACACAGAACACGTACATGCAGCGTTTCTTTGACAAGTGCAGAGTTTCTTTGGCAACAAGTGCGACTTACTCTGCCATCACCTCGATGAACCTTTGCTTTGTGTGTATATGATCTATATGTGCAGTGTGTTGCCTTACTCTGGCACTCTAAACATCTCTTCAAAACTTATTTGTCAACTAGCCCAACAACATGCATTACTTCACTTCAAGGTTAAATGAACATAATATTCTCACATTCATTCTTTTTTTAAATGCTTGTTATAATGGCCTATAGGTCCTAAGTACAGCAAATTTTAAAACAAAATATATTTGAGAGGTTATCACTTGCATTCCATAAAGATTCAAATCCTGTTACTATATTCAAAAAATGCTTGTACTTTCTTTAAACCAAAAAGAATGTAATTTGCACATACCTTCCTTCAATTAAAAAAGAAATATTGTGAGGATTATTTTGGTCACAACAAATATGCTCATTTTTTGTAATATGCAATATATACTATTCAAATTTGATTCACCATTATTTGAACCAAATAACTATTTGCTTTGAATTTGCTTCAAACTTAAAATTTACTATTTACACAAGCCTGAGAAATTCCTTCTAGTTGCATGTGTCCATAATCTCGCTGCAGTTACATATATGGGAAGTAACAACTGGGCTGAAGGCCCATTTTCATCAAGCTATCTGCCATTTCATTCATAATTAATTCCTTATGAACTGGAACCCAAATGAGCCAGATTAAAATATAAATGAGCTGACACTAAAAAATGGATTGCATGTAAGATGTGAGAACCACTACACTCAAATCGCAATGTAATAAACATGAATATAACGAAGTATTTGTTATAATGAAGTAAATGAAATATAGTCTTGCAATAGATACACTGTTAGAAATAACCTTTATAACGAATTTTCATGAACTTATTTTCTTGTAAGATACAACTTTTTTTCAATGAGATTTGAGTGCATTTGCGTTAAGTGAGAAACATAAAAATAAAGAATATGTAATGTAACTAGTGAGACTAACGAAGTGAGCTCTTGTAGAGCCAGTGTGAATTCCAGAAATTCAGGAGAAATTCATTTATTATTTATTCATTTAAATACCCCTAGGTCAGAAAGGCATTTAAGAGAGGAGCGGGTAATTGCATAAAAAATAAAAATAAAATAGTGCAGTGAACTAAATTAACATCAGCATTTCTCCTGATTATACCAAAATAGTAGTTAGTTCAAGAAAAAAATTAAATAAACCAGAGCAATTAGTACAGGTAACAGATTTCTGGTTATATAATGTCAGCTAATGTTTCGTGAAAAAGTTTGCAGTCTGTGATGGTTGTGACACTTGAGGGAAGGTCATTCCAATCTTTAGATGTAAGAGAAATAAATGACTGAAAGAAAAAATTAGTGTGACATGATACGATTTCTATCTTACTACGATGATCAATACGGTTTGAGATGCACAGAGGACAGAGTATGAGGTAATCATTAAGTGTTGGATGAAAGAAAATTTTATGAAACAGCGAAAAATTGGTGATGTTTCATCAGTGAGCGATTAAAATAAGTGATGAGTTATTTTTATTGTGGTTATACTTGCAGTGCAGATATAGTTAGAGGTGATGAACCTAGCAGAGTTATTTCGTACTAGTTCAAGAAAGGTGATAAAGTTAGCATGACTGGGATCCCATATGGCAGATGCATACTTGAGTTCAGGGCGTAAGAGAGGCCTATAAAGTATTAGTTTTAAAGAAGAGTGTGCTTTGGAGAAGTTACATCGTAAGTAGCTGAGCATGTAATTAGCATTGTCAATGACGTACTCTACATGAATTTTTCATTTGAAGTTATTTGTGATGTGCACACCAAGATATTTAAGGAGATGATGCAATCTACGAGAATATTGTTTAGATGGTAGGTGTTCTGATTCGAGTTAGTTCTGGATACATGCATTCTTTTACATTTCTTAATATTAAGTTCTATTAACCAATTATTGCACTAGTTACCTATATTATTTAGGACAGCTTGAAGTGTTTTAGTATCATCAGCATTGGTAATTTTGTGGTCGATAACACAGTCATCTGCGAACAGACGTATGTTAGAAGATATTGAAGAAGTTAGATCATTAATATATACA
The DNA here is from genome assembly GCA_013436015.1 of Rhipicephalus annulatus. Classification (NCBI taxonomy): domain Eukaryota; kingdom Metazoa; phylum Arthropoda; class Arachnida; order Ixodida; family Ixodidae; genus Rhipicephalus; species Rhipicephalus annulatus. The sequence goes on along the minus strand of WOVY01000133.1, from coordinate 236,754 downwards.
AGAAATAATAAAGGTCTCAACAGTGAACCTTGAGGCACACCTGACTGTACTTCAGTGAGTGGTGAATGATGGTCATTAGCAGCTACGAATTGGAAGCAATTAGGGAGAAAATGCACGATTCATTGAAGAAAGGTAGCATCGACATTTAGCAAGCTTAGTTTCAAAAGCAGTAATTTATGGCAAACCTTGTCAAATACTTTGCTAAAATCTAAAAAAATACTGTCAGCACAAGATGATCAATCCAGAATTTGAGGCGAATGATCATCGAAAGAAGCAAGCTCTGTTTCGCAGGAGTACCATTTTCTAAAACCATGTTGCGCTTTAGCAAAGTATGAGTTAGACTCTAGAAAGTTAGTGAGATTTGTGAAGATTACATGTTCTAGTAATTTGGAACTATTTATTGGTAGTGATATGAATTGGCATAAATTAGAACCACCTTCTCTATGTTTCATTCCTTTGGAAGTTTACAAGTACTCAATGATTGTTAAAATATTTTACTTAGTATCATAAAACTAACTACATTAGTACTTTCAAGGAATTCGGTATTAATGCCATCATTACCAGGAGCAGAGTGGAATAATAAGTTATCTATTAGCTTTAAAATTCCAGGTACCTCGATGATCACGGGATTCATTGGCATGTAATTATATTGATGCGCATAAGGGAGTTTGATGTGACTGGAATTAGAGAACTGGCTTGTAAATGATTCATTAATAACTGATGCACACATGTTATTAGGCATACTATTTTCAGATGAATCTTATAGTGATATAGTGTTGCTAGTGGTTGGGCTAATCATTTGCCAAAACTTTCTAGGGTTAGTTTTTAGCATTTCAGGTAGTGTTCTAGTTAGGTAGTTGTCTTTAGCAGATTTTAGAGCTCTTAAGTAGGTGTTTGCAGCAAATTTGTAAGTTGTCGAGCATGATGGTGAAGGCAACCTTGTGGTTAAACAAAAGAAACTCTTTTTGCAATTACATAGGAGTTTTAGATGACTGGAAAACCACGGTGCTTGAGGATTGGAAATAAATGTGCAATTAAGAATGTACTTCTTGGTCAGTTCGAACAGGTTTCAGTTAGGTTGAATGGAACGAGATTTAAAATCTCAAAGAAAATCATTGTAAAAGCGAGTTATTCGCTCATTATTTGTTGCTTCGAAGTTAGCTTTCTGGCAGTCTCGTATGTTTCCGCTGTTTAGCCTTTTTACTAGGGCTAATATTGGTGGCAAAGTTCAGCGAGAGGTGGTCGCTGATTCATGGTAAGTATGTAATGTCAGAAGTGAGGTCAGATGCATTGTAAGTATTAGGATGGGTGTGCTTACTGCATTAGTTGTAATTCTGGTGGCTTGAGTTACTGAGTGAAGCAATAAATGGAGCATATATTTAGGAAATCTCCACTCTGCTGTCAAAAAAGAGAAAGACGTATCGATGTCATGTTTGGAAAGTTAAAGCGTCCTAGTAAAAACATGGGTAAAAAACGAAAACGACAGCATACTGTGTTGATGAGGTCATGCAAATTGCAACTTCACACAAATATTTGTATGAAGGTAGAAATTCTAAAAAAGGAAGTGATCAAGAGCAGCAGAATTTTCTTTAACATTCTAAGGCATCTACTATAATCACAGTAATATCAGTGGACCTGTTAAATGATCATGTGATATCAAATTTCACATGAGAGAAAGCTTCCACATTGCTGAATTATCAGCAGTTACTAACCTATGGGGTTCTCGCACACCTCCATTAAGTGGCATTTGAAATGTGCATACATAACAGCCCTGCCAAATTTTGAACAAAGGCCATGTAAGTTGCATGAAATCGCAGCTAACAAACTCCAAACAATAATGCAAGCTAGCTATGAAATTAAAATTGTTTTTTACACATTTGTTGTTGCTTCATACATAATTTACATCATTTGAGCACTAAGCAAACAATTTTTTCACAAAACAGAGGGCGACCACACTTTCTGGTGTACACATAGTTCTTCACACTTTTTTGATTAAACATCTTACTGATTCATTATTCTTCTGTGTTTTTACCCACTAAAGCATTCTTTTCTCTCTTTCTTTTGCATTTCTTCTGTTCTAGGAGTATATTCATCTTTTTCCCCTAACCTTGGAGCTGATTTTCTTTTTCCAGAACAGCCATCGGCTTAAAAGCTGCCTGAAACCATCTACAGTCTAACTCTCAATCACAGCAAACCCCTCCATCTTAATGTTTTCAGCATCACCTACCCCTCCCTGACTTTGCTCTTCCTTTCCACCTCGTTTTATTTGCCCATAAGCCAAAGGAGTACTTGACAGGTGTATATATTCTGCAAAAATAGCTACCTTCGCTCAGACAAGGGTGAGTCGTCGTGTTGAAATGTTGGCTTTCAGCTGAAGTCAATATGTACATGTCTGCAGTTCTCTATTGGCACCTTTATTTTACAGCCTTTTTGTGGCATGCAAATGTCACAAAGCCATCTTTTTTTCAAAGGTACAGTTGAAAGATTTGCAAACATATGTAACAAAACAACTTTATTGTTCAATACACATGGAAAAAATAATACATCACTCTTTGGTCTTGGACCCAATGCACAAATGCAAGCAATAATCATTGTACATTTGGGCATAGTGAATGCTGCTACATGCAAACAAGATATACTTTCAATCAATTTAGTCAGGAATATACAATAATCACCATGTGGTTATGCAATAGCTAGCACACAAATATCTTGTCTCTTTTGCATAACATATTTTAAATGACCTGCAATACCTCAGCACTGGTTAGCTTAAACTACAAGAACAGCTTTGCAGAGCTTTTTCAATTGGAGCCCTGTAATTGGCATGAAAGTATAACAATAGCGATACATATCAGTGCCTTTATGTTAATTAGTAGTATTCTTCCATGCCTCCACAAATGTGCTGCCGTTCAAGTGATTATGATCAACCAACTAATCCACCAATAACTTCTTAGCAGGAACCAGTGATGTCACTTCAAGCATAGAGGGCATTTTGTCAATTTTGTGGCTTTCACGAGACTCCCTAAGCACAAGTTTTGTCAAACATGCTGGGAGGATAAAATAGGTGTAACTAAGTTTGTTCCACATGACATGTGAGCATTAGGCAGCAACTTGAAAAGATGTGTTTGTATATGCTGAAATTCACACCCCATGATGCAAGCCACATAATACAAACAAATATGAATAAGTAAGCCATTTTGCCTAACTGTGTTCAACATGGGAATTGTTTGGGGGGCCTTCTTTGTTAGAAAATGGAATAGATGTTGGGAAATGCATTACCAGAAAGGATGGGTGGTGAAATTTTTTGTGGCATTACTAGAACTTAAATTTCCACCAGCTACATTGTGCATTTCCTAAAATACTTACATAGTGCATTCTCCTGTTTTTAGCACTCTTCCTAAACAGAGATAACATTACTGAAAGAACCGTGCTCACTCAATTCCCCTCGTTTACTCCTGGCGTGTAGCTAATTATTCACATGAAATAGTGATGCGAACACATATAGGAATGTTCAAGAAAAAACTCTTGGCATGCCTTCAGTCACTGGCGATGATGTTTTCTAGAATTTGAATGAGAGTATGTTAGAATATGCTGTAATACTCTTCACAATACCTTGCTCACTTGTATTCAATGCCAGTATTTAAGTTCCTAAAATGCTATATTTGGCACAAATGTATTTAGTCTCGGAAAAAGCACAGGATATTGGAATAGCCTGACACATTTAGAAGGGAGCCATAATGCTTTGGAAGCATGGTGCATAATTTGTACCTAAAAGAAGAAAAGCCCTCGAGCATTATAATGTAATAACATCTCATTGACTTCTGGCCTTGTGTATATAGTTAATGGAATAAAATGAGGCAGTAAAAATATCTTATACACACCTCTCTGCAATTTTCTGTGAAAGGTGTTTGCTGTTTCCTACGCTCTTAAAAGCTCTCATTAGATAGAACAGCTGAAAGATACATTTCACAAAATAATACACATTTGTGCTCCAGAAATAGTACCTAGTTTAGAAACCTGTGGCTAAAGATAATTGCCTGAGTTACTGTAACTTGTAATAATATCGGTGCCTGTAATATCGGTGCCTACTCACGTTTGCTGCCACAGGCGTGGCACAGATTGTTCCCTTCATTTAAATGACTTTCAAAATAGCTTGGACCAACTACAGTCAAATCTTGGTGCCCTAAAGACATATCTTTTGCTGCTTCAGCAGCCCTAGATACATCGTCACACAGTGTTATAAATGGATGTTTGCATAATCATCTTCAGCACTTACACACTTTCTTTTCATACTTGGACCAAAATGTTGAATACAGTCACAATAGTCATTAGCAATTGTGCTCAATGCCAACAATGCCTTGATGCCAAGGTTCTTCCTGATTACAAAGGTAATACTGTGCAAGAGACATTTTTTGATAAAATAATCTTCTAAACTAGAAAATGCAAAGGCTTTCCGATAGCCAACTTCGACATTAAAAAGCTTGTGTGTGTTGATTTGTGGGGTTTAACGTCCCAAAACCACCATATGATTATGAGAGACGCCGTAGTGGAGGGCTCCGAAAATTTCGACCACCTGGGGTTCTTTAACGTGCACCCAAATCTGTGCACACGGGCCTACAACATTTCCGCCTCCATCGGAAATGCAGCCGCCGCAGCCGGGATTTGAACCCGCGACCTGCGGGTCAGCAGCCGAGTACCTTAGCCACTAGACCACTGCGGCGGGGCAAAAGCTTGTGTGTGTGTGTGTGTGTGTGTGTGTGTGTGTGTGTGTGTGTGTGTGTGTGTGTGTGTGTGTGTGTGTGTGTGTATATATATATATATATATATATATATATATATATATATATATATATATATATATATATATATATATATATATATATAAACACAATTTTCCCAAAGCTATTACATGCCAAGTTTCATTCGAAATGGTGCCGCGCTCACTTCTTGGGTGGTGGCACATTCTGGGCGAAGGATCCTATGAGATTCCCTGCAGGGTTGTAGTTAGCCACAACAATCAGCTTTCCAGTAGCCGTACGGGCCCGGGCCGAGCCCAGTTCATTGCTGCCCTTCCAGATGACTTGCGTGAAATGACCAGAACCAAGGCTGCGTGGCTCGCAGCCAAACTGGTGCTTCTTGATCTCACTGTACCACGAATCAACAGCTTCTTGCCCTGCAAGCAAAAAATCAAGTATGTCGCGCATATGTCACCTACTGATAGTCACAAAAGCGTCAAAGTAGCAAAAAACGATTTTATTATTTTTTATTAGTGGGAGTGCAAATTAGGTATACTGAGAATAGTGAGTTATCATTTCCTAATTTAGGCAAAAGATCAAAGCAGTAATTAGTAAAAGAAGCTTTAGGGCTTTCTAAGAAAACAAATCTGTGGCAGCCCTTCAAGTCTTTCTTGTGCCAAAGCAGGCTGTCACACCCGACTGTCTCTCCTACATGTCCAGGCCAGGATGAGTACGGAAAAAAATTTTCAGTTTTGCACTATATATGTCAATTTGGTTTAAATCTACTTTGTAAGTTTGGCACACTGAATAGTTTTGTTTAGCAGTGTTTGAGGTAACTTAGTTGTATTCGAAATTTGATGGCTTATTATGTTTTCCCTGCATGTGTGTTTAAAGCCTAGTTCTGTGTATGTCTTGAGTGCCTTTATATTAAATACTTCCCAAAATATAATTACCATTTAAACCGGAATATAGTTCAAGATATTTTCAATAAAACAACGAGCTAAAGTCGCCCCTCATTTTATATAGAGGTGTCTAGCCGACAGTGCACCGCTGTCTGGCAACATGTGGCTTGCATGTGCATGAGAAGCTGGACATGGCTAGGGTGGCTCCTATAGCAGGTTGTTTTTTTTTTTTTTTTGCTCTCATGTCTGTTTTTTTGTGTTTGTGATTTGCCTCCGATCTGTTCTAAGTTCTCGCTACGCTTGACGTTGCGTTTTATTTTTAGTGGTATTTTTTTTATTCACTGAATATGAGTAGCAGTACGAGAAGGCAGTACTCAGCTGCATTTAAACTAGAAGTTGAGTTCGCAGAAGCGAATGGGAATATGGCTGCTCAGTGCCGCTTTGGGGTATCAGAAAAAAGCGTGTGCTATTGGAAGGTACAGAAAGGGAAGCTGCAGATGTGCAGTCCTCAGAAAATGTCATTTCGTGGGCGAAGTGTGGTTCATTCTCAGCCAGAGAATACGCTAGGGAACTTTGTGTGGGAAGTTCATGCGTGCTCGCTGCAAGTGACCGTGGATACCATTTGCAAGAAAGCTGTGGAACTCGCTCGAGAAGCTGGGCTCACGAGAGAAGAGTTTCGTGCACCAAACTTTTGGGTGCGTCATTTCATGAGACGCAAAGAATTTTCTTTCCGGTGGCGCACATCTATGTGTAAGAAGTTTCCAGACGAGTTTTAAAACAAGCATATAAACTTTCAGAGTTTCATCAACCGGCTTTTGGAGCAGAACAACTACATGATGGGGCAGATTGACAATGCCGATGAGACCTCCGTGTGGTTTGACTTGCCTTCATCGACCATGATCATGGAGCATGGTGCCAAGGATATCAAGCTGTTGTCCACTGGCAACGAGCACTCGTGCTTCACCGTCATGCTGGCATGCATGGCAGATGGTAGAAAGCTTCCGCCCTTCATCATTTTCAAACGTAAGACAATGCCGAATAAAGTTTTCCCGCCCGGTGTTGTCGTTCACGTCAACAAAAAGAGAGACATGGACGAGACCATGATGCTCAAATGAATACGAGTAGTCTGGAAGCGTCAGCCAGGTGCACTGCTGCGTCTTTGCAGCATGCTGGTGTTAGATCCGTTTTGTGGTCACTTAACCAACGCTGTGAAGCGCACACTCGGCGATGAAAAAACCGACCTCGTCATGATAACAGGTGGTATGACGTCCACCCTCCAACTGATCGACGTTGTGCTAAACAAGCTGTTCAAGGACCGAGTGCAGCTGGAGTACTAAAAGTGGATGTCCGGCGACAACCCAAAGACACCGACCTACAGAGGCCTCCGCTTGCGACTGTTTGTGGCTGGGTGCTTCCCGCCTGGCGTTCCTTGTCAGATTCCATGGTGAAAAATGCTTTTAAGAAATGTTCCACCAGCAACTCCCTGTATGGCATGGAAGACAACGCACTGTGGGAGGCGGCCAGCGACAAACTCTATCTTCAGAAGACAGTGGTGCTTCGTCTGATGAATAGGAGCAGTTGCGATGGTGGTGGAGGGGAGCTCCGATGATCGAGGTGCAGTGCGCCCAATTTGCAAATAAATGTCGTTCAGCAATTTAGGTTTTTTTTTCTTTTTTTTTTCAGTAACCTGAACTAGGGATGTCGACCTATATTCCCACTCGACCTATAGTCCGATTTATACGGTAGTAGTGAGTTGGCGCTCTTCGTGTTCCTTCTTTCTTCCCACTTGTAATGTTGTGCCACATTCTTCAAGCCGACTATGTAATTATGAGGCACATCATGATAGGGAACTCCAAGTTACTACTGGCCACACAGTGTTCTTGCACTCAATGTTTGCAAGGTGCACAAATGGTTTTGTATTCTGCATTCATGACCGCAGCCAAGATCAAACCAATGACCTTATGCTCAACAGCAAGCTACTGTGGTAGGTTACGAGAGCAATTATAATGCTCGGGTCTGAAACTCACCTCAGCAAGCATGCCACAGACACAAAATTTAGTGTTCCACAAGAGCCGGTACAGTGAAAATAGCGAGGGGGAGAAGTTGGAGTGAGTCTGAATAAATTGTCATCTAACATAAGTGTTTGAAAGAATACCTTTCCCATATCTCATATACAGGCCATTTCTAGAGGAGATTGAAAAGAATATTGACAACGATTTTCATAATGAAGGAAGCCAATTTTCTCTAGAGTTTTCTTTGTATGGTGATGTAGGGATTGCATGGGATGCTTCATGAAAAAAAAAATGGTTAAGACCCATCTAGTCTCTTTAGCTTATCTGAACAAAGCACTAATTAATTGAAACAGTCAAGCAAACAAAGTGAGTACTATTCAGCAAAGCCAGGAAACTTGGAGGACATTTGAGCTTCACCTTCAAGAGTAGAACGCAACAGTGTAATCAGGCCCCATGTGCATTGCTGTCCCGATTGCTAGCTTGTCTTCAGTTCTCGGTGGCTGCCTCACCCCTGCCGTAAGAAAATGAACGCTTGTGTGCTTAACAAAAGGCCATTACAAACTATTCTATAATGTCTACTACAAGTACAGTTGGCAAGTGCCCACTATATCATAATTCTTCTATTTGTGAATCAGTGGAATCAGTGGAATTTGTGAATCAGTGAAGGGCCTATTACGTGTCCGTAAGGCAACACGTGAACCTGCTCAGCTTGTTGATGCTTTTACTGATGACGATGATTAAATATGTCTGAGCGTTCTAAGTTTATGTTTGAGTGGGCCTTTAAAACACCTGCTCATTGTGCAATTCACATGCTTTGATGCCTGGCAGGGTTCTACGCTTCTGCTGTGCGGTATTATATACGTTAAGGAGACTCATGCACTACGACATATTCATATAGTGTGATTTTACACTGCGGTTCCAAGCATTGGCATGGCTCTATGGTAGATCACCTGCTTGCCTCACAGAAAGCCTGGCTTTAATTACTATTTAAACTGAAGAGTTTATTTATATATTTTGGTGCATTTTTCCTGATTTTTCATTCATGCAGAAGAAGAGACAGTGGGCCGCCCACTATCTCCTCAATATATTAAGGCTTTGCTTGAACAAAGACAAGTTCCAGATGATTGGCTGATGGCAAGGGTTGTACCTATATGCAAATCTGGAGATAGAAAAAACATAGAAAACCACCATCAGATTTATTTGACATGCGTGTGTTGTAAGCTTAGAATTCGTCATATCAAAATTAATCTATGGATACATACCTTGAAGACAATAAATTATCCCTTCCTAATCTACGTGGCTTCAAGCAGAATGTCCCAACAACCACTCAACTGTTGCAAACGACTTTACTCATGCTATAAATGAGAGAAGCCAGATCAATGCAATATGCCTAGCCTTTTCAAAGGCTCTCAATAAAGTTCCACACACCAAGTTAAAAATTTATATATCTTTGCATAAATAACAGTGTTGTACAGTGGATAGGCGTGTACATGACAGGACGAACACAATATGTAGAATGAAATGGCCACAAGTCCAGTGCACTGCACACCACTTCAGGGGTCCCACAAGGCTCCGTCATAGGACCAATACTTTTCCTAATCCATGTAAATGATATTACATGCAACATTGATACAAATACAATCACACGGCTTTTTTGCAAATGACTACTTAATTTATAAAAAAAATTTTAAAATGCCAGTAATCAGAAGGCACTTAACGTTCACTCTTGCAGTTGTCAGTGATTGATGCACTACATCAAAAATAGAAATAAATGAGAATGAAACTGTCTCACTACACATTGCAAATAAGAGCAAGGACGTCCTCATTCATGATTATGCAATGGGCTCTACCCTATTCTCTACAGTTGATGCCATAAGGTACTTTGGCGTGAATATAACAGGTAATTTAAAACAGAGTTGCCATATTGAAAACATTTGTTCAGCAGTGGAAAAGAACTTGTGGTATTCACAAGGCAAATTGAAACTCCCTATGACACCGGTTAAGCCAACAACGTATCTCGCGTATGCAAGGCCAACTCTGGAATACGCAAATATTATATGTGCCCCTGAGAAGTTCAGCTAATCAAAATGCTAGAAACAGTACAGAAGACAGCCACTAGGTTCATTCTTTAAAATTTTCTTCGAAAGAATCGGTAACAGAAATGGTACATCTGTCATATCGAAAACTTATCAGGCTAAAATTATTTTTTCTACTGTGAAAAAATAAAACTAAGTATTGACACAGATCACTATTTAACACCGTGCAGAGTAAGTATTTTGAGAGGAATTAATAAATGTACATGAGAAGTACCACCTCAGCAACACCTCAATATATATGCAAATTAATTCTTTCCAAAAAATATTCGAAAACGGAATTTCCTACCCTTATCGCGGCTGTAGTGTACTTGAGTAGGAAACTTCAAGCAAAGGCTCAAGCAATATTTTCCTCAGCCTTACCTAAATGATTGACACGCTGACTTTTCTCTGTTAATTTTGCTATATTCTAACTCCTGCTATGTTAATATTGTGAAAAAGCCTGCAAATAAGTGCACAGCTGTATTGTATTAAATTGTATTGTTTTGTGTCATATTTTATTGCATTGCATTGCTTGAATATTTTATTTGGACATGTCTTACTTATTGCTCTTGAAATGTTGTTTATTAGTATGGTTTTGTATGGTATAACAACTGTGATCCACCCTGTAACGACCCAAGGGTCAACACTATGCTAAAATAAACAGATAAAATATAGATTTTTCGCTCCATACCAACAAATCCAGTTCTGCCTAATTATCTCTTTATTGCTATTGCATCAGAACTTTATTCTAAGTGAAGCTGTCTGCATGTTTTCATATCCCTGGTTGAATGATCATTTAAAAAGTGAGATGCATGCAAAGTCAGACTTAAAACAAAAAATTATGCTAATATTATGACTTAATGAAAAAAAAAATTTCCAATACACTTCATTAAGAACTGAAAGCAGTCTATTGATAGTGGACCAAGCCATTCTCACATTACCACTGAGCAGTGTTGCACAGGCATAATGAATACACACACAAAAAAAACAAATCCAGGTTTCTTGAATGTCAATGAAGGTTAATTGTGGTGGGGGTTTACAAAAATGAGATCGAGAATTTACTCTAAATTCTGATCATGTTAAGAAAAACCTTTTCGGTGCCTTTCACCAGTTTTTCACTTAAGTTTTGGCATTATTTCCCGAGCTTGGAACACCACATGCTTGAAAAGGAGAGTAACATGCTAAGCACCCTTTGTTTTGGATATGGTTCATTAGTCAACACATTGAAAAGCTCCTTGCAGCCACATTAAAAAACAAAACGGGCAAGTGCTGAAGCAAGGGGGAAGTTATAACCAGTTTAAGAAAGAACCATTTGCCAGTGCCTTGTCAACAATGGATGTTTGATGACAAAAGCACAAAAAAGTTGAACCCCTTTATAAGAGGCATGCTCTGGGCAGCAATTCTTGTCTTTTATTATAAGAGATTTTTCTTAAAAGTAGGGTAGTATGTATGCATTTTCTTATCGAACACCTATTTCAATGTAAGCACACTGGTGTCTCTTATACACATTTGTCTCTTATATCAGTGGCTCTTATAAAGGGGTTGGACTGTATTCACTAATTATGCAAGGGCAAATTTACGTTTTCTTTCTGAACCTTTACTAGTTATAAACCCAGTGTTTTGTTGCCTCATTTTTGGTTGTGTTTCCTCTAACCTGAAGCAGTAATTTCTCCACACACACCTTTGCTCTTTTGAAGGCATTCCTTTAAGTAACATTTTTTCTTGCACATGATAGAAAACTTCATTTGCTAGCACAAGATGAGCTACGAGAAGCTACAGGTTGCCCGAAGCCTTCTTGGGGTGGAAGAAACTCAGGCTTTCACACATAACAAAGTTATGCAAAATATGACAACAAGCTGGGTTTCTAATCACCAGGGTATGTCTATAGAAACTTCCCACACATACCTCCTGGGTCTAGCACCATTGGTTGGCATTCTGAAAGAATCCAAGCACTTTTAGGGAGCCCCTGGTGGAATTCTGACACCTACTTAGTAGTCTTTCTCAGAAGGGTGCTACCATGCCTCAGAAAGTTAATAGCCAAATGAGCAAGACTCAAGAGACATGTCAGGGATTTAAGGTGCATGGAAGCCAAAGCAGAGCAAAAAAAAAGGTTTTCAGGTGACCCGCAGGACTGTGGTATGGAGGAGGTAATAGTAGGAGATGCTCTGCCTAAAGTACAATATCTAGCCAGTTTAATAACATGCCAGTTCACTTCTTTTGGGTAAATTCTGACACAAAAAGCACATTCAGCAACTTCAGCAGGTGCTTGGAAATTTGAAGGAAGTGTGTACACTGGAGTTCTTGTAACTTCCAAGATGAAAACAGTGTGTACTGACAAGAAAGGACAGACACAAGGAAAGATACAAACACAGGCACTGTGTCTACATCTTTCCTTGTGTTTGTCTTTTCTTGTCAGTACACACTGTTTTTGCCTCGGTATGAACAACCAACTAGCTCAAAATGTGTTATTTGTTTGTTTACAGTAGACTACCTGAAGAGACCAGGAAAATCTGTTTCCTTTAAGAGGAGTTTCGTTTACCGAGAGATAAACAGGGTTATAACATTCAAGTACGAAACCAAACATATTAGTGGCAGTTGTTCTATTTAAGCAGCAATTTCATTTAAAAGAGTTTCATTTATTAGGAGTCTACTATATTTATTTATTTATAAATACTGTAATATTTTCGTGAAAGATCATTGCAGGGTGGGAAAAGTATTCAAGAATAGGTACATGCATTCAAACAAACAATAGCTTTTCCAACTTATTCATAAGTAGCTAAACATCGACTGCTCTAGATTCATGTCTACTTCAGAAACCAGACAATCACGCCATAAACATTCACTAACATTATAAAAAAACTGTTTCAGCACCAACTGTTTCAAGTACTCCTTCTTCTCACAGTCACTTAGAGAATGGAACAGATTGCCCGCTTGTCTGACTAATAGTAAGGATTTGAATACTTATTTAATTTTACTTGAAAACCACATTCCTGCCACTCATAGCTGAGATGATGTTATTTTTTTCTTCTATGCTTTTTTTCTCACTTCCACAGTTCATGGTTGCTTTTTGAATATGTCAGTGTTATCAGTAGATTATGTAGTATAATATTTTCATGTATATCAGCCATACATAAGTTGTGCTTTTATACGTACTCTTCATGTAATATTATAGAATTTTGTAGTCGCCCATTTTTGCATGTAAGTGCAAGTGTATCCATTGTGTATTTGGTTCTATAAGTGTATTTCTTGTGTATTTTGTTTGCCCTCCTACAATAGTCCTCATTGAGACTGGCAGTATGTAAAAATAAAATAAATAAAAAGACTAAGAAAAAAAACACTGGTTTCAATAAACTTACACAGTAACACAATAGAGAGTAACATAATGTTACGTCCTAAACAAGCAGTCTTGACATTCTTAAATTTCTTTTGCAATAGTATTAATAGTGTTAGGGCATTAAAAAGCTCATTTCATACAAAGGACAGTATTTAGTTCTCAAGTTCAATAATTGTATGCACACCTGTCACTTCCTTTGTGGGGTCTGATGACCAGGCCATGTAAATGTTCTCGCCGTACTTGTTGTTTGGTCGGTGGCAAAACGTCTCCTTCTTGGCTAATGTATCAGCCCATTCTTGCGCGTACCGGCAAAGCTACAAAAGAACAGAACGATAGTTAAATTACTCATACTTTATACAGCTAAGACACCAAAATGCAAATTTTATATTCTGGTGATAAATCAATAAATGTAACAAAAGCCAGAAAATTTTTACCCCCCTGAGAAGGATCGAACAGCTTCAGGGTGGTTTCATTTTGGGCTTGGTGAATCATCTTGATGGGGAGTGATGCACACAAAAGACGAAATACAAAAAAAAGGAACACAGAATTTAAACGATCCACTGTAATTACAAAGAACAGATGTGAAACAACACGCCTAATCATAGATGCTCACAATATCTCATGTCTCAAAGACAAATGCATCAGCGTGCCACCTATCTACTTATCAGCCAACGAAATTGCATATCTTACTGGTAAGACATGCGTGAGTTAGTTTCATGTTTGCTTTGCTTCTTAATATGCAACGAGTGTTAGCCCTGGATGTAAATAAGGTCACATTTCTCCCCAGTAAACTGTTGTTAGTTTGCGCTTCATCTGTCTATCTGTGTTCCTTCTTGAGTCTTGTATTTTGTGCGCATCACTCCCCATCAAGAACGTGCAGCTGCTTTCTGTGTGACAAAAGTTTTATGGAATTTCTTTGCAGCGTCGTGCAACACTAGGTAGATGACAATGTTTTGTTTCTCTTGTCCTACATGTTTATGAGATTTCGCAAAACTATTTTGACATCAATAGATGTTACATTCATAATTTATATATATACACTTTTATTGCATTTTGACATCAATAGATGTTACGTTCATAATTTATATATATACACTCTTATTGTAGCAGATTCCTGTCATCAGCATCATTGTATTATGCAGTCCTTGCCAAAAACGCATACAATGTTCACATGCATCGTAGAAGGAAAGTCCCCTACATCTAACTGCGAAAGCAGCAATGCAAAGTGCATGCCATGTGTATACACTACACATCACCTCGGTAGTGGTGTCAGGAGAGTGTTCAGCGTACCACATGCTGCTAGCATGAATGTTATAAAGTCTTTAGTAAAAAGAAGTAATTTTGGCCAGTTCCATGCCATAAAAACCATCAGCTTTCACTCTTTTGTCAGGCATTACATTTTGCTCCTAAGTTTCAGCAAAGTTTTCACTAAAGTTTTCTTTGTTGTTCAGGTTTAGCCATGTGGATCTCATGGAACAATATGCTCATTCTTTGAGCTTGAACCCTGTGGCAGTGTTTCGGAGCAAACGCGGTCCATTCCACCTACCCATTTGCCCAAAATATTTATTATTATCTGTACAGAAATGCAAGCACCATCTTCATCATCACCATTACAAGCGTCATTATCACCATGATTTTCTTTTTATTCACCCTTCTCCGGTCACATTACCGGCAAGGTGCCTACTGCAACTACTACCACTCATACTACTACTAGCATAACAACAGCACAGTGTGGCCTAGCACAGTTTGGCTATACAATTAACATTATATGCAAGTACATTAACATTCCAGCTGGTCTGCTGTGTTGCACAGTCAACTTCTGGTAATTTGTTCCTGGGAATTCCATCAAAGCTAAGCAAGAGGCAGAAAAAAAAATGCATACTACCAACTCATTTGATAGCATTTGTACCATTTTTACCATGCCCCAAGTTAAATAAACATTCACATTTTATCAGTCTAAATGCAGCTGGCATTAACACAAAATTGAGACTGCAGTGCAGACCACTTAAAAACAAAGCAAGCACTCATTTTTTTTTTTTTCAGAAATAAAAGCATGGCATATCTGCGATTCTGTCTGTTAATTAGGAAGAGCTGAAACCCCCACGTTACTCAAAACCTAATTCCCTTAACATTTGTCAACATCTAATTCGAGCACCACTCTACTTCCGTGAAGAATAGGGTGCCTTGATACGCTCCTCCGGAACAGAGTGGAGACACTTCTTTTGTGGACGCCACATTTGTTTAAATGTTTGCGTTCGCTGGCATTGGCTGGCATATAGAGAGGGATCGCTTTCAGTGAAATGCTCGGTAATTTGGCTCTGTTTATCCCTTCTGGTGGTAAGGCTTGTACATATAATGTTGGTAACAAATATATTAGGCACTAATCATTATGCACAAAGCGTTTTATGACAAAATAAAGGTATTTAGAGGGTATCTAGTGATTTGTCCATCTCCCTGGCTGTGTATGTCTTCATGCTCTCGCAGCTGATTGATTTAGTTGATGAGTCCAAAATTGACATGGCATGACAAGAGTGTGTGAAAAACATAAATAACTGCTCATTAGATGGAAATCATGACATTCCTTTAATATATGGCATGACATGCATGCCATGGTTAAGGAGCTACAATGGTCGTTTGGTGAACTCCATGTATACCAAAATTAACATGGTGTATCAAGAGCATGAGGAAAATATACATGACTGGACATAACACGAAAACCGAGCTCGTCATACATGTCATATAGGCTATGACATACATGGCCCGGTCATCGAGGGCTTACGGCCGCTCTATTAATGTGATGTGTACCAAAACCGCCACAGCATAATATGAGAACATAGCTAGCCTGAATAACTGGTTATAACACGAAAGTCCTGTCGTGCATGTAATGTGCACTATGACACATGGCATAGTAATATTGTCCTAAAAGCTGTTTTATTAACTTTTTGTATACAAAAATTGACAGGGCATGATAACAACGTAAGATGAAAAGAAAAAAACTGGTCATAACACAAAAAACTTGTCATGCATGTCATGTAGGCCATGACACACTTTACACTTTCATGGAGCTCTAACAGCCGCTTTATTAATTTGGTGCCCACCAAAATTGGCATGACATGGTAGAAGAGGGCATTACTAGCATAACTGAGTGGTCTTAACATGAAAATGATGTCATGCATGTCATTTGTGCCATGACACACATGACCACGTCGTGGGGCTCCAAAGGCAGGTTTTTTTATCTTGTTAACTGCCAATAGTGACATGGCACAGTAAGAGAGCATGACTAACATAAATAACTTGTAATAACATAAATCAGATTAGCTTAGTTTATTTTGCATTAGCTTAATCTCGCTTAATTTGGATGGGTTTAACGGGACCATGCTTTGGCATCCAACAGGCTAGACAATCTTAACTCACTTCAAAATAACTTGTTTGTGATTAGCTTAATGTAGATTAGCTGAATCTGGCTTAATGCACACGGCCTTATTGAGGCCTGTCATCTTTGCCTTATTTTACTCTGTCATCGAAACGGCCAGACAATCTCAACTTACTCAGAATTGAATAGTTCAATATTTGAATTGCCTTAATCCAGCTTAATCAAATTTAATTGAATCGGCTTAATGTGACCATATGCAGTCACCCAAACAGCCAGTCATTCTTAATTCACTCAAAATTGATTCTTTCTGGATTAGCTTAACCCGGATTTACTGTCATGCTTAATACAAAAGAACATAGCTTAGTTAGGTCTAATCTACCTCATGGCTATGCCATCTCATCATGGTCTGGATTAACATGATTCTACATAATCTTCACTAATCTTGCTTAATCCCACTTGATAGGTATCTATAGTATAGATTGGTATTGACTAGAGTTAAATTGGCTTGTTCAAACTCGATTAGGCTGCGACATACTCGCTTAACTAGGCTTGGTTCAAGCATGCCCTGGTTTAATCTGGTAGCTTAATTGGTATCAATGAGTATAGTCAGTATTGATTTGTATCGATTATTATTGTTTTTATTATGCTTATTTAGCATAAGCTATGATTAACTTGTTTTGACCAAGCTTATCGGCAAGGTAGCCTAAGCATCTGTTCACTCTGCACGGCTTAACACAAAGCTTAACATCCTCTTTGTGAAAGTAGCTTTGCACGGTGATTATGCTGTGCAGCTGTAGTGAGACAAGCACAGATTTTTTAACAGCTTGCTGACTGCCAGCGATCAAAAAAAAAAAAAATCACGGCCACGTGCTGGACCAGTCAACAACTTGGTGTTGTCGGTCGGATTCCGGCGGTCGCGTTTCACTTGTGCCCTACCCCCCCCCCCCTTTTTTTTTTCGCTCGCTTTTACCAGGAAAGTGATGGCCTTTCGCGTGTTAATTAATACACAGCGACACGCAGCAGCCTGTCATAGCGGCCGAAGAACTGGTCAAGAACAACGTGTTCACCGCACCGTTCCCGTACAAGTACAGTGTACTACAGGTTTTCCCGCTCACTTTAATCCAAGTGCCAGCCTAAATAATCTGCACGCCATTGAAATAATCTGAGCGCCGAGCTATTTAATCCATGTGCCAAACATTTAATCCAAGCGCCAACATATTTAATCCAAGCGCCAACTCACTCAGGCCGCGTGCCATTGAGTTTAATCCAAGTGCCACCTTATTTAATCCGATTGCCAATGACTTTAATTCAGGTGCCAGTCAGTTTAATCCATGCGCTAGAAACACACAGTTAGCCACTATATATAGTATAAATGTCAGAATAACGTAAACATGGCGTCACAGCAAGAACCTTTCCCTCGGCTATACATGGTGGCGCTTATGAAATGAAGTGCACAGTGTGACTTCCCCTTAACATTTTGGTATCATAGCTTCAAAATAAAAAAAACAGTCATTAGTAATTGGATGTATGGGTACTTAAATGTATTCGCTCATAGAGTCCATGTTAGTCTTTATTGCATTGCTACTGCTTCATTCCGGTTAACCATCTACACCATCGCATATGCATATATTCGTGTCGTCTGCTGAGCAGACGGCATTTGGCTACTTATGCGCTCAGGCTACCGCAGTCGTCTGCTCAGCCCAGGGAGAACAGTGACCGACAGATGATATCCATTCGTTCTTGAAATCAGAAATAACCACTTAAAAATACCAAACTTACATTTATTCGGGTTCATGTGGAAATAAGTTGTTATAAAAGGGTCAAAGTAGATACTCCGGTTTTCATGTAACAGACGACGCTTAGTATAGCTGAAGCGTGTTTACTTGAAACGTGTGTTTTCATACGGGAACATTTGCACACGAAGAGAGAGCTTTCCTTGAAGTCATGGCTGGAGGCAAACGAGGACCACACTTTAAGAACCTCGACAAACCTCGTCGAAAAAACAGCAGAGTATCAGTGGTCGACAGGGCTAGGATTGTGGACGTTTACAGGCGTGGCGGTGACTTAAAGCAACTGGCCGACGCTCTAGCCATCAACATTAAAATAGCAAGATCGATTGCCGCTACCGACAGAGAAACATCAAAGCATGGTGGGGGTTCAAAAAGGAAGTTTGGAGATGACGTCGTGAGTACTTTGAGACGAATTGTCGACGAAAACTGTACATTTACATTGAAGCAAATAAAGGAGGCCCTGGAGAAAGAAATGCCAGGAGTAACAATCAGTGCAAGCACAGTCGACCGCTTGCTGGATGCCCACTGCTACTCGATGAAGCTAGTGACGCAGAGGCCCACAAATCGCAACCGTGATGATATCAAGCACAGCCACATGCTGTACGCCCAATGGCTGATGGACCACGTGTTTGCCGCTTCGATTTGGATGAGACTAACTTCAATATCTGGTGTTCCAGGAACTTCGGCGGGGCAGCTAAAGGACAACCAGCTGTGCACATGACCACAACGACAAATGGGGTGAACTTGAACATTATAGCATGCATGTCCGCAAATGGAGTTATTCACTGGGCTGTGGTGGACAAAGTTCATTGGGTTGTTTTTAATGACTTTCTCAGGGATGTTTCGGCCCGCGTAGAACGCGATGAGCCAAATACCGAAGCTGTATTCCTTTTTGATAATGCACCTGCTTAAGCTCGAGCAGAACAGGCGGCTTTGGCTAACTCCATGCACTCTAATAAGCGCCTGCCAGCGTACAGTCCTTTCTTTAACCCTATAGAAGAAGCCTTCTCGAAATTCAAGTCACACGTGAAGGCCTACCTGAGCGAACGTCGTAATTTAGTTTTAGTGACACCGCAAGGCACGACGAAGGAGGAGCACAGTGTTCTTTGCTGCTGGATGCGGCTCGCCACTCCATGCAACAAATACAGCACGTTGACTGCGCGGCCTTTGATCGGCACAATTTCTCTTTCGTGCCTGCCGCTTTGCGTGAAGACGACTTGTGAACATTCGTCTTCAAGCCCTATGAGACAGTTCTGTTTTAATAAATACACTAACCTGTGCCTATGTTGCATTTCTAGAATAATTAGTAGTAATCACCCTTTTTTTCCTGTATATGTCTATGTATGTATTTGTACACACATACACACACACACACGCACACACACACACACATATATATATATATATGTGTGTGGGGGGGTGCGTGCGTGCATGTGTGTGTGTGTAGAGATACAGAGGGGGGGGACAGAACAAATAGTTTAGTGATTGCACTGAATCCGCAAGCTTCCTATGTGCGATGAGAGGCATAATGCCACGCAAAAAAAAACACGTACTCAAAAAAAAAAGAAAGCTAGGCCCAAGGTCAGTTGCGTGTTATTATCATTTTGTTTCCTTTGTGTTCGTTTCATCGCATTCATCAAGTACGTCACAAAACTAACAAGATAAACGAACTATCAGTACTGTTCATATCATTGGAGACATTTAACTTTGTTTAAATAAAAAAATAAGAGCATACAATAATGTAAAATAAAACTTCTATTGCCACATCAGGATGATCAGTTTACGTTTTATGTTCACTACAGGAAAAAAAAAACATATTGGAATTATCTCTATTTCACAATGCGTGCCGCGCAACGGCTTCCTAATTTCTTGATTATGTAGCTGTCTTTGACCCATCACTGCCCGCGACCATGCTTTTAATCTCTTAGTATGCGTTCCGGCACTCCAATAAACATAGTGTGTTGTTCGCATTACATGACCTGTCCTGGTGATGTAATGTTGTAGTGTGTACCAAAGCCAATTATGAGCTTCAGTGACGGATACTGAATTTCATTGCAATGTAAAATATTCAGTAATATGTTCCTTCGTTTTTTTTTTTTTCGTTTTTATTAAGTTTATTTCACCTGGGCCAAGCACTCATTATACAAACTTGCGCATAGCAAATTATAAGCACTCCAAACATGGCTTAAGCGAACCACGGTAGTAATTTTTTTCAAGAATACTATCGGCGAATACAAATAATAATGATGGATTCTACCTTCCGACTATTGTCTTTTATACTGTAGGAACTGCATTTCAATTGCACTGCCGTTTTTATGCCCCGTATTCTGGTTTTTGTGCGTGGATTAAACTGACTGGCACCTGAATTAAAGTCATTGGCAATTGGATTAGACACGGTGGCACTTGGATTAAACTCAATGGCACGCGGCCCGAGTGAGTTGGCGCTTGTATTAAATATGTTGGCGCTTGGATTAAATGTTTGGCACATGAATTGAATAGCTCGGCGTTCAGATTATTTCAATGGCGTGCAGATTATTTAGGCTGGCACTTGGATAAAAGTGAGCGGGAAAACCTGTAGTAGCCTCTGCGCGCCGCCCAACACTTTTGAACCAATATGGCCGCTGGGTGGCGCAGAGTCTCTCTGTTTTAAGGTCCCTTCATAATTTATTGAGGGACTTTACTCTGTTTATCCGCTTATCACTGCTCCGTTGATCAAACCGCCGATGACGTCAATTTCTGAGGTATACAGCATTTACGGATTTCCCGGCACGAGTATAATCTTGTTCGCAAACTCGGTATGTGACATGGGCGCTACTTTTTGCGGCGCCTACTAGACACCGGTTCACGCCAGTGGCAAGCCTGCCGCATAGCCTCCTATATACTTTAGGAGGCTATGCCTGCCGTAACGGCGCTGTGCCCTAGACCGGCGCCGCCCGCAGGAGAGCTGTTTGAATTGCACGACAAGCTCCTCCGACAAACATGGCGGCCCTTCCGAATGCAGTCGGCGCCAGCCTCACATCTATCAAGCGGCCGCCGTGCGCTCTGTAGCTCGTAAGCTCCGAACTGATCCTTCCATTTGCTTAAGGCTCATGTGATTTAGCTTCGACAGCACATACTCTAATCGATTCGGCACCGTTTTTGAGAACCATACTCAAATAATTGATGTTCTAGGCCTAAGCACGCCTTTCCGAATCTCAGAGGTCATAATTACACATTCGTTCGTTCCCCGCCGCGGTGGTCGAGTGGCTAAGGTACTCGGCTGCTGACCCGCAGGTCGCGGGATCGAATCCCGGCTGCGGTTACTGCATTTCCGATGGAGGCGGAAATGCTGTAGGCCCGTGTGCTCAGCAGATTTGGGCGCGCGTTAAAGAACCCCAGGTAATCCGAATTCCGGAGCCCTCCACTACGACGTCTCTCATAATCATATGGTGGTTTTGGGACGTTAAACCCCACACATCAATCAATTAATTGATTAATCAACACGTTTGTTTGTTGTTTCTAACGCTAGATAGCTGGCGCCACTTGTCCAAACGCCTGCTTTGGGGACGTCATTCTGAATTTCTGTGCGCTTTTTAAATACCGGACCGGCAAAAATGCTCTATTCACTGCTGCAACATAGTCCGAGAACAACACGTACGACATATCGTGAAAACCGCGGAGCAAGAAAAAGCAGCTCGAAGTGTTCCGCGGCAGACGCAGGCAATGCGGAGAGGAGAAAGCAGACGACGCGGCTCAGCCATGTCGCTGCTCCTGATTGGCCGAACCACTCTCCGGCGAACGGCACAAAAATGGGTCTCCGACCCATGTTTCCAATGGCGAAGAACGGCAGACGTGCGCATAGCAAACAGCTCGCACGGCTGCCTAGAACACGTTAAACCCCACATATCACAGCGTAGTCCCGATATGCCTTTCGTGTAATCGAAGATATCCTATCGCCCAAACGCGTGCTGTGCAGTCGCACATGTGCTAGTCATGGTGCGGGTCTTGGAGGCATAAATTCGCCGTTTGCCTGAGGGTGGCGATCTAGACGGCTTCGTTCAGGAGGAAAGAGATGTAGCAATCTGGAAGACGTCGTGCTAAACTGAACGCTTTAGCTGCAGGTATCTTGAGGTACAACGTCCTATAAAAAAAACAAAGACATGAAAGTTATCTTACCGGCAAAAAAGGTTTCCATATTGCATAAATGCATTGTATAAATGTTGTTGATTGATTGATTGATTGATTGATTGATTGATTGATTGATTGATTGATTGATCGATCGATCGATTGATTGATATGTGGGGTTTAACGTCCCAAAACCACCATATGATAATAAGAGACGCCCTAGTGGAGGGCTCCGGAAATTTCGACCACCTTGGGTTCTTTAACGTGCTATAAATATTGTGTAGATACTGTCGAAAATGACGCGCGAGAGCATAAGTACAGAAATATAGTCTCATTACGAAGACCATGGTTGTACGTATACGGTGAGTGCATTTTGTGGACTGTATAAATTGCATGTCAGCCAGCTATTAGTATCTCCGGCATTTCGGAAAGTATACGACACATAGGCGCTCTGCTGTACTGCGATATCGTGAATAACTGTAACAACACGAGGAGAATGACATTGCCTGTATTGCTTTTTATAATGTTGCTGTGACGAAATTGAAAGCTGAACAAGCAGCGTGAAAACAAGCGATCTATACGCAGCAGACGTCATATGATGTTTTGAAATGCACCGGCGCAAATACCCACAAGCGTGCGTTGGGTTTTCAGGGGCGACTGTCCTTCGCAGCGCCCTACTCCCCTCCATATCATGTGAATGGAAGGGGCTGACTCAGCGTCCCCCTTTTGTTGCCCCCCTTAATATAGTGTCAATGTATGCGGCTCGCAAATTTGCACCCCCTCCCCTCTCACTCTGCCCTGCCCCCCCCCCCCCCCCCGCTTGCACGCACATACGCCAATACCCGGTGGAAAGCTTCGCGGTATGCTGTGTCATTACTTTTGTCTTTGCCTACCGATGTAATAAAAGATCAGAAGAAAAAACTGTCGCTGTTTTCTCGAATGACTAGCCGCGTTTTTCTGCGCCATATCAAGGTATACACAATTGTATGATCATTCGCAGTTTTTATCGAGTGTATAACACAAACATTAAATTAAGCTCTCATGCACATATGTTAACAAGCGTGTATGTGTCACGGTAGCAAATGAAAGCATAAAAAGAGCTTGCGCTACATGGCCACAAATACTGGCTTTTATAATTCCAGCGGTGGGAAGGGACACTGCATGATGTAGATCGCTTAATAAACGCGGTTCCGAATGTTGCGACCGACCAGTCGCAGCGGAAAATGGTATACAGTCCCCCCCCCCCCCCCCCCCGGTCGAACTGTTGCACAACCGCCACCTTCGATGTCAGTAGAAGTCGCCCCTACTTCTCCCGCCTTCCAGCAGAAAATGGGAAAGCTATACGCTTCTGAGTACACATGACAAACATTAGATTTCGCGACCATGCGAAAAATTTTCATTGAAGCACATAATATACGCGGTGGGTAGCCTTACCTCATCGCTGTGTTTGAGCGGCGAGACACCATGGATGGATCTGTAATGATTGTGCCACTTCAGGCAGTCTTGACGAAATTCCTTATCGCTGAGGGGCTTGGCTGGAGCTTTCCGTTCGCCGATGGGCTTGATCAGTACCTGTCGATCTTTTAGCGACTCCTCGACTGTCGTCCTGTTCTTGTCCTTCTTGCCGCCCAGAAAACCGAAGATGCCTTTCTTAGGCTTTTCATGCACCTGAAGGCCACCGTCGTCGGAGACAATGTCCTCGATCACCTCCTCAGTGCCGTCTGCGTTCTGCTTGATCGTGCGCGTCACCACGGTCCTTTTCACATGACCCGTCTCGAAAATGTCGCCGGGATAACCCGACGATGTCTCGGAGACCTGCACGATGCGCTGAGTCCTGGTAGTGGTGGTGGTCACCACGCCCTGTTAGCACAAAACGGACAGTTAGGGACAATTCGTTTAAAGGAAATATATTTTTGATCCGAATTATTTAGAATATGGAAAGATGAGTTTTTGGCCATGCTAAACTATACAGCAGCGCGGCGACTAATTTCCGGGCTGTTATACATTCAGCTTCTGGCTACATCGGGTAACACACTATACTCTGCAGTGTAAACATCATGGCGATATGTTATGGTGTAGTAATAGTGAAAAAAAAGTGATGTTGGCGAATTCAGTTATGTCTCTTTCTATTAAAAGGGAGAATTAGGCATTCTCGTGAGTGATGGTGCAATTACAGCACGGAACGAAACTTGGTGATAGGATATATTATAGCGGCGTTAATATATTCAAATATTGCTGGTCAAGCAAAGCATTTTATTAATTCACTCATTTATAATTTTTGATAATAACATTGATATAGTGTCCTGTGTAAGATCACCAAACATTCGCAGCTTGCGCGTTCAGGAACTGATTTGGGGCCTTGATATTGTTACGGGGATACGTACAAGCTGGAGCCCAGTCTGCACGAGATATCACTAAACATCGTCTTCTTCCCTATCGTATTCATCTATGGCGTCCTGTAGATATATATAGTTTAGGTGGTACCGAGTTGTTAGCAGAGAACTATACTGCTTAACTGCTACATCATGACTGAAAATTCACTACGAGGATAGAAACCTTGTTTCATGGAATCCCGGCTGCGGCGGCTGCATTTCCGATGGAGGCGGAAATGTTGTAGGCCCGTGTGCTCAGATTTGGGTGCACGTTAAAGAACCCCAGGTGGTCGAAATTTCCGGAGCCCTCCACTACGGCGCCTCTCATAATCATATAGTGGTTTTGGGACGTTAAACCCCACATATCAATCAATCAATCAACTGTGGGAGAAATGTATATGCTGTTTGTTTCAACTTAACTCCACGTGTGCGTTACAAAAATGCAACAAACTTAAGCGTCAGTTACTGAAGGGGGAAGGG
The DNA here is from genome assembly GCA_013436015.1 of Rhipicephalus annulatus. NCBI lineage: Eukaryota > Metazoa > Arthropoda > Arachnida > Ixodida > Ixodidae > Rhipicephalus > Rhipicephalus annulatus. The sequence continues at coordinate 211,579 of WOVY01000133.1, read as the reverse complement.
TAGGCCTGCCTTATCTGAACCGGGTAGAAGAACCTTAGGCAGCTCTGATTTCCGGAGGTTGCATTATCTTCTGAACATGCAGCCTACCACTGCAGTCAACTTTGCGTCAGTTTGATGACGACAACGACTGACTGGTACACCATTTAGACGGGAAAGCGCACCGCTGTCTATCATTCTACCATGTTTTTTCTTTACAATGCGCATATTTTAAAATGAAACATTTATGACAGTCATGCTCCTGTCATTCTCGTACATGAGCTCTATAGGTTGAGGCGAAAATACTTTTCCGCAGCTAACATTATATTGGCGCGTTTAATGAACCAAAATTTGTTTATTAACTTTTTAATTACGGACATAAGTGCAGTTGTTCATATTAAAAAGTTGTGCAAGGTAATTTCTGGCATACCTTTTGTTAGGAAGTTCGATATTCATCATCGAATAACAAGGCAGGTGATGGAAGTGTGCTCCAAACTGCTCCAAAATAGAAATGCTGCTGCTGCTTCAAATTGTGGTTTGTAACTGTTCTGAACTTGATAACTGTGTGTTTAGTAACTGTTCATTAACTCAGCTAATTGACCATTGACCAACCAACACGAGGAACGGAAAGTTTTTCCAATATCACTGACCTAATATTAACCAGCAATCCTGATGTTTTTTGTTTTTTGTTTTTTGTCAACAAAACTCGTGAACGAGGCATCGCAGACCACGCCGTTTTTACTGAAGGCCTGAATTTTACTGCTAGCAAAAGAAGAATTCTAAAAAAAAATAAGGTGTTACTCCAAAGCCAATTTGTTTAAATGAATAGCCAATTAACAAAGTTTTCAGATCACTTCTTGCACGATTTAACAAGTGCTTTATTAAACAGAATCGGAACCTCTTTCAATCTGCCCACACACACATCATCGAAATTTTCATTCCCTTGTTGTCTATTACCTGCAAAAATAGCTCTGCCTGGTTTACGAACCAACTTCGTCGACGTAATAACAAGGGCCTGACTGAACGGAACACATGCGAAATACAAGACGCGCAAAAAGGATAATCAAACACTGCTTAAATACACTCGTCACAATTTGTTTTTTTTTTCTTCTAATGACTTGACATCCTTGTTAAAAAATAATCCACGTCGAATCTGGCGAGTTGTGAGCCCGGTAAAGCCGGGCTGACATTAGTCTGATGGACCTTAATGGTGATCCCATACCTGATTGACAATGCGCTTAAATTCTCAATGACGCGTTTGTAATTGTCTTCACTTGCGAAAACGTAAACTTACTGCCTACGTTCAGGGGATTGGAGGGGATCACTATGTACGAAGTTGTCGTCAGTGAGCGCGCGGTGTTTTATCTCTTCTAACGAAACTGAAAACGTCATCTAGTTCCGACCATTTAGGTTTCAATAACAAAATATTAAGAAATACATTGCATGTTATATGCTCGATGTTAACAGTCCTATTTTCTCAATCGACAACAAACGGTCGCATCCCCGATGACTGGCGCATAGCCAAAATTATACCCATCTTCAAATCGGGTGATGGCGCTTCTGCTTTTATTTATCGTCCAATCTCACTAACCAGCACAACCTGTAAATTGCTCGAGCATGTCGTACATACAAAGTCATCGCCTAGCTCGAAGATCACAGCATTATTTCTAAGCACTAGCGTGGTTTTCGCTAGGACTACTAATGCGACACCCGATTCGCCGGCTTTATTAACGAGGTTCATGAACTGATAGACGCTGGTTTTCAAGTTGGCACCATATTTTAAAATTTTTCAAATGCATTTGATCGCGTTTCACGCCAGAGGTTGTTGCTCAAACGTTTTCGACTTAACATTCATCCTAAAATAATCGCACGGATCACCGATTTTCTCTCTTCGCGAATTCAGTTTACATCTATTAACGATTGATAGATATGTGGGGTTTAACGTCCCAAAACCACCATATGATTATGAAAGACGCCGTAGTGGAGAGCTCCGGAAATTTCGACCACCTCGGGTTCTTTAACGTGCACCCAAATCTGAGTACACGGGCCTACAACATTTCCGCCTCCATTATCTAACCTCCCTATCCTTCCTCATTTATTCCTCCTCCTCCGCCTCCATCGGAAATGCAGCCGCCGCAGCCGGGATTCGAGCCCGCGACCTGCGGGTCAGCAGCCGAGTACCTTAGCCACTAGACCACCGCGGCTGGCATCTATTAACGATTCTGACTCATGTTTTGCTGTTATGTTGTCTGGAGTTCCTAATTGTGCTTGGACCTTTATTTTTTCTTATGTTTAATGATTTATCCACTTGAGTGACGTCACAAATCAGAGTATTTGCTGATGATTGTGTGCTTTACTGACGAGTAACGTGTCAAACAAATAGGTAATTTTTACAGACTGATTCAGATGCCATAAAAGCACGGTGTTCCGACTGGTTAATGCCATTGAGCGTTTCGAAAACAAATCTCATGTCTTTTACTGATAAGAATGCATGCCGACCACCTACTCCCCCAAAATATCATTGAACTCGCCACCACCTACAAATACATTGGCGTCAATCTCCAGTCAAATCTCCAGACATGAATCAACCACATAATAGTACCATCGCTTCTGCTACCCGCACCCTTGAACTCGATCCTGAAACCGTAACTTCAAAGAAGCCCCGCTGCAGGTTAAAAACTAGCGTACACAACATCGCTCCGTCCAAAATAAGAATACACATGTGCCACCTGAAACCCACAACAAATATATCTCATCAGTAACATAAAAGCCCTACAGAACCATGCTGTGCGATTCAATTTTTCTGGTTATTCCCATTACAGTAGCGTGACCCCGTTAAAGAAAAAAGCTGAGTTGGTGAACTTAGCACTTCGCCAAAAAATTTCTTGGTTAACATTGTTTCATAAACTTCATCATCATTATTATTCTCCCCACGATGAATTCTTTTGGTCACCACTAGCTCTATATCTTCCCCCGTCGTGATCATACATATAAAGTCAATCGTATAAACTACCAGTCTTCACGTTATGCACATTCACTTTCGCCACGCACAATAACCGAGTGGAACACATCACCAACAGACATTGCCACGAAATACAATCTTAGCCAATTTTAGGATCTTCCCGCTCGAATTACCACCTAATCATAGTATGTCAATTTTCCTTTTCTTGTCATTTGAGGTAACTTTCTGGTGAATCTGGTTAATGTTTCATGATGTTTGTGTTTGAAAATAATTTTGTGCATTGCTTCTCTCTATTTATTTTAGCAAAAAAATTTTCCAACTTTTGAAATGCCTAATAAAACAATGTCTGTCCCCCCCATGAATACCCTCGTAATGAGGTCCTTTGGTTTTTTTTTATAAATAAATAAACCTGCTCCAAATGGCTCTGAAAAAATGAATCCGACCAGCTTTAACTGTGACCAAACCAACTTGCAAGCCGTAACGAAACTGCTTTTTTTACGGGGAAACGTAAAACAGTGAAAACGCAATTGCTGGGGTTTAACATCCCAAAACCGCATTATGTTTATGAAAGGCACCGTAGTGACGGGGCCCCGGGAATTTCGACCACCTGGGGTTCTTTAACACGCACCTAGATCTAAGCACACTATTTATGCAACAAAAACTGGCATATCAAGCTTTCAGATCATTTAGGTATTTTCAATTTCACATGCAGGGTGATATGTAAAATTGACAGAAATAATATTTTGAATATATATATAGCTCATACAACTGGCATTCAAAAAGTAACTTCATCGTTCGTTTCTTGGAACTTGCGTTGATTGTAGGCTGCAAAACACCTTTCATATATACATAAGTATTTATGCGACACTTTGACTCGCAGACTCTAGGACTTGTATGGTATATTTTGCAATCTGCTCCTTCAACAACAATAGCTGCTCCAAACTAGAATTTTTCCTGCTACGAAAATGCTTGTAGCTGCTCGAAAGTGGTACTTTTTTGCCTCAAATGCTGTTCCAAAAAGTAAAAAAAAAAGTTGCTTCCAACACTGTCAAAGGTGAAAGCGAAACAAATCGCACCCGTGATAACACAGCTGTCCCGCGAAGCGCGACAACTGTGTTTTTATAGTCACCCTAGCTGCGCTACATCGGTTCTCCGGGATGGCTCAGTGGTTAACGCCTCGCTTTCACAACTGTGCTACATCAGACATTTCGTGTGATGTGTAGTATCAGCCCGATTTTTTTTTCACGATCTATTTATGGGCGCGAAAAACTATTTCGCTTGTCTTCAAAGAGAAACGCTGAAGTGGCTGCTCCGAGTTTAAGCTTACCAGACCAAAAAAAAAAAAAGGTTGATACTGCCGTTTTGTTGCATAGAAACAGATAAGAACCAAGCACTAGACGCAAAATTAAGCAGATACGCTGGTGAGATGATTCGCAGCTTTTCACGAAAAGATACGACCACGGCGCGCCTTGCTTCAAATTTCGTCACTGCCCTGTCACGGACAAAAAACGGTTTGACGTATACGCAGTTGTAGCGCTCCGTGCGCGCCGGGCGCGACCAGTTTCAATTTCGCCCTCGAAATTTGATGACGAATATTTGGAACTAAGCACAACTTGCGATTTCTAAAATATGGTTATGCCATCGATTATGAGGGCACAGCCACCTCCTGATATAAACAACTGCACTCGAGTAAATACATGAATAGTTAATTGACGGGATTTTGTTAACTAGTGACGTGAATGCCATTATAGTCGCGGCAAAGTGTTCCCGCCTCGACAAAGAGTTATGTGCACAAAAACGACAGCAGCGTGACTGTCAGATAAAAAGGTTATCATTTTTATAAATAATAACTATATTTTCTAAAAAAAATACATCCTGTAAAGGACTGTTCCCGTCCTATAGTTTGCGCGCCTCTGGGAACGCTACTCATCTGACTGCATTTCCTCCATCTTTGTTGCTCTAGGCTTCTTCTTGCCTTCTCTCTGCGTGAAGCATTGATCACTTCTTCGTAGCATTTGTTTGAAAAAAGAAAAACTATTATCACTGTACGCAAGAGACCCTACAGTCACGCGGGGCTTCATTAAAAGCTCACGCCGAAGCCTTGCAGTAAGAAGATATAAACACCACAGCAGCTGTCGCCAAAGAACGAGATTACTTTCACATTTGTAAATAAAACGCAATGACTGTAGATTTTATGCTTATATTAGTACTATAAATAGTTAAGCAAATAATTACATAGCAATTGCCGAGGGTCATAAGGAAATACACTCTGGCTCACTCGAGAGGTCCGTGATAAGTGTCATAGGTAGGTTTCATTCTCGCAACTTACAAGTTTTTTTTTTAAGATTGGGGCGATGATGGAGACATTTATTATTTAAATGTAAAGAAAAGGGGGGGGGGGAGCCCTATTCCAGAACACCTATGACGACAGTCTCCTCTCGTGTGAATGACTCTGGTGGGACTCGGTATTGCTGTCCTTGGCGTATGTAATGTGATGTGTCTTAGTGATATGTGAAATTGGGAACCCAGCTCTGCACTGGCCTCCTCACTGCGCAGGGCAGCTCGGAGGGCAAGTTGTCGAGCGGCCGCACGAACGCGTTCATTACCCGACAGTGAGGCATGACCAGCAGTCCAGAGAAGGTGTATGATGTGGCTGTTGTGTGAAGCAACTTTGGAAGTGCGTAAAAGAGTAGAGTGGGCGGTTTCGGGAATCCCGTGACCTTCTCGGAAAGCCTGACATGCTGCTTGAGAACCGGTGAGTATGAAGTTTTTTTCTGCGGGGAGGCTCAAGGTGTGTTGGATGACCAAGGTAACCGCCAGGATCTCACCCGAGTGGGTGGTTGAAGATGGGGAGCAGATCGAGACAACTATCTCACGAGTGCATGCCTCTAACCACCACAGTTGTGTGTCCGTTTGCCGTGCAAGCCGCGTCAGTAGTATACACCCCATTCACCTCAATCTCGCTGAGAGTGCGATTCAGGTATCTCACCTGTACTCTCCGACGACCGGTGGTACGCTCAGGGTTCAAGTTGCGTAGCAGGGGATGCACGCGAAGTACTCGAGCTATTCGGAGTGACACGGACGTTTTCTGCGTTTCTGGAGGTTCAGGGGGGACTGGTTGAACCAGGTGTTAGAGTACCCGTTGGAGGGAGAAGAAAGCGTTGGCGCTGACTAATCCAGTGGGTCTCGAGGGTATTTGCCCTCCTAGCAACAAAAGGCACTGCGTTGATGTAGAGTGCGCAAAACCCAACGCGACTTCGATGTCTCTGCAGATGAGCGTGTCCACTCGTTCTTGTCCTTGCGTTAGCCGGTGAAATGGAAGGTGGTAACTGAAGCGGCTTATAATGCACGCGTCCACAAGTCGAAGCATGTCCCGCTCCCCATGTGCCGAGCGTCGATTACTGACGCGTCAGAACATGGCGATGATCTGCTTCGTATGGCGCGAAAGTGGTGTGCCTTGCCCTGCCATCTGCTTAAATGTAAAGTACGAAGATGTGTGCTCGCTCTACGCGAGAGATAGGTGTTTCTTCAACGAGTACATTGATGTGGGTGGGAAATTTTTACTGCGGCTGCGAAATACAAGGAGCTCAGACTTGTTTGACGCACAAGTGAGGCCACCACGTGGACCATAGTCTAACACGACATCTACCATTTGTTGAAACCGGTCTTGAACGGCGCCAACAGAGCCCTCGAGCCGTCCACAACGTGATATTGGTGCAGATCTTCAACTTGCTCAAACTGTTTGGGGAGACCTGACGTAGTGATGTAAAAAAGTGTTGGTGAAATCACAGCTTCTGGAAAAGTGCCTCTGACTGGTAGGTGAATGATACTGCAGCGATGGGGGCCTATACCAATTGTTGCGGCACGATCACGAAGAAAGGCTCGACGTAGTTACGAACTCTAACGCCGCAGCTTGATTAGGATTGTTGCACTTCAGACTTGACGCGACAGTCTGTGTTGACGTACGTCTAAAAAGCACACTCACGCGTATGTCGCAATCGTCAGCTCACAAAATGAGTAGCGGTGCGAGACACGCGACAAAAGTAAGCAACGAACCGAGCGCATTCATTACAACTTCCGTTTTTTTTTTTCCTCAAGTTTTGTTTCTCTTGATACCGTTGTGTGTGGACGTGACTCCTGCTCGAAGCTATAGGCACTTGACTATTATTATTATTATTATTATTATTATTATTATTATTATTATTATTATTATTATTATTATTATTATTTGTTTATGAAAAGTTGATATAGTGACAGTCTACACAGCATAAAATTGAGTTAGGCGACAAAATACTCACCCCATCGATGCGGGTAATCGTCTCCTGGATCGAGTGGTTGCCAGAAGACATCTCTGGAAAAAAGAAAAATGCGCATTTCAATACACACCCCGAAAACCGCAGTAGACTAACCATCTTTGTTCGAAAGATTCTAATGAAGTCACCACCCAAAAAAATTTGCTGGTGCTCACTCGTATACAAAAGCGTCGTCATTAATGTCACCATTATTAAACTCCCCAAGTCCCCATTTCAAGAAATGGCTTTCCCGCTATACTGGACGCCCATAATCATGGTCTCTGTGGTTAGTGTTAAGGGAGCCCTGCAACACTTTTTGAGCATGGTCAGAAAACCCTGCCGATCGGCAGTAGAGGCTACCGACAACACGCTAGCCAAATATTATAGCACAGCACGCGGCCTGGAATTCACAATTAATTATCAAAGTCAGCTAAAAATTGCTTTCTCATCCACCAACAAATCACGTTATATGCCCAAAATTCACACGTCAACGACCCATCTATCAGCCATTGGCTGATTTGAACATGGTGCGCTCGCTCGTTACAAAGATCGCCGCGGGAGGCCGCTACTTGTTCACGCGTGCGCGCGCGATCACACTGAAAAGCCGTGCATTCGAAGGAAAAAAAACAGAAAAAAAGTGCCCAAGGCCGCGAAGCGCGCGTGACGTTTTTCTGTGGCCCTGCTATTCCTCGCTGCTTCGCTTCCAGCGCTTTCCTCGGGACGAGAGAAGAGAGAATGCAGTTGCACCATGCGACAAACCTTTGTAACTCCACTCGCACTGTACGGATTCTTAAAATATTTGTGGCGTTGAATTCGTGAGGCAATAAGCTCTTCCTGTGAATTCATTCCATGGTTACTTGAAAAAGTGTTCCAGGGCCCCTTTTTAAGACAACATGTAATTATAATATCTGGTCCGCCGTGGTCGTGTAGGAATTACGGCGCTAGGCTGCTGACCCGCAGGTCATGGGTTCTATCCAGCTTGTGGCGATCGCCTTTCGATGGAGGCGAAACTCCAGAGGCACGTGTGTTCTGGGATGTCAGCTGTGAACGTCAAACACCAGATGGTCAAAATATCTGGAGACCCCCAGCACAGCGTCTCTTATAATCATATCGTGGTTGTAGAACACTATGTCACTGATATTAATAATTATGATATCTGGGGTCTTACGAGTCAAAACCATGAAATAATTATGGGCGATCTCGTAGAGGTGGGCTCCCGAAATTTCGACCATCTTGCATTCTTTAACGTGCACCTAAATCCAAGTACACGAGCATTTCGCCTCCATCGCATTACGACCGCGGCAGGCGAGATCGAAACCGAGACATTGGGTTACCACCGCGGCGGCCCTTTTCACCCTCGTCCCTTATTAAGGTAATGTAATCATCTTTGCATAATAAACGAGTGTGCACGCTTAAACTGCACCTCCAACCGTTTGAGTCATGATAGAACACATTACACGTTTAAGCACGCGTCAGTGGCATAGGTCACTCGCAAATATTTAAAATTAGACTTTTATGTATACGGCATTGCAGGCAATTAGGCGACGCTGTTGTTCATGAAAATGACGTAAGAACGACGAATCAGCCGGGTACTCACTTGAAGTCTGCTCTTCGCTAACAACAGCTGCGCGACTAAGCTGGCGGTTGCTTTGTGGGTACCACGCTTTGATAGGAGCCGTGGGCTTATGTGTCCCAGGTCCGATTCGTACCGTTTTATACGGCTCTCTTATCTCGATTCGAGCCGTCTTTGGTGCGCGGCGTTGCCGCCTCACGTCAGCAGTTGCAAACATCGGCGAACACCTATCGGCAGCGTGCTAGAGCTTGATACGGAGAAAAAGCTGAAATTGGAAACCTATTGTCCTTTTCAGTATTGCATGGTTGCTGTGTCAGAAATGATGCCAGTCAATCGATAGTTAGGGTTTAGCGTCACAAAACCACGATATGATTATGAGAGACGTCGTGCTGGAGGGCTCCGGAAATTCCGACCACCTGGGCTTTTTTAGCGTGTACCTAAATACAAGTACAAGAGCCTGCAGCATTTCCGCCTCCATCGAAAATACGGCTGCCACTGTCGGGATTCGATCCTCCGACCTACGGGTCAGCAATCGAGCTCCATAACCATTAGAGCACCGCGGTGGGCTCAGACTATAGGATGCCCTCTCGCACAGTACACTAAAAACAGAAACGCAAGAAAAAATAAATAGCATATGCGAAAATGGGCCATGTGTGAAGTTTCTCGGACGCTTCGTATATCAGGAACACATTTTGCACCATCGCTGCGCCTTTGCCATTGCACTGCGCGCTGATTACGGAGTAAAATTTGAGATAAAGACACAACTGATTCCAAACATTGCCTTCGGACAAATAATGTGCAAGCAATGCACTTGTTCGTCTATTTTTTCTTTTCTTTGCTACCACTGCTTTCATTTATTTGTTGAAGTAACTAATTAACAACATAAAAATTAGTTATGTTTGGGAGTTGGAGAAAACCAAAAAGGACCTAATGTTAATCGTTCTTGTGGAGAGTAGCAAATTATTATCCAAGAAAAAAAAACATGAATATACCAGGTATATCAGTAATAAAAACGGTATTACCACTCGCACGTGCTATAAAAAGCATTTATGGCGTGTACGCTTGCAGCAATCTCGTGTGTAGAGGAGCTTGCGCTGGCGTAGCTGACTCAATCTTGCATGACCTTGCATGTGACTGATATGGCCGATAAAATAAAGCGAAAATAGTTAAATGAAGATGAATACAACACATAACTAAAGATTTCAGTAATAGACACATATAAATGAGGTCTGCAAAGGGAGAAGCCAAAAAATAAAAACGAAGTATGCTGAAAACGTGCGCATAAAAGCCAAGATACACAGATGCGTTGATCTTTCACTGCGGTGTCACCACGTGATCCTACCTGCAAAGTTTGGTCTCACCTGTAATTATGTAATCTCGCCTCTAAGTATCTCTGAGTAGCTTTACATCTGTAGACATGCTTTGGACTCTCTACGCCCACAGCTCTGTATGCATAATGCTCTATTTTGTCTTAATAGCATCTGCAGTCAGATACCTGAAATTATACACACGGTAAAATGGACCACCGTTCAATTTGATGATTTTGTGTAGAGGGCACCAACCTAATGCGCTCTCTAATTTCTGTTTTATTATGGAGCTAAACAAAACGGCACTCGGAATTCAATCGGTTAGAAGTATGCTGCGTTAAATCCCATGTTAATTTCACTATAATCACACTTTCTTTCGGTAGAAGTATGCTGCGTAATGTTATGAAATTTCCACGCGAGCATTTTGTATTTAGTGACTGCCTCATCGGCACTCAGGATGGTGGAAGATGGTGGGCCTTTCTTGTCCAAATATGCCGTAGCCCGTAAATTCAAAAAAACAAGTTTGTAGATTATGGAGCTAGGTGGTATGTGGAAGTTACACTGGGTGTCTTTTTTCGTTTTTTAGCTGGAACAGTTTTTTTTACAAAAGCACTGTGAACGTAAGTCACCTGCCACCTACGCAAACTGTGCGTCGAAGCGGAAATACTTTGGTCTTGCTAAAGTTGTAGTGAAAATGGTAATTAGCAAACATCTCTAATGAGCTTTGTAACCGTCAACTTGAGCGCAGTTGTTTGTATTGAAAAGTTGGAGCCTATCAAATTTATACACCCCCATATTGTAGTACTAGAAATAACTGCACGTAATTTGCGATAACCATAGTCGACTTTCAAACCGAACGTGCTGGGAGTGCAGAAAATGAGATTGCTCTGTTGCGTTATACGGAAGCAATCAGTGACAAAAAAATATGACGAAATTCGAATCACTACACGTCACGGCCGAATCTGATTATGAAAAAGGGCAAGTCGTCCAGCATGTACCATTCACTATTGGCGTGAAATGTGTGGCGCTCGTCTGCTCCTTCCTTAAAATATAAATAGGCGCATAACACTGTCGCCGGTCGCACCATCTGCAAGGAAAAGCGCCGCAATGGCCTCTCTCGCGTTTTACGTCTTACACAGAAAAGAAATGGCGCTTTCTACGCACTCGATGCTGAAACAAAGAGATAATAACCAAATATGCACTTAAAGCAGGGGCAGTGCCAGTGGCGAGGGGGGACGGGGTGCAGTAGCCCCTTTCCCCAAAAAAAGTTTTGCCTGCCCCGTCCCCTTCCCTAGCCTCCCTAAAATAAAAAAAAATGTTTTAAACGCAACGCATACTCGACTGCTGACCCAATGATCATATCATACTTATGTCGTGCTTTTGTGGTGTTAAACTGCAGATATTATTATTATTATTATTATTATTATTATTAGTAGTAGTAGTAGTAGTAGTAGTAGTAGTAGTAGTAGTAGTAGTAGTAGTAGTAGTAGTAAAATATGTAAAATTGTAAATATGTAAATAGTAACTGTTGTAAAATATCCCAATGTGGGTCCAAGACATCGAATATGCGACCAAGTTCAAACATATAATTGATGCCCATGGTTGCTCACCAGTCAAACTTGTGCTACGCCATGTACATCCATAAAATTTCTGCCAAAGTCGCGTAGAAGCTTTGATATTCTGTGCCTGCATGCTTGTGTGACTTCTCGTTTATGGTTAGTTGAAGCCTCTATGCATGCATTGTTATGTATATATGCAAGGTGGGTGTGTATTTTTTCAGATTGATTGCTTGACATATTTAGTTATTACTACTTAGTGTAACGAGGCTATACAATACCATCCCGTGTACTCAGATTTGGGTGCACGTTAAAGAACCCCAGGTGGTCAAAATTTCCGGAGCCCTCCACTACGGCGTCTCTCATAATCAAATGGTGGTTTTGGGACGTTAAACCCCACATATCAATCAATCAATCTTATACAATACCATACTGATACGAATAAAATAAACTCCCCAGCCGCCTAAATCTACATTTTCTCAAGCTAAATTTAAAAACAATAATCTGAACCGACTTTTCGGGACCGATTCGGTTCTTTTTTCAGGGTTGACTGTTCGGTCAGCTTCGAATCTAGCGACTTTTTTTTGGCAGTGTCCCCCACGCCATCGTCCTTGTTGCCGCCGTTCTTGTTGCTGCGGTGTTTTTTCCACTGGTGATCGTGCACGTATACACTCGGTAAGGTTCCAGTTGAACATTTAATATTTCCAGGTGTTGTTTGAATATGTGAGGACCTCTAGAGGACCCCTGAAGGACTCTTATAGAAGAAACTCGGTTGGTCCCGAAACGTCACCCGATCGCGGGATCGAGTCCCGGCTGCGGCGGCTGCATTTCCGATGGAGGCGAAAATGTTGTAGGCCCATACGGTCAGATTTCGGTGCACGTTAAAGAACCCCAGGTGGTCGAAATTTCCGGAGCCCTCCACTACGGCGTCCCTCATAATCATAAGGTGGTTTTGGGACGTTAAACCCCACATAACAGAAGTGGCATAGAAACACATTTCAACGCAGGTATATCTCAAGTGAAACACTATTCTTTCCTGATTATCTATCATTGGCGAGCTCAAAACGCTCATTCGGGCAGCTACACGCTCAGCTATCTTATCACTGTGCTGCCCACTATCGGTCGTTTGCGCGCTGAGCTGGAAACAACGAAGGCAGCGTGTTCTTCGTCGGCATGGTCACCGGCCGTCCGGCTCAAGACGTCACCTGAAGTGCGCGTTTATTGGTAGAGGCTCGTGTGCATCCGCCTTTGAGGAGAATCCACCTTGAGGAGATTGAACCTGCTACACTATAGGTGTAGCAGGTTCGATGATTTAGAGTCGCGTAATAGAGTCGTCGGTCAAGTGGTTATAAGGTAGGCAAATGTTCATTCGTAGCCGTTCACTAAGCTTCCCTTATGATCCCGACGCTGCTTCGGGACATTAAACCCTTTAAACCGTCATGTTCATCATCATCGATTGAAAAAAAAGGCAAGCGGGAATTTTCGGGGTGTCAGTGCACGCGGCAACAAACGATTGAGATATTCATTCCTATTTGTAGGATGATTTGCTCGGGATGAGGACCCACCCGAAGGCTTTGGGAATTGTATTGAGATTATCGTCGCGTAAGGCACATAATTTATCTGGCTTGTAACATGGCAATGCTTGAACACTCTAAAAAAATATTGAGTAAAAGGGTGTCTTTGTTCCACAACAATAATCATCAGGCTTGCGTGCGCTTCCTTTCTTGAAAACTCGGCGCTGGCCACTTTCCTATCGAGAATGCAATGTAGCCCTGATAACGGGCATGTCGATCGTGACCGGAATGTACCGGGCACGGGGCGATAGCGCAAGGATGGAACGCAATATAGATGAGGATTATTGTTGTGGGACAAAAAGGCACTCTTTTTACTCGCTCTTTTTTTAGAGTGAACCCGAATAGAAAGTACACGGTCGCCCCGCTGCGGTGGTCTAGAGGCTAAAGTACTTGGATGCAGACGCACAGGTCGCGGGATCGAATCCCGGCTGCAGCGGCTGAATTTTTGATGGAGGCAAAAATGCTATAGGTCCGTGTGCTCAGATTCGGGTGCACGTTAAAAAACACCAGGTGGTCGAAAGTTCCGGAGCCCTCCACTGCGGCGTCTCTCATAATCATACGGTGGTTTTTTGGGACGTTAGACATCACATATCAACCATAGCCGTTGAATTCGGTGCGTACATTCGGAAAATAACTGCAGGTTCAATTACATCAACGTATCAGTCAAATACCGTGTAACATCTGTTTTTATCTGTTACCCCTTTTAACTCAATGTCAGCTTTATCGTTTTAGCTGTGACGTACCCTTGCTTCCTCTCGAGTGAGCTGTGACGTTTTCTCAGTCGGACGACGTATTTAGCTGTCGCCGCCATTTATGTAGAGGAGTAATGCTCGGACGAATGTGCGATACTTATCGTCATCTATACAATAGTGCTGACAACAGGATATAGTGACGTCACTTCTCACATAGCTGCATGCGCTATCGTGCAATTTCATTGCGGAAGAGGCGTCAAACATTCGCGCAAGCCTTTGTGGCTCCATGTGGCAAGCACACGTCACGTCTTGTGTACAAACGTCGAACAAAGGTCATGCTGTCGTTCTCGGCAAGCAACACTATAAGCTACGGGATGTTTATCTACCCCTCAATACGGCTGTGTTCCTCTTAACATTTGCGTTCACAGTGCCACTGCAAGGGTTTTCGCAAATATCAATTTCTCTTGCTTTATTCGGTCTTGTGAATAGGCTTGCTCGAAGCAGGCAGCATACTAGTGTCATTTCGTTGTCGAAAAAAATATCAAGTGTTTAATAGGAAAGGGGGAAAAAGAACCAGTTCTAATCTTCTACACTGCGATGAATATGCGCTCACACTCTAGAAGGCTGTGCAGAATAGATAGGATCCCTGGAACTGTCACTTCAGTACGATGTAACATCTGGAATTTCTGCAATTTTTGCCCATTTTACGTCACACTTTGATTCTTTCATTATGTCCAGCGAAGTTTACTAGACGAGCTTAAACGTTGACGAGCTTAAGTTCAAGAACATTCATTGTGTCTTCATTTCAATCATTTTCCTGCTAAGGCAGATATTTAGTTTATGTGAAACTTGGCGTACATTTGCGAAATCATAGAACAAACAAAAGTTCGTGAATTCTATGAAAAATAAAAAAATGGCAGCTACGGACTATAGGTACGTGAAATTACGTCGTAAGTAAACATGCATATAGGCACTAAAAGAACGTCGGTGCAAAACTAACGTCTTATCACTTAGAACTTGTATTATAAAACGAACAGAGATTAACAAGTATTATATCGGGGGTTGTGTTAAACTAAACAAGGAATCCAAAAAAAAAAAACATTCGGACAGATGCCTCCCACGCATTCTGGAAATCCATTTCTTGCAAAGCCTTATGCCACACTTTGATCCAAGCGATACGAGATGAATCGGCTTCTCTTTGTAACTTGAGTTGCTGTGTGCATATAGGTTAAGCAGGCACGCTGACTATAGTGGCGTCTTAATAGTAGCTTATTGTACGACGTACGACGTAACACCGGCACTTACTTCACTGCCCAAATGTCACTCTTATCGAAAGCAAATGTAAAGAGCATTCATTGTCATTTTCCTGTGGGGACGCGCGACGCTATATACAGATTATAGCTTGTCCAGCCGTAGGGGCACACATATACACGCGCTTGACTTTAAAATCACCAGATATATCACAAGCTGTGCGTCTTTATCGTGTTAAATCCATGCAAGGAGAAAAAAAGAAATGGTAGAGAAGGAAAGGCAGGAAGGTTAACCGGTCCAGAAAAGCCAGTTCGAGTGGGAAGCTATGTGTGAGAACGGGATTGAGCAGATTGAAAGAGGGAGAAGAAAGTGCCAAACGAGAGATGAAGATGGTACGTATAACACAGCATGCACACGCGCAAATATGCAGTCATTTACATGTCCATCACGCACGCGTTGTACAAAACATCGCTGTCTCAGCGATGTGGGCCGTGGCCTGCACGGGACATACATGCGTATACCACGGACCGTTGTTTGCGGGTATGCGCCACACACGACTGTGGAAAGGTTCTCATTACGTACGCGAAAGGCATGCCATGTTAGTCATGCCACGATACTTGGCAGTCATGTTCCACACAGACTGATGCTCTTTGCAGGACCTTCTTTTTTCGATATAGGTGCACATTGTAGAATCCCAGATGGGTGGAATTTCCGGAGCCCTCCACTACGGTCACCCTTATAATCACATCACGGTTTCTAGCACGTCAAATTCTGGAGATTATTAGCACTGTGATTGTGCGGATGGTTTTACACGGATAATGTTACGCGGATGATGTTACACTAATTGAATGAATGAATGCAACGACGCTAAAAATGTAGTAATATTGGCTCCAGGCTAGTGACAGATGCTGACGTATCTGGGACGTCTTGGGGGTAATATTTGCATTAAATTTTGCATTAACTGCCCATGCACGCTACAGACGTTGCACTGCAGCGAGCTTTTATACTTTTGTGGAGAAAAGGCTCACATATTGTCGTAATGGTGTAGCAAGCTGTAACAAGAAAAGTACATGCCCCGTTTCTAGTGGCACGCGTAAGTTAGATTATCAAATAGATAATAGTTTCCTCCTGACCAATGGATACAGCTTTTACACTCTATTTACAAGCTGAAAACTTACAGGCACTAGTTTTTGTGTTCATGCCCAGCTGTTGAAAACGTTTTTAAAGGAAATTAAGGCATTCGTCATACTGAAATAATGATAGGTCGTTTTTGTTACCAGCCCTGGTGTTAGGCTGATACCGTTATTTTTGCACGTTTTATGTATACTGGCACCGATAGGTCTCTGCCGTGCACGCTGACTTTCACAGCTGACGCTTGAAACTCAGAGTAAGCGACAATGGCCATAACAAAATACTTCAGGGCTGATTTCTTTAGCGACAAATTTGCCGAACTTATCTAGTGTTATAATTCTGACCGTATTCAGCCACAAGTGTAGGCAACATTTAAGCGTTACAAAAAAATACGTGAATAGCGCTCAAATTGCCGTTGAGTGTAATGACGGCGGTCAAGCGTACTCAGACGATCTGCTACTCGTTGCTCTGTGTCTGACAGTACTGCATGTACGAACACTGCTTCGGTGGGTTCCACCTGAGCCTTCGTAGCTTGGCCCGTCGGCTACAGGTTTAAATCGTTTGATGTCAACTATAGGAAGAAACTTTATCTTGTTCCGTTCTGCGGTGAGAGCATGCCACCCATGTAAATTATTTTTCTTGTATTAGAGTTCCTGTTCACTCATGTTACTGCTAGTGATGACTGCTATATGCTTGCACTTGTATTTTCCTTTATTGTGCATTCTTTTTCATGTAATTATGCTTTTATCACTATAATATACTTCATTGTTAAATTAATTATTGTATTCTTGTTTACTTTTATTTTGTTTGCACAATGATTCACTATGGTGCACATTAGTGTACACTCATGATCTGCTTGTATATGTATTTATTTGTTTTTCTGATGCTGTCAGCGATTGTTACCAACTGTATGCTTTGAATTTTTGTTTGCTTGCCCCCCCTCCCCACTGTAATGCCAGTGGTGCTGTGGGTATGGTATAAATAAATAAATAAATAAATAAATAAATAAATAAATAAATAAATAAATAAATAAATAAATACATAAATAAATAAATAAAGTAACCGCACTGGTTACAGAATTTCATGCATGAGCCCTCTTTCTGTGTCAGGAATGCAAATAAGCGCAGCTACACCTGGCCGCCCCGGTGCACTCTCTCAAGGTCACCTAATAATGATTCCAGGAGAGATAATCCGCCAGTGTTTTAAATAACTGGTTCTCTTTAATGGCCCTGCTTCCCTCTTGGCGAGACCAGTTACAGTACGCTTCGCGACAATATCTGGCGGACTTCCAAGCGCGACGATTGTTTCTAAATGAGCGTCCATTTTGACGTACAAAATATAAGGGTGGCACGTACCCGAAACACAATGCCGAGAATTGCCTCGGAAATGTCGCAAGCCGTGGCGACGCGCTGCCTTCCTTTCCGCGACACGCACGCGATGCCCCGATTGGCCTCGTTGAGGCTGAAGGTCGCAGGCTGGCCGAGTTGTGTTTCCACTATCGTATACAGGTTAGTTTTTTAGTCTTCACCATTACGAACCACTTAAAGCAAGTTAATACAAGTGTTGCGGCCTAACTATTGAAATGAACCCCCGTCATAGAATTGAAAATATTCCAAGTATACCTTTTTCACCCCCGACTGTGGCAGGACTTATACGCAAAACACGACGACTGTCATAGCGCGAGAACAGAACGACGACAAAGGGACAAGAAGAAGACGACAACGACGAGGTCTTCGTTCTGTTCACGCGCTATAACAATTGTCATGTCATACCAACTAGCCCAAACCACCACGCTTCAAAGTTATACGTAAAAATTCAATAGCTACGCGCGCGCAATAGGCGGGTACTCTGGTCATGCACAGGCCGCTATACCAGAGTGTTGCTTCGGTGAACGCCCAGCAAAATAGTAATCGCATTCGAGAAGCTTTCACCAGGTCAAATGATTTCCTTAGTGGTGGTTATACATTCGCCATCATACCGCTTGTTCTCGCGATTGGCCGTTCCTGCAGAAGAACACTCCCGTATATTCAGGCCTGGGTCATAGCACGAACGCGAGAATATTAAAGAAATCAAAGCCCTGTTTTATGGTTTCAAGGAACACTGCGAAATGAGGAACCAGTTTGGGTTCAGCACTGAATTATATGGGAGCGGAAAAGCTAAGCGTTTCCGAGGAGCAGACGTAATTCAACGATGAAGACTTAAACGTGCGCAGTAACTTAAACATGCATGTTTCATCGAAGGCTTTGATAAGGCCAAATATGAGGTTCAAGCCGAGGCACCTGAAAAATGCTTGCAGTGTGGTAAAAGTAGTGGTGTGACGCATATAGTGATTGCATTCATCGGCATCGTGCTAATTGGTTTCCAAATCATTTTGTAAATAGTGCAGCAGGAGTGCCCATTAAGAATTATCATATCATTAAGCGGGCGCATTTCGCAGTTTTTGTCCTATGGAAAAATACTACGTTTACTGGGGAGATATGGGAAGATGGATGTGCGAAAAACGAACCTAAGCGAGCAAGTAGCGTGACTGTCACGCAAAAAAAAAGAAAAAAAATGGCACCAAGTCAACTCCCGAAAGTCGTGCTAGTGATTTTGTCCTCGTGACCATGTTGGCACAGACATCGTTGCCGGTCTCCGAAGGTGCGTCACTCGGATTGCTTTAGCGAATGATCGTAACAGTGTCCACCCCTTTCGAACGCGATAGCACAAGCCATTGAACTCTTGTATAAGGGAAAACAGTTTGCGCGTCAGTTGCGCAACATCCCAACAATGAGCGGCGCTGCCAAGCAACAAGTTTCACTGCTCATCCACGGCTCTTTGGTTTCCTGCGTCTAGTCAGCCAAAGGTAATGAAGCTGCAACACCTGATGTAGGACTTCGATTTTTAAAATCTATATGTCCGACTATAGGTCAACTTAGTAGATAGAAATAAAAGCGTGTTTAAAAAGTACATGAGCATAGTCACGTACTTTGATGATTGATTATGTCATCGATAAGATGCGTCTGTATCTGTCATTATTTACACAGTGAATCCGGCTTAACCATCTCAATTATGAGCATTTCCAGACAGCTGAGATCAAGCCCTTTCTATGGTAATGGTGAAAACAAGGAGTAAAATCGGTGCGCAAGGCATGAGCTAAACATATGAAATTCACGAAAATTTTGCTTCAGTGCGTGGCGGCAGTGACGAAGTATCTGGTACGCGGTCTTGCAGACAGCTTTTATCAGAGCTGCCTCTAAACGCATTTACTCTGTCTCCACCCCTCCAATGTACCTTCATCTCCCACTTTACAAAAATATATCACTTAAGTGCATGTTTTGCAGTTTAAAATCTGTGTCAGCGACGACAATATGTACTGTCACAAATTCCGGCAACAAGAAAGTGTGAGATGCAGCCACAACACGCTTCTGCACTGGAAGACACAACTCGATGCATGCATGTTACGAAACTTGCGAGCAGAGAGGGGTGCGAAAGCCGCGGCACAGTGGCAGGACGCAATGCATGCGCATGCATATGGGGGACATTTACGTTCGCACAGATACATTGCAACAATGTAGTGCATCCAGAAAGTATTCTCCTCTTTCACCCCACTAGCGCTCATAAGGGAAAATGAACTGCACCTGAATCTTCTAGCCGCTCTCGATGGTGACGCCGAGTCGACTGACGACAACGTGTGCCTCCTCGCCATAGACACGAAACTCTCTCGATTGCTCAACACAGCGTTTCATGCATTGTGCGTTTTTTTTTTTTTTTGCCAAGGACCGAGAACCGCCACAAAGTGGTAGCGGCTTACGTGACTGGGCAGAGAAATGGGGAGGAGAACCTGCGGACAGCTCGGCTCGTGTACCCCTGCAGCGGTTGTCGGAGGACAGAGAGGGGAAAGGCGATTCCGCGATGATGCTAGGGGCACCGCACTCGGGTCTCGGCAGTAGACCGAGGCGGTAGACCGAGGCGGCAGATGTTTTTCAAGTGCGCACGTCGTCACGTGGCCCGCCTGGACGATCGCGATACAAAGCTTTTGTGCCTTGGCGACCCGTCAATTTGACAGCGCGTATAGTGCGAGCTGGGCGTTACAAGCGTACCCGTGCTCGTCGGTGGGGTTTTGCGGCGCAAGAACCGGGCAAACTTTCGGATGCTTATCTGCATTGAGAGCAATTTTGCATGTATTTTTGTCAATATAATTTAAAAGAGTAAACACGATGACATGGCAAGCCTGTCCTGTATTGATGTTTACCTATACATTAACCAAATGAGGCGCCAAGTTTTGCTGGTTACCGTAGAGGCGAGGAGGTGCACGGTTCCCGCAGCGTGATAACGTTTTCGGGGAGCAGAATGACCTTGCACCTTGCGTATAAGACTCGGCGATATATATATATATATATATATATATATATAGGAGAATAAAAGGAGTTTGACTCACAAGTGAAAAGATTTTTTACTTGACGTTTCGACCGTGGCCCGGCTTTCGTCAGAATGAATCATATATATATATATATATATATATATATATACATTCTCTGACAAAGGCCGTGCCACGGCCGCAACGTAAATGTATAACTTAAATTATACATATTATATTTATTTATTTTATTTATTTATTTATTTATTTAAGTTATGTCTACGCAATTGCTTGTACCTCGAAAGCTTTCATGATGTATTTTCGCTGTCGATTATCTATACAGACAAAATAGCTAGAGCACCGACGTACCTATAAAATGAAAAATAAAACGCCCAAGTACGGTCCAGTTATGCAGGTCGAAAATTGACGTGCTTCGTTATGAATAGAGGCATTATATACCCGGCTAGTCGGTTGTTCGTTCGTGTCTTGACAACGGTCGAAGGCGCGCGTGCATTCTGCTATACAGAGTGGTCATGGTAGGCCGCGTCGGTTGCGAAATCTGGGCAATCGTTCAAGGGCAGCAGTCAACGGAAATCACTGTTCAAAAGAGATTGTCACGAAATGCTTGCGCTGTCTCGCTTTTCTTTATGCTGTTGTTTCGCCCTTCGTCCTCCTTTTCTTCTCTCTCAATTCCTTTCTTATTCGAAATTACCTACTGTGCGCGGACTTCTTTTCTTCTCTCCACATAAACCAGCAAGAAAAATGAAAGCAAACCTGAACGCAGCAAAGCCATCACGACCACAGCTTGAGTTGCCTTCTGAGAGAAAAGTTTTCAGAAAACAACCTCTCATTTTCGTTGTCGTTCCGAGAATAACACGCTTAATTGATTGATATGTGGGGTTTAACGTCCCAAAACCACTCTATGATTATGAGAGACGCCGTAGTGGAGGGCTCCGGAAATTTAGACCACCTGGGGTTCTTTAACGTGCACCCAAATCTGAGCACACGGGCCTACAACATTTCCGCCTCCATCGGAAATGCAGCCGCCGCAGCCGGGATTCGAACCCGCGCCCTGCGGGTCAGCAGCCGAGTGCCTTAGCCACTAGACCACCGCGGCGGGGCGAGAATAACACGCTTAACCCCAGATGTATTGAGAATAATGTTCCTTCGGCCAAGTATAACTTGATAATGAAAGGGGTGCGAGAAAATATCGACATTCGACCTCAATCTTTCGAACTTTGTATAAAATTGCGGCCTTTTTTTGTTCTATTTGATTATTGTTCGTATATGTGGCTTAAAGTAGAAACGTCTCGCACGAACTTCTTGTCACAACCTATATTTAACCTATATATACGTAACATGACCTAGGTCGACACTGACACGGGCGGAATAATAGAAGAAGTTTTCGAAAGAAAGATTAACTAAAAGTGGGCTTTTCTTCTTCAGTCACTACCGCACCGTGACTCAACAAACTTTTGGAAACAATTGCTCCTCCAATGTATTTTCTCTTTTTATGTTGTTGCCTTTAGTTTACAATTTGCCCTCCGTTTGACAATACTATATCATTCTCCGTGTGTCTATGCGGCAGTTCCATTTCTGGAGTTTTACTTTTCCGAGCTAAAGTGGTATACGGCTGTGTGCGCCTTTATGTCGAATATCTGATGTGTCAAACATCTGCGAGGGTATATCGGTCACTGCCGCTGTTCATATATATTTAAATCATCAGGTCATTTCAGATTAATGCACCCCAATTTATTCCATGGTGTTCTCAAAAGGGCGAGGACACCATTATCTCACAATGTCACAGGTATGTTCGTAGAGCCTCTTCGATCGCACTTCACCCAACGCTCTCCTGTTTCCCGGGTGACAAACCGGCGAGTACTGTCTCAAACATATAGTGTACAGACAACACAGCAGTTAAACATTTGTGAACAGCAGTGGCAGCATCAGCAGTCGAGTCTGCTCTACGTGCAAAATTTGCCAGAATAGTCAGGAGGACACTAGAGCACCTCCACGAATTTCGCTCACTACCAAGGCAGCAAGTTCTGAGTAGGAAGATGGACTACTTTTGTTGTAAACAGCCATTGCTTAGCTCACGAACACTTTATTCCGAAACAAGACTTTCTCTTATACATGACGCGGACTCAAACTAACGCGCCATTTTCCCCCTTTTCTATCTTTATTTGCTTTTTTATTCTACTTCCCTCATTAGCATACACTTGCATTCACTTAACTTTTAAATGCGAAGCATTTCTTACCAAACTTCAGTGACCTTGAGCGTACCTATCTATCTATCTATCTATCTATCTATCTATCTATCTATCTATCTATCTATCTATCTATCTATCTATCTATCTATCTATCTATCTATCTATCTATCCATCTATCTGTCTGCCTTTGACTTAATAATTATAATAATATGGATAGCGAAATTGGTATGGCATAACATGACTGTATGACTGTATGAGCATAAGTGACTAATAAGATGAAAATCATGACATGTATGTCATGAATGTCACGATTTACATTTGATGGCCTGGCTGCGGCAGCTGCATTTCCCATGGAGGCGGAAATGTTGTAGGCCCGTGTGGTCAGATTTTTGTGCACGTTAAAGAACCCCAGGTGGTCGAAATTTCCAGAGCCCTCCACTACGGCGTCTCTCATAATCATATGTAGGTTTTGGGACGTTAAACCCCACATATATCAGTCAAACATCTTATGGCCTTGCATCTCTTGTGGTGGTTTCGTTCAAATGGCATATTGCAAAACTGGTATGGTATGACATGACTGCATGGGGAATGTAAGTGACAGACCCTAACGTAGAAATCATGACATGCATGTCATGTAAGTCATGACTACACGCTACGCTCATGATGCGCTCACGGCCGTTTTGCTAGCTTAACATATACTAAATTTGGTAATACGTGACGTCAATGTATCAAGAAAGTATATACCTTGCGAACAATATTATCATAACAAGCGTGTCATGTAAGAACATGACAACATACCACGCTCATGACGCACTCGCGGCCATTTCGCTAGCCTCAGACATACCAAATTTGGTATTACGTGACGTGAACAGACGACGAAGGTATCTGACGCGTCCGAACATGATAATCATGATATGCGTGTCATGTAAAACATGACTACATGCTACGCTCATGGCGTGCTCGCGGCCGTTTCGCTAGCTCCACATACACCAAATTTGGTATCAAGTGACATGAATAGACGAGGAAGGTAAAAATGACACGTTCAATCATGATAATCATGACATGGAAGTTTTTATGGCATTTTCACGCCCGCCTCGTAATTCAGTGCTTATTTTAAAGTGACATATCAACCTTCCTCATTCGTGATTCGCATATCGCCGATTCCATCACTGTACGTGGGATCTGCCAATTTTTCTTAGAAGACGGCGGTTAACTGTTCAACTACAGAGTATTGCGTAAAACATGAGCTACCAATATAAAGTCTGCTGCAACTACATCTTGAGCTCGGCTAATGAAGTTAAACAATTACGTTGTTTGACAACACGGAACCTCACAATGAGCTAACAGGCGCACGCCGTTGTGGTGGAATTCCGGATGCACTTTTACCTCAATGGAGACCAAAAGTGAATTTAGGTTTATGAACCTTCTGCTTCCCATCGCGATGAGTCCGACGCGGCTAGGAATCAAGCTTACGACGCCGTGTTCAGCAACATATTGCCACTGAGGGTTAACATAGTTGTGCGTAGCGAAAGTTCCGGAAATATCCCACGAAATACCCTTCTAGAGTAAAATGACGGGCACGAGAACAATTTAAGGCTCATTGTGTTAAAGAACGTAATTGTTTAACCTGATGAACCGTACATGAGATGATGTTGCCACAAGTTCTGTACTAGAGAGGAGATGACACATGGGTTACGCAGTATTCTGTAGTTGGGAAATGCCAACGGCCCTCTTTCGAGCCACAGTACCAGCTTCTCACTCTTAGTGTTTTGCTATTGGCGTGTGAAAACAGTAAAATTTTAATACAAGTTTTAAGAAATCCCTTTTATTCAATCTGCACTTGATTTCAGAACCCTCTATTTGAACATTCCGATTATTCATTTTTTCGCTTAAAGTACATAACATAAAATGTATAACAGCATGTAGTCAAGAGTTCGAAAAAAGTTCGTCTGGTCAGGCATCATGATGAGGATGTAGATGCGGTCACTGACAAAGTCAAGGTAAAGTTTGTTTTTTGTTTTTTTTTTCGCCTTAACTTGTTCAGTGACATCTGCATGCTCATTGCATATAAACACTTATAGGTGTTACAAGGGAGTCAAAAATATGGATGTGAGGACTAACTCAAATTGCTACGAATAATTCTGCTGCCGGATAGTTCCGGCTGTGGCACAGGCACACACGGTATTAAGTGGACACACTGGTAAAATGACTTCTGCTGAGAAATTCCTAGACATTTTAAAAAAAAAGGCTCTGTTAGGTAGCCTGTTTGTGAATTTGCTCTAATTTCATTGTTTGGCAAGTCTTGCACTGGAAGTTTCAATGAACTATAAGAAATGTCCTTTCGTTGTAGCACATTGCTAGCTTCCATGCACTGAACACCATGCCAGACGTGCGCCTGGAAGCATGCCGTTTTCTTCTAGTACTGTCATTGCTATGGTGCGCCAGATAATTGAGAACAGTAGATAATCATTTACAAGCCCTCCGATTTTATTATGTATAATTGTGAACGGTATTACGTGCGTTGTTCTGAAGCATATAAGCCAATTTTCTTTCTTTCTACCAAAATGACTGCTCGCTATTATCGCTTATCGCACTTCATTTTGCTTCAAAAAATGAACAAAATAATCTATTTCATATACGGAAGTCGATTACGTTGAATAATTGATTTGAGTAAAACGTTGCTCTTTCCGAGCGCTCCGACGTAATACATTTTATCATACATCAATATTTGGCAATATTTCTGGTAATTCTCAAGTGTGCCTTACCAGCTCCTCCCTGACGCATGCCGTCCAACAGAGGAACCTGTCAGACGTCGTGGCCGGGCAATGCGTACCGACCATCAAATCAGTCATCAGACCGATGCTAGAGTACGCATCCGCTATCTGGAGGCCACACCAGTTCTACCTCGCGTCTGCACTGGAAGCAGTCCAAAACCGTGCTTCTATATTCATTAATTCCGCCTATCATTACCGAGCTAACGTATACCGTCATTGTAAGCGGAATCCGGTTTATCTAATCTCTGTCTTCGTCGTCATATTGCCACGCTAGCTTTATTCCACTTTTTTTTTTTACAGGGATCTCGGTCATCCACCTTACATCGTTAACCTTACGCGCATACTTCATGGCCGCTGACATGAACCGCAAGTGTCACGCCCACGTGCTCGCACCCTAACGTTTGCCTCTCCATTTTTCCCCCGAGCAGCAACAGACTGGAATGACTTTTCCCACATCATTGCAGCCATATCTAATCCATCACACTTCTTGGGCAATATAACAAACTTTCTTACCGGGTGAATTCCTGTGGACCCGCAGGTCACGTGATCGAATCCCGGCTGCGGCGGCTGCATTTCCGATGGAGGCGAAAATGAAGTAGGCCCGTGTGCTCTGATTTGGGTGCAGGTTAAAGAACCCCAGGTGGTCGAAATTTCCGGAGCCCTCCACTATGGCGTCTCTCATATCAATATGGTGGTTTTCGGACGTTAAACCCCCCAAATCAATCAACCGAGTGAATTCACCTGACTATACTGAAGTCCCACCGCTTATGTACTACTCCCTTGAGGGGGCTTTAAGGAAATAAAGTGATGTGATGTAAAGAAACTCAGGTGGCAGTGGGCAAGGCAGTATGTTAGCTAAGTTAACAGTATGCTGATAAAGCATTCTTATCGCCAGCGTCTGTTGGACAAATGAAAAATTTGTAAATAAATAACTTCGCAAGATATGAGTCTGTAGTTCAAGTGGCACAAAAGCAAAGATCACCATGCGGATAACAATTGAAGAAGATCCCTGAACAGGGACGCACTGAGTGCTAGGCTAGCCGCTTTCTTTTTATGGCCTTTGTTTTCTTTTTAAAGTAAACTTTCACATTCAATGTGACGATGAGTGGCACATGCATGCCACAACTTTCGTCAGGCTCTTTGGCTTTTTTGACGTTTAAGAACCTGCATTTTGATCATTTCACTTTTTCAACTGGCAGTAGACTTTTTATAAACTTAGTAAACAGTCTTGGCTCCCACTGTAATGACACCAAGGGCTTCTACTACTGATCCATGGGGTCGCAAAAAAAAGGAAAAGAAACTGTGTGCAAATAAATGTAAGAAGGTCACATTTTCACAACGATAGAGCTACAGGAAATGCTTCCAAGACCTTCGCATGGGCAAAGTTTTATCGAGACCCTACCCACTTGCACGACAAAACTGCTCCAGTTATTAATTACGTTATACTAAATTTCTACCATATAATACCTGACGCTTGCGCTTAACCGAAACGTAGCTGAGAAGTGCGTGAAATCATTCTTTAAAAGCATTTATAAAAATGACGTGCGCATTGAATAGCAAAGTCAGTATCGCATAGCATCCTGCCCGCTTCATCAACATTACCGTTTAATATCCAAGTGTAACCCTGCGTGGTGTTGTAATTTCGTTGCGCAAAGGCTCGTATCCTAAACACACACACACACACACACACACACACACAGGATGGGCGTTCTGGCTACAACCGCTCAGAAAGACCAATAGACCGCAAAAAAGCGTAGTAGCGCTAGCAGGGCCTTCTTCTATAGTGTTGACTTTGTGACTATTCAAAAATGTACGTAACATTCCGGGTCTCTACGTGCCAAAACCACGACGTCAATAAAACTCCAGCTGTAATTGGTGACTCAGGATCCGGTTAGACCTCCTCGGGTTCTTTGATATGCACTTAAGTTTGAGTACACGGACATTCTTGCATTTTTCTTATGTTAATTTACAGTTAGTAAGTCGCGTAAACCAAGGCAGTGATTTTTCGATGGAGGTGAAAATGCTGTAGGTCCGTGTGCTCAGATTTGGGTGCACGTTAAAGAACTCCAGGTGGTGAAAATTTCCGGAGTGTACTACGGCGCCTCTCATAAACATATGGTGGTTTCGGGACGTTAAAGCTCATATGTTATCATGATCATCAATGCAGTGGTCCATTATGTAAATACCAGAAATGTGTGACCCCGCACCACATTTTCGAGCTGTAAAAATAACCGATAAAGCCGAGATTCCCTCTTGCTAATCATACAAGCACTTAGCTTAGAGGTAAATGTGTGCGTAGTGCTTCACAAGAAAGGCGAGTTCTCGAGCATGTTGTAACGTCATCATACCGAAGCTACAGTACGCATCCGCTATGTGGAGCCCTCACCAGTCCTACCTCGCCTCTGCCCTGAAAGCAGTCCACAACCGTGCTGCTAGATTCATTATCTAGATTCATCTTATCAGAGCTCTTGCGACGCTTCTGTCATTTGTGTGGTCCGCAAAGTTCGCACTCCAGGTAAGCACGTTCGGCGATTTTTGCAGCTGAGTCTCAGTACGGTAAATATCTGTGATCTCTCATAAGCAATGCTTATTTCACATATCCAATTTGATCATTGCGTCAGACTTGGGTCACTCCGCATGTGCCTTCAGCCAACTAGAGATAACCACAACCATAAAGTCTTGTTCTGATGGTGTGTGTCATACTGTAATCATGCATTTGTTCATTATGCCAAAATGCCTATACACTTTTCTTGTATCCAGATCAGAACATCACCTATATAACTCAAGCGTACGAAAAGGCTTCCACTACAAGCCACAACGATGTGTCGTAATGAACACGGATAAGTCTTCGTCTATCACTGTTCTCATTGAGTTCTATATGATCATGCCGGTTCGTCAAATTACGAAGACCTTGCATTTGACAAATCAATTGTCTGGGAAGAATTGCTCCTACACAGGCAATCCCTGCGCATATCTTTATTGCGAATCATCCATCCGCGCTGCGCAGCCCTTACTGTTGTTTGCGCCTAATTAGGTTCAAAATATACTATAACAATAGAACATGAAAGGGCTGTCAGTCAACAGCCAGTGACTTATTTACTTTATTGATTTTTTTTCAATATACTGCAGACCTTCTCGGTCCAAGCAGGAGTGGTCGTACATAAAAACGGTTACAATTCTGTTGAAAGTGATGAACACACTAAAAAAATCAGTTCAATGCTGCGTGGCATGTGAAGAATATTTTTAAATATACATGCGAGCATAATACAAAGATGTAATACACTATCTAGAACAAAATACCGCAGATTTTTGTAAATTGTGAATTGGGAGATGCATAATTAATCATTGTTATTTGACGTATGCATGTGGGAGGTAGTGGCCAGATAGTGCACCTGGGTGGCCAATCCTTCTCTGGTGAGGGAGTGCGTTACCGGCGGTGGTTACCGGTGAGGCCGCACCCCAGGCCTCGTAATGCAGTTCCATCACCACGCGGATTTTTTTTTATCCGGTTGGAAACTGCGTGACATCGGCATTTGAACCACGGACCTTTTGCATGCGAGGCGGATTCTCTCACCACTGCGCCATCGCTGCACACCATTACTGCACACCATCGCTGCCATTACCATTACAACCTAACAAATTGTTTCTATTGCATTTGATGCTTCATCAGTGAAGCTGATTTTTATTTTTTTTTTCAGTTTATACGGTTCCACAGCCTCCATCGTAGAGCGCGTGCTGTGCTCGGCAGTTGCTCGGCAATGTTGCAGCGATGTTTTGCAACACCGCTGCCATCTTGACAGTTTGACTAACCTTTGCTGTTAAAACATGGAGTCGCATAATGAGGTATGGGCAGTAATGCACCCTCAACAAGATTCACGCATTTTGTTCACATGGCGCAAGATTCATGCATGAACCTCAAGACGACGTGACCGAACTACATGAAATATGGATGCGGTTGAGTCCTTTGTATAGCCCACCTGTGTTGCTAGGTCGATGATAAAACTTAAATAAATTTAGCGTTGCACATGGAAATTGCCATTTAAGAACAGCAAGTCAGATTGGCACAGAATGATGCAATTAGCACAGCACTTCCAGCTATGAATATATGGCTATCCTACCTACACTAAATGACTGATCCAAGCCGTTAGGTCATACTTCTGGAATACGAAATAGTTTTTTCATACAAACAACCAAGGATCAAACCAGATTCTGACACAAAAGCAAAAGATCAGAAGCAGCAACACCTCGAAATTTTCGAACCAGCACCCTCCCAAGATCATGAACAGTATAAATTTCTCTCTCTCTCTCTCTCTCTCTCTCTCTCACTCACTCATTGTATAAGTACCGTGCTCCTTTGTTTTTATATTACGAGTACATATGATTGATTGATATGTGGGGTTTAACGTTCCAAAACCACCATATGATTATGAAAGACGCCATAGTGGAGGGCTCCGGAAATTTAGACCACCTGGGGTTCTTTAACGTGCGCTCAAATCTGAGCACACAGGCCTACAACATTGCCGCCTCTATCGAAAATGCAGCCGCCGCAGCCGGGATTTGATCCCGCGACCAGCGGGTCAGCAGCCGAGTACCTTAGCCACTAGACCACCGCGGCGGGGCAATTTGACCAGTGTAAGAGAGATTTTTAGCGCACCCAATAAATTGAGAATTTTGAGCAAAAAGTTCAACGGCAGACAACAAGTTCGTGGACCATGAAGTAAGCGACATTTTCCGAAGTTCGTTGAGTGCAAAACGTACAGGGAGGGGGGACCAAAAGTTCGCAGGCCACTAACTCATGTATTCCTATATGGAAGCGTGGCCTGCGAACTTTTGATCAAGATGATAAGTTGTTTGTTAAATTATATCACTTCTTATGGCGGCACGCCCATAGTACGAACGTGACGCTGTCTAAACGAATGTTCTCGGGAGCAAGCCCACAGTGCCAAGATTAAGACTGGTTGTAATCTAGCTGTCTACGGCACAAAGTCTGGCTGATCACCCCACCTAGCAGACACACGTGTATGCTGAGGAGACACATCACTCAGACAGCTAGGAAATATTTTCGAGACCTCTTCAATGTATCAAAGAGTAACTTCCTGCGTAAGTTCTCCGTCAACACTCTCAACAATCTCTCGAACACTCTCTCGAAAGCTAACCTGTTGGTGGGCGCTTTTAATTTCAATTTTTACACATGCTTTATTTTGTATTATTAGGTTGCGTGACGCTCGCGCAGCAAGAGCTATTTTGTCGACGACTCGTCTTCTCGTTGTGTTCCTTGGCCTGCTGCCGTAGCCTAAACACTTGTGCAGACACCAATATACATGTAATTGGCAGTCATAGCTTGTCCTGTGCTCCTATTTGTCCGTCTTTTCAGGCGTTGTTTACAATGAATAGTTTGTATCAACTATATTCGGTGTTCATAGCATTTTAATAAACATGATTTTAAAACTTCTGCGTTTTTGTTTCGCAATTTGAGCTTGGGTCATAAACAGGGCTCCGTGTTTTTGGAGTATAATTTTCTTGAAGTTTAGAGGCTGTTTTTTCGGAATTTCTTTATTTAGTTTTTGGAGGGAATGCGGTGTTTGTTGAAATTTATTTCTCGTAAATTTCCAATTTTCTGAAATTCCGTCTTTAATTTTGCATTTTAACTTGTTGCACTGTGTTCTATTTACATTTATTTCCAATGAATATAATATGCATTGTTGTTGATAATCCTGTTTTTCTATCCTTCTATTCCTTCTCAAATAATGATCAATCGCCTCGTTATTAAAACTGTTGATTTGCTAAACTGTAAACTCACCAAAGCGTACTTTTCTGGGGAAAGGGGGATCAGAAGCTAGTAAAGATGCTTCTCTGCTTATTCAAGCTTGCCTCAACTTGATAAGCGAAGATTTATTATTATTATTATTATTATTATTATTATTATTATTATTATTATTATTATTATTATTATTATTATTATTATTATTATTATTATTATTATTATTATTATTATTATTATTATTATTATTATTATTATTATTATTATTATTATTAAAACTTATCTGTGGGCCCGAAAATATGCGAACACACTAAGCGTATCTAAGACGTCTGGCAGGTTTGAGCCCCGCCGTGGTG
This sequence comes from Rhipicephalus annulatus, assembly GCA_013436015.1. NCBI lineage: Eukaryota > Metazoa > Arthropoda > Arachnida > Ixodida > Ixodidae > Rhipicephalus > Rhipicephalus annulatus. Next base: position 179,825 of record WOVY01000133.1, on the reverse strand, counting down.
GTGTAGTGGCTAAGGAACTCGGTCGCTGATCCGCAGGTTGTGGGATCAAATCCTGGCTGCGGCGGCTGCATTTCCGATGGAGGCGGAATGTTGTAGGCCCATGTGCTCAGATTTGGGTGCACGTTAAAGAGCCCCAGGTGGTCGAAATTTCCGGAGCCCTCTACTACGGCGTCTCTCATAATCATATGGTGGTTTTGGGACGTTAAACCCCACATATCAAATCAATGGCAGGTTTGCGCTCAAACACTTGAACACAAAACAACTACTTTTGTTTGCATTAGAACCTTAAAACGTGTTGTAACAGACGCAAGCATACATTACGAGGTTGCTGCGGCTGATGAAGAGAGAGAGTGAGAGAGAGTGAGTGAGAAAGGAAAAGCCGGGAGGTTAACCAGATATTGGCATCTGGTTTGCTACCCAGCGCTGGGGGTGGGGAAGTAGGGGCAAGAAAGGGGGGTTAGAGAGAGAAAAAAAAAACGCACGCGCACTCATAAAAAAAAACGAAAACACACACTGGAAGGGCGTCCCAGCTACAACCGTTCAGCAAGGCCGGTCAATCGCAAAAAGTTCAGCAGCGCTTTCAGGGCCCTCTTCTGTGAAGTCGCATCCTGACGATACTGCAGAATTTCCTGCTCCGACAGAGGCTGATCATCTAATTTGTTGAGTTCCCTGCGAAGGCATAGTCGCCACCTACTATACGCTAGGCACTCACAAAGAACATGTTGAATGGTTTCCTCCTTGCCACAGTGGCCACAGGCTGCGGTGTCGGCCATCCCAATGCGGAAAGCGTAGGCGTTGGTAAATGCAACGCCCAACCACAGCCTACATAACAGGGTCTGGTCTGCTCGGCGAAGCCTCGACGGGACATGAAGACTTAGCGTAGGGTCAAGCGAGTACAGTCGGGCATGCTTGAAGTGCGGCTGATTCCATTGCGATGTGGTTTGCCGGCGAGCAAGTCTGCGGAGCTCTCGTGCAGCATCCGTCCTAGAAAGTGGTAGACGCAGTTTATGATTTTCTGTGTGGGCTGAGCGGGCAGCTTGATCGGCCCGTTCATTGCCGATGATTCCGCAGTAACTGGGCAACTACTGAAATGTAATTTGGTGCCCTTTCTCAGTCAGGTGGTGCGGCTGATGAAGGTGGACTCCTTTCTATATATGATCCCCAGCTTGGAAAATGTCCTTTCAACGTTGAAAACGCCCTTAAAAAACAGGAGTTTTGTCGATAAACTCGAATCGTCAACAATGTCATCGGTGAGTGCTTATCGGATCTTTTCGAGTTTATGCGAGAACATGGGGTTCTATTCGTAATGCAAATATATAATAAATGTTATCTATCTAGTGAATTTTAATGAAGTAATTAAGAATTGAGAATTAACACACACGTGCCTCTTCTAATGCGATACAACAGAACAGGCCTATGCGACATGTTTTATGAGCAATATAAAAGAAACATCTTAAAACTATGCAAAGGGGAAGGAACCGATGAGACGGTAGGACGCTTTTGTTAACAACGTAGTGTGCCTTTTTTGTTTTCTTTTTTTCTGCGGTGGAATAAATTTATTACAAATAACTGCCGAGTATTTTCTGAATAATAGCAGATGTAACTTTCGTCGCCGTCCAGTTCTTGACCTCGATATTGTCATGATTTACTCAGTACATTTTTATAGTGTGTGCTTGGCCTATAGGATATGTGCTATACGCTAGGATATATGCTTAGCCTCTGTTTAGGTTCACTGATGACGATTGTCATTAAACTGTGGCAAGCACAAAAAATGTTCATTTTCACCTACTTTACAAAGCTTGTTAAACACTCAAGTTGTGGATTTTTAAAAAAAAAGTTACTTTTCTGACGTACCTGATGATTTTGTGTAACGGTAAACAGCGTTTAAACTATTCTCTAATGAATCAATATAACATTTCTGTACTTAATAGAGGCACGAAGGCTCAGGAAGCAATGAAGTGCCGAAAAAGTTAGGATCAAGTTAGTAATCCCTCGCATGTACGACTGCTCCAGGACATTGCAAGTACGCTTTCACCTTTATTCTTTTTTTTTTGTTCGGTATAGGGACGAATTGTTCTTTGTATATTTGTGAAACTGATGACATCAAAGATTCGTAAGTGGATATTGATATTAGAAGCTTTCTACTACGGCGTTTCTCGCAGGCCGTGTCAAGTGTTCAGGACGTCGTGAGGAACCGATCACTCGTGTCGTTTTGAGCTCGCTGAACTCTACGGTGTCGTGCCACTCAGTTAAACACGCTGGCGTCAATAACTTGGCGACGTGACACGCATGATCACATAAACACAAGCGCCAAAGAGACTGATTTAAAGGGAGGAACGCGCTTTGGACGAACTCACACAGGACTCGTGAAGCGTGACAGGGCGTTATCCTGGGGCGAGCCATCCACCCGTGACTTGTGGTACACACATGACGCGGATCGCTGTGTCGTGCTCTGTATACTCCACAACGACCAGACTTCGATGCTACGGATTTCACACAGACGCTGTTAACCTCAGATAAAACAACTAGACCGCTGACAGTGGATATTTTCGATAAGGTCGGTTACTTGGCGTATATAATCTACGATGCCTTACTTTGTGAGTTATTATTCGTAAGGTGAATGTTCTTATTCGCTTCCACAGGTCTCGGAAAAGAGGAAATGTAAGAAAAACATGGAGGTTCTCCTCAGGGATGTTAATGAGGCTATGAACAGTTGGCTAGCCTGCGCGTTGGGAGGGGGTAAAAGAGAGGGGGTGATTGAGGGGGCAAAAGAGAGAAAAGGGCCGAGGTGTCAGTGAAAATCATTAGGGTGAAGTACAGAGAGTATGGCAAGTACACGAGGTCAGGGATAAAGAGAGGTGAAGTAGAGTTCTGTGACATCATTCTCAGAACACACCACCTTACAATTTGCTGAAGTAAAGTGTGGGATTGGGCTAGTTGGTAATGCATTATTGAACTTCTCAGCGCAAAAACTTCCGACAAGTAACACAAGAGACGAGTACTCGTCCTCGTCTATTGTGTTACTTGTCGGAAGTTTTTGCGCTGAGAAGTTCAATATTACATTTTGCGACCGCCAAATTATTAGTGGTCGTTCATGAACCATGCCCGTGTTTCGTTACCATGTGTGTCAACAAATTCGACGCTTTAAAGGAAGAATAATGAGGGAAGTGGGTTGAGATGGAAATATTTGCTCAGTGAAATAATCTTACGCGCTCTGTCACAAAATTTTTGTTTGCAAGTTGTAACACAGAGAGGTACCGTATATATATTTCCTAGTTTTCACAACCTACACACTTGCAGTGGCTGTATTTTCGATGAAGGCGAAATTGCTGTAGGCCCATGTGCTCAGATTTGGATGCACGTTAAATAACACAAGGTGGTTGAAACTTCCGGATCTCAGCACAACGGCGTCTCCCATAAGCATACGGAGGTTTTGGGACGTCAAATAATAAAAAAGGACCTACACACTGAGTGGTTACTGGTTCAACACCGAGGGCACAGCTTAAGCACTCTCAGACATTTTACTTCACATGAATAATGTTATTGCTCTACCGCTATTGCGTCGTGATGCGTCATAGAACAGCGAGCAAATTATTGTTTAATTAATTTTTCAGCAAAATGACGCTGCGACACTTTGTTTATTTTATGAACACGCACTGAATCTCGGCAAACTAAAGCTAATGACGGATTAAATTGCGATGAAAAACAAACAAAACAAAAAACCGTTTAGTACCACAATACCTTTCTGGTTAAACTCCCTGCCTTCTCCCCTTTTGTTTACTTTCTTCCTTCCAATTATTATTTTTTTGCAAGCGCGGCGATTGCAGCTTATCTGACGAAATACAACGCCAGAAAAAATGGAGAAAGGCAAAGTTCAATTGTCGAATTGGCTGACGAGAAATTTCCCGAATACACCAATATATAGCGATGGTGGTAACACTTTTACTTCAGAAAACCACGTGCATGGTTGGTGTTTCAAGGGCCGAAAAATGCTTATCCTGGTGCTCGACATTGTTTGATAGTGCACAAACGAAAGAGGCTTGCAAAGATAGCGCGTGCGTCATCGCAAGCTTAATCAATTTTCATGATTCATTGCTATGTGGGGTTTAACATCCGAAAACCACCATACGATAGTGAGGGACGCCGTAGTGGAGGGCTCCGGAAATTTCGACCACTTGGTGTTCTTTGACGTGCACCCAAATCTGAGTACACGGGCCAACAACATTTCCGCCTCCATCGGAAATGCAGCCGCAGCAGGCATGATTCGATCCCGCAACCTGCGGGTCAGCAGCCGAGTACCTTAGCCATGCACTAGACCACCTTGGCGGGGCACCATCTGTATATGTTCAGAGAATTCGGTAAATTGAGACATTAAAGGGTATGCGTACATTGCACTGTGGTCGGTACAACCCGTACCATCAGATTGACTGTTCCCGAGATTTGTTCCCGAGATTGTTCCCGAGTGTATACTGTGAAGCAAGAAATCAAATAAGGCATCGCAGTGTAACGATTCAAGGTCAGCATGGCACCATATCGTGGTTTTTGGACGTTTCACTCCATCAATTATTGTTATTAAAGCTAGCATGGCCGCTTTGAGTATATTAATGAAATACGAAACAACAAAGGCGTTTTAATACATTCAGGTGCAAAATAAGAACTAAACTGTTGCGATGCGTCATCACCCGCCTACCTCAATCGCGCCAAGAAATGTTAAGGTGGTCTCAGGCGAATTGCACTCGTGATGTGCTAACGACGCATCAGGCTCGACAGCAGGTGCAGTAAAACATGCTGATATCACCAGAACGAACACGTGTGATTTATTCAAAGCGATATTCAACTGCAGCGGAACTGTTTAGAGGTAATACTATGGAATTGGACAGCCTTGGGACTGAATCTTGTAATGACGAAAAATTATTTATTTATTTATTTATTCATATACCCTGAAGGCCCATTTGGTCATTACATAGGGGGGGGGGGGGGGTAGTTACAATGCAGCAGGGTTATGTGCAAAACAGAAATATTTACACAGAACACAAAAATAATAAAAAGGTAAATGCAGCAACAAATTTCGCACCAAAGAAGACATAGTAATGTAGCACTGAGTATGGCATGAAACGATGTGTGCGATAACTGATGTAATATTGGCAGTGTGGCAGCTTGGGCTAGTTGGTATGGCATGACGATAGTTATAGCGCGAGAACAAAACGACGACACAAGTGTCCTTCTTGTCTTGTGTCGTCGTTTTGTTCTCGCGCTATAACTATCGTAATATTGGCACTAGATTAAACAAAAGAAAGCCACAAAATGTTACGGTTCTGCATTCCACATCTCCATTAATCTGCGGACAAACGTGTCGTGATCACGCACAGTTGCAACATCACTTGGTAGTTTATTCCAATAATAAATCGCAAAAAACAATGGTGAGTCACGAAGGAAGTTAGTACGGGCAAACATGGGCTGTATTTTGTAAGCATGATCCACACGTGGAAAAACGCGATGAGCTGGTTTAATCTGTGAATATAAGAAAGATGACTCACTGAAATTAAGCTTGTGGAAATGAGACAGCAGTGCGATAAGCCTACGTATTTCTAGAGTCGGTAATTTCAACGACGTTTTAATAGCTGTTATGCTATATAGCCGAGAATTAATGAATAACTAGGAAATGATCGTTCTCAGTCGGGACTAAAACGCGTAGGTGGACTTTTATCGTTTTGAGCTTTTGTGACAAACTAAGTGCGTCACGACTGTTGGGTGGTGAGCGTTCTGGGGAAGTGAAGTTAAAAGCATGAAAGGCGACTCACGATTGAATAGGGCAGCATGTAGCATGCTCATGTACAAGTTAGCGCTTGGACTATGACAAAAGTTCTGGTAAATGACTGAGAAATAGTGTAAACCACCTAACAAGAACTGAGATATTAGCGAGTGAACTATTTATTTATTTGTTTATTTCGCATGACTGAACCCTGTAATTAACAGAAATACTCCATTTACGCACTTAATTATCGCTATATACATGTGCCGCGCACTGAACAGATTATCCGGCGCGACGTCTCACAACGGTCGCCTTACCTCGTGCCCACCAAGCAGATTGAATGTAATCAACGTTCTAGCCAGCGCAGCCTTTGTTCCTGACGTTGTGTCCCACATGATGCTTACGAATATTATTTGGCGTCAGCTTTATTTTTCGAGATTACTTTCTTGCTTTCCTTACTGCGCCCTCCCACAAACATAATTTTTCTTTCTTGCTTGCTACTAAAATCTTGACTACTTTTGCAATACCTGAGCCCGCTATAACTCAAGTGGTGTAATAGCTAAGCCTTGCACTTGACCAGTTTTTACCCCGTTGTTAGAGCACATCGCATAACAGGCAGTTCGCCCGGCTCTCGTGACATGGCGAACCTCACGCACCAATTACGCAACAAACGACGTTATGTGTCAATTAAACGAATTGCACCGAAAACGTGTTATTCGCGTTTGTTTTTTTTCTTATTTTCCAACGTGAATAAATAACTCTCCGACGACGTTCACCGCAGCTGCTCGTTGTTTACTTCGAGCGAAGCGGTGCATGTGACGTGGTCACCATCCCTTCGCCTTTTCCACCCCCTCTTCTGTTTTGCCGCGGGTCTATTTCTATCTTTCTCTCGTGTGTGTACTTCACGCGAACATGTACGTGTTGCGGTCTTTGTCCCTTTCGTCGGCTCGCGACAAATATTTAACACATATAAACTAAAGATTGCTTATATAAAGCGCAACAATGGCTTGCGACATCGAGTGCATGGCTCACCCGAAGCCGGAGGCCACTGACCGAGCGACGCGCAGTACAAAACGCCCGGGACGAGGTCGATAGCGTGGTCGCCAGCACGTCCCTGATGCGACTCGGAACGAACGAACGTGCACAGAGGGGCGCCGTTGAAAACTTTTTTTTGCCCGGATCGAAAGTGGAAACCGCTAAGCTGTTTGACGCGTGTCAATCTGCACGAAACGTTTTACCTGTACGAAATGCAGTTCGGCACCTAATGACGCACATGATTCCACGCCGTTATCGGGACGTGTATAGAATGTAATTTGCGTATCCTAATGTAGTTTGCGTAAACTCCGAGGCCGCAGCTACATATAACTGTTGAATTCGTTTGATGATATGACGGCAAACTATGGCGGACCATACGCGTCTGAAGCTACACAGTCTTTTTTGCTCTGCGTTCTTCGCGTTTCTTGAGAGCTCCGCGTGAGTTGCGCTTATATGTGGCGCATTCAGAGTGTTGGAAGACGAGTCACGACTCGCGTTCGTCTCGCTCACGAACGACGTGGCAAGGCGAGCCGCCGCCGAATCGCGGCGCACGTGGCGATGTTTGTTTGCACGCGTGCAGGAAATCCGCCCGCATTACGCTACGGAAGGGGCCCAAAACCGTGCACATCCGCTCAAAGGGGCCGCCGACTGCGCTATCTTTTTACTGCCTCCGGTCTTATCTTTTTTCTCGCGCTCTGGACACGAATGACGCCCTTCTTGTTTTCGCTCTACATTGCCTCCCTTCTCGGTCATTCTCGGCGGCGTCTAGTACGAAGTGAATGGCTTGCGGCGGCGTTTAGAGATGATGGATGTCGTGAAGTTATTACGTGTGTCACGCGCGGAATACTCGTGAAAGTTGCGCGAAAGCCTGTCGTAAATAGCGTACAGCGCTTCGCACAGACCTGCAAGCTCACCTATAACAAATCATGGTCGTTACTCAAATGATGATTTTTGGAATTAAGATGTACACTCCACGCAATAATATAAACCATATACGAAAAGCCCCGACCCGCCGCTTCCCTCTTTTCTGCGCTACATTTTAAGCTGAAGATAACATATTCACAATGAAGCTACGCTGAAGCTGTTCGCATTAACCAACCAACGGTGATGTTGCACATATTAGCGAAAGCACACGGATGATGATTGATACGTGTGGTTTAACGTGCCAAAACCACGTTATGATTATGAGAGACGCCGTAGTGGAGGGCTCCGGAAGTTTTGACGTGCATTCAAATTTGAGCAAACGGGCCTAGAGAATTTCAGCCTCCATCGGAAATGCAGCCGCCGTAGCCGAGATTTAATCCGGCGACCTGCGGGTCAGCAGCCGAGTACCTTAGCCAGTAGACCACCGCGGCGGGGCGAAAGCACACGGCCGATTGCAAACTATGCCCATGGGTAACCTTGTGAATGCGGCCTCTGCTTCCGTACTGCAGAAGCGGTCTACAATACAGGAGCCAAATTCACAAAGCTTTTCATTCGTGCTTTTCCCATGGACGAGTCGTCTTCGCCGATAGCGTGTCCAGCATCAGAACTGGCTAAAATTTGTCTTACGAATAATTTTAACGTAAGAACCTTTCGTGAATACGGACCTGGATATTTTTAATGGCAGTGCGTAGAGTAACAAAAGCGTGTTGGCTCCAGCTTACGCGACATGTGTGCAACCGATCAGGGAGCTTTGGCGCGTCTACTCTGCCGCGTCGAAATACGCGACCGGTGCAGATAAAACTCGCAACAGCAGAAAACGTGAGGAGTGCGATTACATGCCCGAGATATCCGAACTCAGCGTCAGGATTTACGGAATGCTGAAACTTTCACCCAGGGGTACTGATCGAATGCAGTTTTCTTTCTATGCAAAAATAACAAAAAGAAACAGACAAACGAAAAAAAAAGAGTGCAATGCATCCTGCGCAATAAAGAGGAAAACAGATATAAGTTACACTCATATCTTAGAACGCTCTTAAACTCTGCGACGAATAGTTAAAAAAACTTACAGCAATACGAAAATCGATTATTACAACATGCGGGCACAACCATTCTCCTTTGAATACCGACCACTTGTACGAGTACTTATTGAATAACTTCGGCAGGCGTTCGTGAGACGTGATACCTCCAGAGCCGTTATCAACAACGTTGCACAAGTCGGCGCGTTGCAGTTTATGCGTAATTTACGCATCTGTTCAAACCGTGTAAAAGTTGCTGTTCGGCCTAAAAGCCGTGGATCAGACAGCGGCCGGCGTTGCCGCCTTTCGTGGTACTTACGGCCGCCGCGTGGCGCCTCTTTTCCGCAACACTGGCCCATTGTGATTGGTCAGCCGGGAGGTGTGTCCTCTGCAACGGCGGTGACAGCTTCTATCCTCACGTGCCTGGTCAGCGCAAGACGGCTGCTACTATTGCTGATGCACAGACGAAGGGACAGGGGCTTATTCGTTTTGAGCAACAAGGCTGAAAGCCCCGCCGCACGTCGCGTCGCAGCCGAGGTTCGAAAAGGATCGCACTTTTTTTTTTTTTCGCCGGCGGAAGGCACGTTCCGGACGTTGCGCCCTCTGGAGGATCGGGTATAAATCGCAGGCCGCGCGCGGTTCCTTTTTTCTCTTCGTTTTGCGATTCTTTCGGGTCGCCTGTTTTGCTTCAGTAGACGCGCGTCCACAAAACAATAAACGCGCCGATCAATTCTCGAAACGGTGGTATGCCGGGAGCTCGCCGAACAGTTTTCAGGGCGGCGAAAACGAGCGTCTCTCCGCGCACACTTGACAGTGAGCCGAAAACACCATCTTAGCCCGTTATTCTGCTTACTCGTGCGATACATAAGGGAAAGGAACCCTTTGCGAAAGCAAAATAAACGATGGGCAATGTTAAAAAGCTCTGTTCGTATGGTATAATATTCGCATTCCGACGTTGATTCGGATGAAAAATTCAGGCAATATCAAGAGCTATGCTCGACTAATTTCTTGTCCGGAGTCGCCTAACTACGGATAATTTTACTTGAATGTTCTTTCGGAATCGGTGTTACATTGATGATAGAACAGGAATTGTTTTGAATCTACAAATCATTTATATTACGCAGAATATGTATTCATTATGTGTAATACGAAAGAATATTTCCCCGAAATAATAAAAGTGTCATGCGCCTATTAAGACGATGGCTTTCCAGACACTGCGATCAGACTCAACTCCGTCTTTAAGGTATAAGGCAAAATATACCTGTTTATTTAACTGCGCTCGGAAGCGCTCTGCTGTCACTTGAGCGTCCTCGCGTCTCTCCCTCTGCTCGCGCTCTTCTTCCTCGTTTCCTTGTCCCAGGCCGGAATGTGAAAAATAATCAACATTCCCGGCCGCGCAAAGTTAAACACATAGTTCAAGTGGGTACAGTCTTTGTATCGGCCTGATCGCAAGGTGACCGCCTTGCAACTTGATCTTGCAGGAATGAATGAGACCGTCGGCACTGCGGTACACTTCCGTGACCCTTGCAAGCTTCCATAGCTGGCGTGGTTCTCCTGCATCTGTCCGCATGCACGAAAACGATGTCCCCTTGCTTCAATGGTGTAGTTGGTTTCGTGTCGGCAAAGTGTGCAGATCGTAATTGCAACAGGTATTCTTTTTGCCAACGCTTCCAAAAACTTTCAACCAGCAGCTTCCTGCAGTTGTGTCTGCGGATGGCGTCTGCTCGCTTGGAGTTACTGTTGACTTCGTCAGCGGTCGCATACGGTATGGAAGTCAACCTTCGTCCAAGGAGAAGTTCGGCTGGTGTCAAAGTGCAAGGTTCTCCTGCATCTGTCTCGATGAAAGTCAGAGGCTTGGAGTTTATGACTGTTTCGACTTCCGCCAGCACTGTCGATATTTATTCGTAGTTCAGACGAGCTTTGCCGATAATTTTTCGCAGCGGAAGCTTCACTGATCGTACGAGGCGCTCCCACCATCCACCCCACCAGGGAGCATTTGGTGCAATAAACTTCCACGAAATGCCATTGGTGCTCAGGTGACCAGCGACGTCCTCTTCAGAGAACATTAGTTGTAGTCGCTTTATGTCTGCCGATGTCTTGTGAAAGCTTCGTGCGTTGTCAGAATAGATCACCCTAGGTAATCGTCTCCGAGCTGCAAATCGTCGTAGGCACAGCAGGAAAGCCTCGGATGTCATTTTCGAGATAAGCTCGAGATGCATGGCTCTAGATACGGCGCACGTAAAAAGTGCAACATAGCACTTCTTGTCCCTTTTCTCCGTGCGTGCATACAGATCGAGGGCCCGCGAAGTCGACTCCTACAACTTCGAACGGGTTCGTTGGTGACACTCGATGACTTGTTAACAGAGCAGTCTCAGCACTTCCTGGGCCCGCACTGAAACACTTGCATATATTGCAGTCATGCAGCACTCTTTTTACCAAAGAGCCAGCTCGACAAATCCAGTAGAGTTCCCGAAGCTGCGTAAGTGTATCTCTAACTCCTCCATATATGACTTGAAGATGGGTTCTGTTTGCCAAAAGTGTCGAAAAGTGGTGGCTTGACGGTATTATGATTGGGTGCTTGAGATCTTGCATGGAATGCATGAGGTATGAACGGCCTCCAGCCCGAAGAATTGCGTCTTTGTCTATGTAAGGGCGTAGTTAAGCGATTCGAGATGTAGACTCGACTGGTTGGCCGTTGGTCAAAGTGGTGAGTTCTTCAAGAAAGCCTTGCTCTTGTGTACATCATAGCCAATACTCTTCAACGTTCAGGATTTTTGTTGCTACGAGATGTCCTGTATGAACCGTCCTTTTTCTGCATCGGTCAGTAAATCTGAAAACCCACGCAGTGACTCTGAGTAGGTGCTGAAGCCTGCTGTACCGTTGAATGTCAATTATCGGAACTGAGAAGCGTGTCATTAGTGCGACGTGGACTGTTGTAACTTCACCTTGGGTGGCTTCTGCTATATCTAGTTCACTGAACTGTAGGGGTCATTCAGACATCGGTTTAGTTAGCCACTCGGGACCATGCCACCATTTTGAGCTGCACAGCAGTCTTTCAAGCGTCACACCAAGCGTGAGTAGGTCAGCCGGGTTGTCCGTTTCAGGACAGTATCTCCACTTTGATGGATCTGTAGTGCACCTAATTTTATTGACTCTGTTGGCTACGAACTGTTTCCACTTTTTGTCGTCACCTTTTATCCATGACAACACAATGGCGGAATCTGTCCACATCGTGTAGTCAAGTTGAACATTCCTCAAGGCGCTTTTCACGTATGCCAACATTTTTGAGCCGATTAAGGCAGCCAGAAGCTTCAATCGCGGCAGCGTTGTCTCCTTAATGGGTGCTACACGAGACTTCGCAATCAACAGTTTCAGCTCCTCAGGACTTGACACGACGTATATCGCTGTTCTGTACGCCGCTGGACTGGCATCGCAGAAAACATGTACCTGAAGCACATTGGGCTTCCTTGCTCCGCCGCCCAGATAGCGAGGAACGACGACGTCTTGCAGTTGCGGCAGCTGGATGACCCAATCATTCCATTTGCTTTGCAGGTCATTGGGTAGTACTTCATCCCAGCCAATCCCTCGTATCCACAGCTTCTGAAACAATATTCGTATGGCAATAGTATATGGTCCTACAAATCCCAACGGGTCAAATATTCTTGATGCTGACTGCAAGACAAATTGTTTTGTGTCCGTCTGTGCTGTCGAAAACCGGAGTAGATTTTCAACCGAAAAGTTGAATTCATCCTTTGCCGGATTCCAAACCAAACCCAGGGCTTTGACCGACGTTTCGTGAAGAACGACCATCTCATTACTAGTAGATTGTACTTGATTTTCAAGCGTTTGCATCAAATTTCCTGAATTTGTTGTCCATTTCCGCAATGTCATGCCGGCTGATTTAATTAATGTGCTCGCTTCTCGGCAAAGTTTGGCGGCTTCCTCTTCTGTGTCGGCACCAGTGACTAAGTCATCCGCGTAAAACGACTCGGCAAGAGTTTGCGCTGTTTGTGCCATGGCAGCCGGTGCTCTTTTCACGTGGTAAAGAATAGTAGCTGTGAGCAAAAATGGGCTATATGTAGCTCCAAAAGGCACTCGTGTCATCTTGAGGTGTCGCACTTAGCTGCAGACAGTTGCGGGGTTCACTTTTCTTTTCTTTTCCAATTTTAAGAACCACTTCCCCCCCCACTCTTGCAGCTTGCCCTTGGATAAATCTCCTTCTGCAAACCAGAGAAAGCGGAAAGCGTCTCTGTCGTCCTCCCGAATCGCAATCTGAAAGAATGCCTTTTCTATGTCCGCGATAACGGCCACCGGGTGCGTTCTGAAGCGTAGCAGCATTTGCACGAGGTCTTGGTATAAGTTGTCACATTTTTCAAGGCAGTCATAAGGGACTTGCATCCTTTGGCATGTGACGAAGCGTCAAACACCACCGTCTCATTTTCGTCGTCAGTGCTTGTTCACGCATGACTTCCTTGTGCGGCATGTAATATAACTTCGTCACCTCTGCAGGTGCATCACTGACTACTTCGGCGTGTCCTGCCCTCCAGTACTCTCTTATGGTACGGTCATACGTTCCGAGCAGTCCTTTCCTGGAGTCGAGACGGCTGACAAGCTTGTCCAGTAGAGTAACGGCGACTTGTTTGTTGCTTGCAAGCTCGAAATTATCCTTCTAAGAGAGGGCCACTTCATATCTTCCGTTCATAAAGCTATTCTTTTGCTCAAAATGCATCATGGTGTTGCTCATTTCAGGTGGCTTGTTTATCGTGTCCGTAGTTCCTATGTTTTCAAGTTCTCAAAAGGAGCGTGAAATTTCGTCGGAATCGGTAGCTTGGGCTTTTAGCACGCACACCATCATTTCAACACGCCATTCAAGAACAATAGCTATACATACCTGAAAAGGCCTGTTTTTCTGCATGACACCCCGGCTGCGCACCACAATGATAAAAAATTGGCAGGTGTTACTCTTTTAACACAAAAAGGCGAAACCTAGCTTCACTCATATAATCAAAGGCAAAACATGGCTTCACTCATATAATCACAGCGTAGCGGGGGAGGAGTGGTGGTGGTCGTTTGAAAGCCACCGTTAAATAAAAAAAATATGCTTGTATAAATACTCCAGCTACGTTACAACGCAAAGACGGGGACACAGTGAAGAAGAAACACGACACGGCGTCTTCTTCCTGCCTCACTATTCCACTGCCGTCACTCTCACCCTGTAAATTTTTTATAGATATATTCGAAGGTCGTAGGTTCGATTCCTGCTCACGGCTGGTTATTTTTTCATCCACTTTTCTTTCTTTTTATTTACATTCCATTGATTCTAATAACTTCCCCTGTACATTCCTTGGCATTACTGTCTGTTAGATCTCATTAATATTGTGTTAAAACACGGAAAAACGAGCCCTTAGGCATACACTTCTTTCCCTTATTTCATTAAAACGAGGGTCTCGTACTGGCAGACTTGGTGTCATTAGGTTGTATACGAGGGACTATTAATCAGCTGCCCGCTCATAATAAGTTCACGTGCTACGCCAAACATGCGCATAAAAGAGTGTTTTCACACTCGTCGCTTGGCTTATGGATGGCACTGACTTCTAAATTCACACACACACACACACACACACACACATATATATATATATATATATATATATATATATATATATATATATATATATATATATATATATATATATATATATATATATATATATATATCGCGCTGGGCCTGCACTCTCAGAGCCTTTTCAAAACACTCATTGGTTAACTGCTGCAAGCACACTTGCTTGGTACTGTGGCATGTGGCATGATTGATAATATTTTCTGGGTAGTATAGGCCGGCATTCGGTATCCTATCCTTCGTGATTCTTCGGAGAATCGTAGTATTCATTAAACACTTGCGAGAAATTTTGTGCCAATTGTACGTGGCTGACGACTATGAGAAATTATGCCTCAAGTGGGCATGGGTTACAGTTAATAACTGATCAAGAACAACATTTTCTAATTGGTTGGAGCATGGCACGACCAACTCGTTACGCTATTAGCATTGTGTGAAGCCTGGTTGTTCTTTTGCTGTTGTAAAACGCTTCATTACTCGTATTACCGCGATTCTTTTCCCGACATCAAGCCTGCCCAAGGCACGTTTGCGAGAAAGTCACAAGCATGGTCAATGGTAAAATACTGGGCTGGCACGCAGCGGACCCGGGTTCGAGGCCCCACTGTGTCGTTGGTACTAGGTATTGTTTCTTATTTCGTGCGACACGGTTACGGAAACCGGTGGCGGCGGCGACGGACAATTACGGCGCCGTGTGTTACGCGAGTTTTGATCTGATAACAGGTTTCGCTGTAAAAAAACGCCCCTATGTCTCATGTAGAGACCACATCTGAAGGATATATGGCGGCAATGTTCCATCATGTCGATACCGATCGCCTTAATGACCTGGTTGAGGACTTCGATTCGGAATTGCAGTTCTTGTTTCACGGTGTGACTCAATATATAGTGACCACATGTGGTGCCGCACGAGAACAATCAGATCAGTCATGTGTATACCTAGGTCACAACCTTAGATAGATAGATCGTAACTGGTTATTGTAACCAGAAGAATCGTCGCCACGTTTTTTAGGGGGTGGGGGGCAAGAGTGAGAAAAATATATGGGGAGAACACAGTCATCCGCGAGTGACGTGTTTGACACCCAAGGTCAATAGCCTCTCCGCCACGTCGTGGGTACGATGGACTGCCCATAGTTTGATAGCTTCATATATTTAATGTGCATACTTCGTTTTACCGCATTTCTAAGTGGTCTCGAAGGAATTCATGCCGATGAAACAATGATGCGAGGCCTCGGATTTATCAATAGGTATTTTCTTCCTCCTTGCGGTATTTGGCTTCTTCTTGTGGAATTAAGGAATTTTTCATAGGCTCTGGAAAGGTAAATGCGCGCAGCCTATTGACAGGCATTAAATAGTAATCTCACTTTTTAATGAGAATAGGTTTTTTGCATACTGCAGACACTTTCAACGTCTCTATTTACATAGCTGTCTATCTAGCAGCCTACGTCTGCGAGCTCTCATTGAGAGATCAGCTCCTTAACTTGGGGTCGACCCAAAATTAGTGTGGTAGGGTAAGAAGATTTCACGATTATGACTGCCTAGTCATGACATAAATGATGTAAAAACATGTCACGTACGATGTCTCACCCTTTCCACCAGACACGTATGGCACATAACCGCATACCACTGGCCGCGGCAAGTGCCACCACTGTTTCAAAGTTCAAATCTATACCGAGGAACGGCGCGAACAGACATTGGTAATTTGAATGCGACAACGTTAAGAAAACCTGATATCGGCAGCGTTGACACGACGAATGCAGCACATGTATATATTATGGTTCTAGCAAGAGTCGTACCCAAGCATTCTGCATCACGGTCAAGTAATCTAGTAGAGAGCAACGCTATAGGTCTCGCAAGTCCTTTAGAAAAAGGACCGGTGCAAGCAAAATGTTGATGAAACGTAAATTGTGATTGCAGTACTGTCCATCAAAGTTTATTGACTTTATATATGTAATCCAATGATAATGCCAGCCGTAATATATAGAGGGTGACATGCTGATCCAGAGGCACAGGACACAAAAGACGTGCACGTGCTATCCGTCTCTGGAGTGCACGCCCGAGCGACGCGTCTGGCAAAAGTCCTGCTGCTCTAATTCTACGTCCAATAAACCACGACTGCACTTAACGGACGCGACAATATGTAGTCCAATGATACAGGCGTCACCTCCAGTTAGCGTCAATTGTACTTAAGTGCCATTCATTGAAGATTTGCTAGGTAGCGCAGACCATGGCTACCACCTTCGGTAGCAAAAGCACCACATTTCAGTTTACCAATTTTGGTATTGCTGAAACACATGTTGCCCGTGACATCGCTACGCAACTACGAATAAATGTTTATATAAAACATATGCGATTGTTCAGCATACACGTCCTGGCGTATAAAATTTGTGCATATGTCTAGCGTAATTGCATAGCGTTTCGCTCGACATATCAATTGCACCACAATCCCCTTTTATACGCATGCTTTGCATGACATCGATTGCCATGTTAAGTGGAATCTTCGCAATGTTTTCCTACTGGAAAGGCTATTAAGATGGATAACTGATGTCATTTACTCCTTTTAAATAATTAAGATCCGATATTCTGTGGGGACGAGCGAAGGCGATAACGATATGCATAATACTCGGACGAAACGAAACCTCGTTGTCCTAACTGCTTAGCATGTACACGCATACGTATCATTATGCGCACCTTGTGTGCTTGCTGCTCAGTGAAACGAAGACATACTTTCTCTTCAAACGCACATGAAAACGTGCCAAATACCTTCGCCACGTACCTTTAGTATGCAAGGTCTCCAGGTCTACTAACTTTTCGACCAGCGGGCTTTCACCGAAAGATAACTATGGTAGGGCTGACATTCGGGCAAGTTAATGTGTACTCATGACTATGAAGTCGTCGTGACGGAACAGATGAAAACACTGCAGCTTCGCTTTTTTTCAGCCTTTCCATCACACCGTTTTCATAAGAGCGCAAATAATATAAAAAATATTGGGCCAAATTTGAAGCTCGTCGAATGCACTCAGAATACCCATTAGCCACTAAAAAGAACTGCCAATAAAGCAATGCTGATTGCAAATATGTAAATTTAGATATTCACCACCTAACTAGCCGAAGGCGGCAAGCACAAAAGAAGGTGCTAATTACTTGCACTTGACAAGTACTGCTGACTGGGTAAGTTGGTGCATGATAAAATGACATTGCTTCAACACAGCTCAGTTCGAGCCTGAGGATGCTATACGGTCAAGAAGGGGAAAGAACAGACGATAGTGTGAGCGCTAACTTCCAACGTATGTTTACTGCGTGACCAGGCTTACAGTACATCTTATAGCTCACCCCACGCGAAGCCAAACACACTGCAGGAGAAAACCGTAAACGTGTAGGGCAGCACACTTTACGAAAAAAACCCAACTGTAATCTGATCCCAAATTAGGAATCCTATATGAACACTTCAGAGCACACACTCCAGAAAATTGAGGTAATTTTCAGATAAGGCCACAGATGGAGTACTAACACCCAGCTTCGCACATTTCGCGATAGCGCTCCCTTCAATAATTTCTCGCGTCAACTGGTTACGACTTTGGCCCAAGATGACACACTCGTCAAAAAAGGAAGGGCATGGACACGTCTGACACATCACAGCGAGGACACCACCAGAAAAAAATATTTTAGAAGTAAAGCTCCTAAAGGCCTGGGTCTGTCTTTCGCTTGTATGTGCGTTACGGCCTATCATTCCACTTTTGAAAACGGCCCACTACTTCGTACTTGCAAACTTCCCATTACGCCCCATCACCGTTCCACAATTTCCACCATAAAGCAAATACGCCATAATACGTTCCACCATAAAGCAAATACGGCTGAGAAGTATTTTTATGTGGCACGCATGCAATAATTAGCATGTTTGGACGTGTCATTTATATTCGTCGTTTATTCACGTCACGCAACACTAAATTTGGTATATGTGAAGCTAGAGAAACGGCCGTGAGCATGCTATGAGCGTAGCATGTTGTCATGTTTTACGTGACACGCATGTAATGCTTACCATGTTTGGACGTGTCATTTATATTCGTCGTTTATTCACGTCACGCAACACCAAATTTGGTATATGTGAAGCTAGCGAAACAGCCGCGAAAGTGCTATGAGCGTAGCATGTTGTCATGTTTTACGTGACATGCATGTAATGATTATCATGTTTGGACGTTTCATTTATCTTCGTCGTTTATTCACGTCACGCAACACCAAATTTGGTATATGTGAAGCTAGAGAAACGGCCGTGAGCATGCTATGAGCGTAGCATGTTGTCATGTTCTACGTGACACGCATGTAATGATTACCATGTTTGGGCGTGTCATTTATATTCGTCGTTTATTCACGTCACGCAACACCAAATTTGGTATATGTGAAGCTAGCGAAACAGCCGCGAAAGTGCTATGAGCGTAGCATGTTGTCATGTTTTACGTGACATGCATGTAATGATTATCATGTTTGGACGTGTCATTTATCTTCGTCGTTTATTCACGTCACGCAACACCAAATTTGGTATATGTGAAGCTAGAGAAACGGCCGTGAGCATGCTATGAGCGTAGCATGTTGTCATGTTTTACGTGACGCGCATGTAATGATTACCATGTTTGGGCGTGTCATTTATATTCGTCGTTTATTCACGTCACGCAACACCAAATTTGGTATATGTGAAGCTAGAGAAACGGCCGCGAAAGTGCTATGAGCGTAGCATGTTGTCATGTTCTACGTGACACGCATGTAATTATTACCATGTTTGGACGTTTCATTTATCTTCGTCGTTTATTCACGTCACGCAACACCAAATTTGGTATATGTGAAGCTAGAGAAACGGCCGTGAGCATGCTATGAGCGTAGCATGTTGTCATGTTTTACGTGACACGCATGTAATGATTACCATGTTTGGGCGTGTCATTTATTTTCGTCGTTTATTCACGTCACGCAACACCACATTTGGTATAAGTGAAGCTAGCGAAACAGCCGCGAAAGTGCTATGAGCGTAGCATGTTGTCATGTTTTACGTGACATGCATGTAATGATTATCATGTTTGGACGTGTCATTTATCTTCGTCGTTTATTCACGTCACGCAACACCAAATTTGGTATATGTGAAGCTAGAGAAACGGCCGTGAGCATGCTATGAGCGTAGCATGTTGTCATGTTCTACGTGACACGCATGTAATTATTACCATGTTTGGACGTTTCATTTATCTTCGTCGTTTATTCACGTCACGCAACACCAAATTTGGTATATGTGAAGCTAGAGAAACGGCCGTGAGCATGCTATGAGCGTAGCATGTTGTCATGTTTTACGTGACACGCATGTAATGATTACCATGTTTGGGCGTGTCATTTATTTTCGTCGTTTATTCACGTCACGCAACACCAAATTTGGTATATGTGAAGCTAGCGAAACAGCCGCGAAAGTGCTATGAGCGTAGCATGTTGTCATGTTTTACGTGACATGCATGTAATGATTATCATGTTTGGACGTGTCATTTATCTTCGTCGTTTATTCACGTCACGCAACACCAAATTTGGTATATGTGAAGCTAGAGAAACGGCCGTGAGCATGCTATGAGCGTAGCATGTTGTCATGTTTTACGTGACGCGCATGTAATGATTACCATGTTTGGGCGTGTCATTTATATTCGTCGTTTATTCACGTCACGCAACACCAAATTTGGTATATGTGAAGCTAGCGAAACAGCCGCGAAAGTGCTATGAGCGTAGCATGTTGTCATGTTTTACGTGACATGCATGTAATGATTATCATGTTTGGACGTTTCATTTATCTTCGTCGTTTATTCACGTCACGCAACACCAAATTTGGTATATGTGAAGCTAGAGAAACGGCCGTGAGCATGCTATGAGCGTAGCATGTTGTCATGTTTTACGTGACACGCATGTAATGATTACCATGTTTGGGCGTGTCATTTATTTTCGTCGTTTATTCACGTCACGCAACACCACATTTGGTATAAGTGAAGCTAGCGAAACGGCCGTGAGCGCATCGTGAGGGTGGTATGTAGTCATGTTCTTACATGACACGCATATCATTATTATCATGTTTGCACCAGTCATATGCCTTCGTCATCTATTCACGTCACGTAATACCAAATTTGGTATATGTGAAGCCAGCGAAACGACCACGAGCGCACCATGAACATGGAGCGTAGCCAAGACTTACATGACATGCAAGTCATGCTTTCCATGTTAGGGTCTGTCGCTTATGCTTGCCATGCAGTCATTTCATACAATACCAGTTTTACAATATGTCATGGGAAATAAACTACCGTGAGAGCAGCAAGAGAATGACATGTGAATCATGATATTAATGGCATACATGTCAAGATTCATGTATTGACTAGTCATTTATGCTCGTCAAGCAGCCATGTTACGCCATGGATGGATGGATGGATGGATGGATGGATGGATGGATGAGGACGGACGGACAGATGGACGGACGGACGTGCGGACGGATTCGGCCACAGTCGCCAAAGTTTGCTAAGAAATTCTTCACACTTAAAAAAATATTGCACACCTTCTAAATTCCAGACTGTGTTCGGAGAAAGCCTGTGACTTTTCGAATGACTGTGGCATGTTTTTGTTTGTTTTTTTTAATGTGTACCATTCGGTATCGCCTTCGTAGCCTTTGTTATTGGGACAATCTACATTCCTGGAGGGCGCTTCTTCATTCCCTTTGCTGTGGCATTGCTTGCCGGCGCACCCGCGCTTCCCGGCCTGTGACAGCATCGCTAGTTGGCTTCCCCTCAAACCTCAAGTATTGGTTGATAGCTAATATGAGCTATATGCGTCATAATGGATAAAGGATAGTGGTAACATTCCATGTTGTTCTGTCTGGTTTAGCGAAATAGTCGCAATACTGTGATTAATTTTCAGGATGTTCAAGTTTTCCGAAAATGGAACCAGGGACAGAATCGTGAATCTGTATCATGGTATGAACAAACGACCACTACATGTTCCGACCATCGAAGGAGACATTCAGTTAGTAAGTTAGCACAGTTAGTAACTCGGGACGGCTTTAAGCTCTCCCATAGTAGAGTACTCTGTGCTCTAAATCGTTACCCCCCTTTTTCTAACCCCCCCCCCCCTCAACTGTTACATTCAGAGCGTGGCCCACGGTATGGCTTGATGCTCTCCCATAATAGAGTACGAAGTACTCAAAATCGTAAACCTTTTTTTATAAACACACAAGGCCATGCGCTGGCTTAAGGGACGGCTCATAAGGTACAGCTCACTGCTCTCCCATAGTGAGTACGAAGTACTCAAAATCGTTCAATACTTTTCGAAGCACATACCACACCCACAACACCTGTGGTATTGTTGCAGTGAAGCGGGCAAAAAACTTGTAACATGCGGTTTCCGTGAAGCGCTGATGTTTGAACACAACATCCCATTTTCGTATACATACAAAAAAACATACCGCTTATTCTATCACTTAGTATATGTTAGACGCTCTGTTTGCGGCTTGTACACCAAGCTATTAAAGGACTCAGCGAATTAAGCTGTTTCTCATTGCATGCTTATAAATGATGAGCCCCAACCAACTAGCCCGGAGACGTGTCTAAGCGATTCTCATAGCAGCTGGGCGGCGAAAGCTGTGTCTCATGTGTGAAAATAAACCGGGCTCAGCGTATACACGTGCACCATGTCACTGAAGTTGACGATCTTTGCATTCACTGTACAGTGTCAAACAATACAGGGTGTTATTACCGTATTGAGCCCGTTGTCATAAAATTATGTCAATGTGTCATCATACTGTCGTCCTCTTTTTCAAGATTCAAATAGGGGCACAGCATTTGACTTCGCCAATTCCTTCAGAACACCGAAAATGCGCAGAAATACGTTATATTCAGCGTTTGGTAATTATCGCGCTTTGTTCGTGTGTTGAACCATGGCCTAAGAGATGGCGGGCGCTGTTTGAAGGCGATGGTTGAACCAACGTGATTACATGTGGTACGGCAAAATCACATTTGATTACGTCTCTCACCGGTCATGGTGTTGTAGTGCTTATAGGGCTCGACTGCTGACGCGAAGGTCGTGACACTGAATCCCAGCAGTCGCGGCCCGTGTTTCGATAGACGTGCTCGCTGCTCAAGATAGTGCTGTGATAGAAATGATAGCGGATGACAGCCGTGAGCGCATAGGTATACGCTCACGGAAGCGTGGTCTGTGAACACGGTTTCGGGCATCTATACTATCTATGTCAAATGAAACCCGAACAGCGGAGGGCATGTTTCAAGAATTAGAAACAGTATAGTGTTGGCCGTCCGGCCATCACCATTGACAAGCAGGCACATCCGGTTTGGGAGAATGCACTGCGCGATCCACCTAGAGTGCGTTATCTCCGTTTCTGCTGCAGTTTTCGTATGGTGCGTGGAAATTGTGAGCGTGCAAAGCGCTTTTGATCGTATCACTCGCAATTCCTTGCTTTTGCTTCGGCGTCGCAGTGCAATCGGTGTCTTGGCACGATAAAACAAACAGAGAAATATAATCGGGCGGCGGTTGATTTTCAAACGATTGTCGTATCTCGTTCGCCAGCGCTGTTTCACCTGCACCCTTCTTTCAGAGAACGACCCGGAAATGCTTCATATTAACTGGATATGCCGAGTGTTTCTTCGGAAGACAGTGCGCGAATTGTTTCGCTTTACAGGCACGAAGTGAAAGAGCGTGAAATCGCTAGCATTATGAACTGATCTTTGTCTACTATAAATAGAATTCGCCAGGCACTCCGCGATGACTGACTCCGTGATGAGAAACCGTGCTATAGTATACGATACTCACCTTCGGCTGCAGTAGTTTAACCTCTGTATTTTTTTTATTTTGTTCCTTTTAAATATACCTTACCTCGAACACAAGCAGAAATATTGCACTATACGGGGATCGCGCAGTGCTGCCACACTGGATGTATACGGCCCTGTCTGTGTCAATGACTGGTGGACGGCGCGCACTATGCCATCGATAAGGCTTGTGCCACGCGATCAGCTGTTCGCGTTTTCATTTGATGCCGATTGTACGTACAAAGCCACGAAAGCCCTACTGAGCTACCTGAAGGCGACCATACTCCACGAGCGTCTTTACTCGCATGCTTTGCACACTTTTTTTTGCCATTTTGGGGCCGCGAAAAAGAGCTGCGCAAATTGCGTAGGGATTTCGCGAGCGCACACGAAATATTGTGTCACAATCGCGCGCGCAGTATATAACGTTTAAAAAAATAAACTAAATTGGAACTCAAACAAAGTGTAAATATTTAGCGCGTAACCAGTCAGATCCGGTCACGCGCGGTCTAGCAGGAATCACTGATCGCGAAGTCCGATTGGAAATAATCGTCGCGGCCGCTGCCACACCTTCCCGAAACGCACCGTCCTCGGTTCCGTGAGCGCGTTCGAACGCCCCAATTTCTTGAAGCCCTTTTCTTGAAGCCGTGTCCTGAAACTAGGTCCCAGGACACGGTGATACCAAAAGAACTAAGCGTCCGCACATAATTGAAAAAGGCCTGCTTCAATGACGGGAAAGTTGCTTTAGCAAGAGCGCACTGTTCTACTTTCTCGCGTGCCGATCGTCACGTTGAAGTACGTCACCTTGAAGTGCTTTGCCGCGGCACGGTTCCCGTTTTCTTCGGCGAAATTTACAACAGCGAGCTTCGATTTCGCCGTATGTATAATTAATGTAGCACATCGTAAGGACACCGTCAAAATGCGTCGGCCGGATGGGGAAACCTATAAATATCTGAAATCGACCAAGCGTGCGTTACAGCGCGGACTCAGAAAACAAGGGGAACAGTTGGCGCGACAGGCCCTTGCACGCCTGCGATGCAGAAATTCGTCCGTGCCGTGAAGTGAGCGCGCATTCTCGCCATTCTTGTGGGCGTATAGGGATCGCTAGATAGGGGCAGGCAAACTCGCAAGCAGTTCCGGCAACCGCTCAACAGATTTGTGTTCGGGTACGCTATTCTAGGGACCTTGTTCGGGGCAAGTCCTCGTAACTAGGGATTTCGCACACGCAGCCCGTTTCATTGCGCTTGTCTGCTTGGCGAGGCGCGAAGCCGGCCGAAGCATCGAAAGGTATCAAGTCTTTTCGTGCGCGCGCCGGCGAGCTAGCTCGAGTGGCTCGGGGAGCGCGAAATATTCGATCAAATATTTCTATTTAGCAAACCGGGAATAATATAAGGGGTGTGTAATTTATGCGCGTAATAATCAGCAAATACACCACGAGCTTTGTGTGTCCTCGCTAACTGTTCATTTCGTTTTTATTTCTTGTCTATTTTATGTATTACTCCCCATTCCCCTACGCCACGTGTATGGCAGCCAACCGAGCCTAGGTTTGTTTCTCTCGTTCATTTTGTTTCCTGCGTTATGGATGATTGTTCAAGCGTTGTGAGGTCTTTAAAAACCTTATTGAATTCACAAGAATTATGTGCTTGTTGGGCTGTATTTATGCGTCCGAGCAGCCCGTCGTGGCTGTCTGGGTAACGACGCGATATTGAGGGCAACATTCTGGCCGATCAGCTTGCCTCGTCTGCTCATGCACACGCCACCAACCCATCCGTGGTAGTCTCGGTGATGGAATTGAAACTCCTCCTAAGGAAGACGCTCAGAGCTTGCTGGCAGCGCTTAAGAAACTTCAAATAACTTACGTGTTGTCTAGCCGTGCCATGCTAATTGGCTGTAATGTCAAGGGCACGCTGTACAGAAGTCATACTCGGTCTACTTAGGATTGGTCACACATGCAGTATGCATGCACAACCTGTACCGTTGTGATCCACCCAGAAATGCATGTGGTGAGCCGCTTAGCGTGTCTCATATCTTATTCAATGCACCCAAATTGACGCTATTAGAAAAAAAGAAACATCTACCTTTAGCATAAACTGAACGCATTCTACTTCATTCGTTAATGTTCATCGGTAAGGAACACCTTTTTCAAAACAGATCATTACTGTCACTTTTAGGAGATGTAATTAGTTTTAATGTTAAATTTTCAGATGAGCTGCAGCACGGCCTCTTAACAGAGGCTGCTCCTGCAGTAGTCGAACTAGAAAGTATTCATATAGAACACTGCTTGGGCTTGATTTTTCGGCACGGCCCCGGCATGGCCCCGGCCCGTTTTATGAAGCCCGAGCCCATCCCGGTCCGTGCCCACGGTACTACCAAACTTTTCTAGGGCACGCGTGTTCATGACCAGGCCCGGCCCGCCCCCGCAAGAGGATATTAGTTGTTGTACATGATTATCAATGATGCCCTGCGCTTTCTAACGGGGGACCAGACAGAAAATCCTGTGCGTACTATCAACAGCAAAAGTTTGCGGGATCCGCAATGTTTGATAAGGCTGACTTCCCGTTTTGGAATGCAATTTAAAAATAAATCTTACATACTGCACTCGGCATTCTCTCACTTGACTCGGCTCCACTCAGTAAAATGCCTAAGCCGGGCCTTCAAGCACGTATGAACGTTACGCATTTCATGACCTAAGGCATTCTGTGCGAAAAGGGGACACGTTGTTACGAATCGCACCGCCGCCTATACAGTGTTGCGTAGTGTGCCGAGGTCACGGGCCGCCAAGGTTGTTCGGTAGCGCGTTTCTCAACTATAGCGGCTGCTCCTGTGCAGAGCTGATAAACGAGTGGCAAGGATGATGGTTAGTTAAGGCAAGATTTATGTACAACATAAAATAGAGGCGTTACATATTCGGCAGTGCAGTCGAGAGCTTAGGCACTCGAAGAGCTGAGATGTCTTCGGACGCGCTAAAGCTGTCTGCTGTTATTGTGTGTGCTTACGTGCTTGAAGGCCCGGCTTAGGCATTTTACTGAGTGGAGCCGAGTCAAGTGAGAGAATGCCGAGTGCAGTATGTAAGATTTATTTTTAAATTGCATTCCAAAGCGGGAATTCAGCCTTATCAAACATTGCGGATCCCGCAAACTTTTGCTGTTGATAGTACGCACAGGATTTTCTGTCTGGTCCCCCGCTAGAAAGCGCAGGGCATCATTGATAATCATGTACAACAACTGATATCCTCTTGCGGGGGCGGGCCGGGCCTGGTCATGAACACGCGTGCCCTAGAAAAGTTTGGTAGAACCATGGGCACGGACCGGAATGGACTCGGGCTTCATAAAACGGGCCGGGGCCATGCCGGGGCCGTACCGAAAGGTCAAGCCCAAGCAGTGTTCTATATGAATACTTTCTAGTTCGACTACTGCAGGAGCAGCCTCTGTTAAGAGGCCGTGCTGCAGCTCATCTGGAAATCTAACATTAAAACTAATTACATCTCCTAAAAGTGACAGTAATGATCTGTTTTGAAAAAGGTGTTTCATACCGATGAACATTAACGCATGAAGTGGAACGCGCTCAGTTTATGCTAAAGGTAGATGTTTCTTTTTTTTTTCTAATAGCGTCAATCTGAGTGCATTGAATAAGATATGAGACACGCTAAGCGGCTCACCACATGCATTTCTGGGTAGATCACAATGGTACAGGTTGTGCGTGCATACTGCATGTGTGACCAACCCTAAGTAGGCAGAGTATGACTTCTGTACAGTGTGCCCTTGATATTACGGCCAATTAGCATGGCTCGGCTAAACAACACGTAAGTTATTTTAAAGTTTCTTTATCCTATGCAAGCGCTGCCAGCATGCCCTGAGCGTCCTCCTTAGGAGGAGTTTCAATTCCATCACCGAGACTACCACGGATGGGTTGGTGGCGTCTGCATGAGCAGACGAGGCAAACTGATCGGTCAGAATGTTGCCCTCTATATCGCCTCGTTACCCAGACAGCCACGACGTGCTGCTCGGACGCATAAATACAGCCTAACAAGCACATAATTCTTGTGAATTCAATAAGGTTTTAAAGACCTCGCAACGCTTAAACAATCATCCATAACGCACGAAACAAAATGAACGAGAGAAACAAACCTAGGCTCGGTTGGCTGCCATACACGTGGCGTAGGGGAAAGGGGAGTAATACATAAAATAGACAAGAAATAAAAACGAAATGAACAGTTAGCGAGGACACACAAAGCTCGTGGTCTATTTGCTGATTATTACGCGCATAAATTACACACCCCTGATATTATTCCCGGTTTGCTAAATAGAAATATTTGATCGAATATTTCGCGCTCCCCGACCCACTCGAGCTAGCTCGCCGGCGCGCGCACGAAAAGACTTGATACCTTTCGATGCTTCGGCTGGGTGCGCGCCTCGCCAAGCAGACAAGCGCAATGAAACGGGCTGCGTGTGCGAAATCCCTAGTTCCGAGGACTTGCCCCGAACAAGGTCCCTAGAATAGCGTACCCGAACACAAATCTGTTGAGCGGTTGCCGGAACTGCTCGAGAGTTTACCTGCCCCTATATAGCGATCCCTATACCCACAAGAATGGCGAGAATGCACACTCACTTTGCGGCACGGACGAATTGGTGCATCGCAGGCGTGCAAGGGCCTATCGCGCCAACTGTTCCCCTTGTTCTCTGAGTCCGCGCTGTAACGCACGCTTGGTGGATTTCAGATATTTATAGGTTTCCCCATCCGGCCGACGCATTCTGACGGTTTCCTTACGATGTGCTACATTAATTATACATACGGCGAAATTGATTGATTTGTGGGGTTTAACGTCCCAAACCCACCATATGATTATGAGAGACGCCGTAGTTGGAGGGCTCCGGAAATTTTGACCACCTGGGGTTCTTTAACGTGCACCCAAATCTGAGTACACGGGCCTACAACATTTCCGCCTCCATCGGAAATGCAGTCGCCGCAGCCGGGAATCGAACCCGCGATACGGGTCAGCAGCCGAGTACCTTAGCCACTATAGACCACCGCGGCTGGGCACATACGGCGAAATTGAAGCTCGCTGTTGTAAATTTCGCCGCAGAAAACGGGAACCGTGCCGCCGCAAAGCACTTCAAGGTGACGTACTTCAACGTGACGATCGGCGCGATCGGTGCGCGAGAAAGTAGAACAGTGCGCTCTTGCTAAAGCAACTTTCCCGTCATTGAAGCAGGCCTTTTTCAATTATGTGCGGACGCTTAGTTCTTTTGGTATCACCGTGTCCTGGGACCTAGTTTCAGGACACGGCTTCAAGAAAAGGGCTTCAAGAAAATGGGCGTCCGAACGCGCTCAAGGAACCGAGTACGATGCGTTTCGGGAAGGTGTGGCAGCGGCCGCGACGATTATTTCCAATCGGACTTCGCGATCAGTGATTCCTGCTAGACGCGCGTGACCGGATCTGACTGGTTACGCGCTAAATATTTACACTTTGTTTGAGTTCCAATTTAGTTTCTTTTTTTAAACGTATATGCTGCGCGCGCGATTGTGACACAATGTTTCGTATCCGCTCGCGAAATCTTCACGCAATTTGCGCAGCTCTCTTTCGCGGCCCCAAAATCGCGAAAAAAAAGTGCGCAAAGCATGCGAGTAAAGACGCTCGTGGAGTATGGTCGCCTTCAGGTAGCTCAGTAGGGCTTTCGTGGCTTTGTATGTACAATCGGCATCAAATGAAACGCGAACAGCGGAGCGCGTGGCACAAGCCTTATCGATGGCATAGTGCACGCCGTCCACCAGTCATTGACACAGACAGGGCCGTATACATCCAGTGTGGCAGCACGGCGCGATCCCCGTATAGTGCAATATTTCTGCTTGTGTTCCAGGTAAGGTATATTTAAAAGGAACAAAATAAAAAAATACAGAGGTTAAACTACTGCAGCCGAAGGCGAGTATCGCAGCACGGTTTCCCATCACGGAGTCAATCATCACGGAGTGCCCGGCGAATTCTATTTATAGTAGACAAAGATCAGTTCATAATGCGAGCGATTTCACGCTGTTTCACTTCGTGCCGGTAAAGCGAAACAATTCGCGCACTTTCTTCCGAAGAAACACTCGGCATATCCAGTTAATATGAAGCATTTTCGGGTCGTTCTCTGAAAGAAGGGTGCAGGTGAAACAGCGCTGGCGAACGAGATACGACAATCGTTTGAAAATCAACCGCAAACCGATTGTATTTCTCTTTTTGTTTTATCGTGCCAAGACGCCGATTGCACTGCGACGCCGAAGCAAAAGCAAGGAATTGCGAGTGATACGATCAAAAGCGCTTTGCACGCTCACAATTTCCACTATTGTCACCATACGAAACCTGCAGCAGAAACGGAGATAATGCACTCTAGGTGGATCGCGCAGTGCTGCCAAACCGGATGTGCCTCCTTGTCAATGGTGATGGCTGGACGGCCAACACTATACTGTTTCTAATTCTTGAAACATGCCCTCCGCTGTTCGGGTTTCATTTGACATAGATAGTAGATGCCCGAAACCGTGTTCACAGACCACGCTTCCGTGAGCGTATACCTATGCGCTCACGGCTGTCATCCGCTATCATTTCTATCACAGCACTATCTTGAGCAGCGAGCACGTCTATCGAAACACGGGCCGCGACTGCTGGGATTCAGTGTCACGACCTTCGCGTCAGCAGTCGAGCCCTATATACACCACCATGACCGGTGAGAGACGTAATGAAATGTGATTTTACCGTACCACATGTAATCACGTTGGTTCAACAATCGCCTTCAACCAGCGCCCGCCATCTCTTAGGCCATGGTTCAACACACGAACAAAGCGCGATAATTACCAAACGCTGAATATAACGTATTTCTGCGCATTTTCGGTGTTCTGAAGGAATCGGCAAAGTCAAATTCTGTGCCCCTATTTGAATCTTGAAAAAGAGGACGACAGTATGATGACACATTGACATAATTTTATGACGACGGGCTCAATACGGTAATAACACCCTGTATTGTTTGACACTGTATACAGTGAATGTAAAGATCGTCAACTTCAGTGACATGGTGCACGTGTATACGTTGAGCCCGGTTTATTTTCACACATGAGACACAGCTTTCGCCGCCCAGCTGCTAT
This sequence comes from Rhipicephalus annulatus, assembly GCA_013436015.1. NCBI lineage: Eukaryota > Metazoa > Arthropoda > Arachnida > Ixodida > Ixodidae > Rhipicephalus > Rhipicephalus annulatus. The sequence goes on along the minus strand of WOVY01000133.1, from coordinate 149,552 downwards.
GAGAATCGCTTAGACACGTTGCCGGGCTAGTTGATTGGGGCTCATCATTTATAAGCATATGATGAGAAACAGCTTAATTCGCTGAATCCTTTAATAGCTTGGTGTACAAGCCGCAAACAGAGCGTCTAACATATACTAAGTGATAGAATAAGCGGTATGTTTTTTTTGTATGTATACGAAAATGGGATGTTGTGTTCAAACATCAGCGCTTCACGGAAACCGCATGTTACAAGTATTTTGCCCGCTTCACTGCAACAATACCACAGGTGTTGTGGGCGTGGTATGTGCTTCGAAAAGTATTGAACGATTTTGAGTACTTCGTACTCACTATGGAAGAGCAGTGAGCTGTCCCTTATGCGCCGTCCCTTAAGCCAGCGCATGGACTTGTGTGTTTATAAAAAGAGGTTTACGATTTTGAGTACCTCGTACTCCATTATGGGAGAGCATCAAGCCATCCCGTGGGCCACGCTCTGAATGTAGCAGTTGAGGGGGGGGGGTTAAAAAAAGGGGGTAACGATTTAGAGCACAGAGTACTCTACTATGGGAGAGCTTAAAGCCGTCCCGAGTTACTAACTAACTGTGCTAACTTACTAACTGAATGTCTCCTTCGATGGTCGCAACATGTAGTGGTCGTTTGTTCATACCATGATACAGATTCACGATTCTGTCCCTGGTTCCATTTTTGGAAAACTTGAACATCCTGAAAATTAATCACAGTGTTGCGACTATTTCGCTGAACCAGACAGAACAACATGGAATGTTACCACTATCCTTTATCCATTATGACGCATATAGCTCATATTAGCTATCAACCAATACTTGCGGTTTGATGGAAAGCCAACTAGCGATGCTGTCACAGGCCGGGAAGCGCGGGTGCGCCGGCAAGCAATGCCACAGCAAAGGGAATGAAGAAGCGCCCTCCAGGAATGTATATTCTCCCAATAACAAAGGCTATGAAGGCTATGCCGAATGGTACACATTAAAAAAAAACATGCCACAGTCATTCGAAAAGTCACAGGCTTTCTCCGAACACACTCTGGAATTTAGAAGGTGTGCAATATTTTTTTAAGTGTGAAGAATTTCTTAGCAAACTTTGGCGACTTTGGCCGAATCCGTCCGTCCATCCGCACGTCCGTCCATCCGTCCGTCCGTCCTCATCCATCCGTCCATCCATCGATCCATCCATCCATGGCGTAACATGGCTGCTTGACGAGCATAAATGACTAGTCAATACATGAATCTTGACATGTATGCCATTAATATCATGATTCACATGTCATTCTCTTGCTGCTCTCGCGGTAGTTTAATTCCCATGGAATATTGTAAAACTGGTATTGTATGAAATGACTGCATGGCAAGCATAAGTTACAGACCCTAACATGGAAAGCATGACTTGCATGTCATGTAAGTCTTGGCTACGCTCCATGTTCATTGTGCGCTCGTGGTCGTTTCGCTGGCTTCACGTGTGCCAAATCTGGTATTACGTGACGTGAATGGATGACGAAGGCATAGTGACTAGTGCAAACATGATAAACATGATATGCGTGTCATGAAAGAACATGACTACATACCACCCTCACGATGCGCTCGCGGCCGTTTCGCTAGCTTCACTTATACCAAATGTGGCATTCCGTGACGTGAATAAACGACGAAGATAAATGACACGTCCAAACATGATAATCATTACATGCATGTCACGTAAAACATGACAACATGCTACACTCATAGCATGCTCATGGCCGTTTCTCTAGCTTCACATATACCAAATTTGGTGTTGCGTGACGTGAATAAACGACGAATATAAATGACACGTCCAAACATGGTAATAATTACATGCGTGTCACGTAGAACATGACAACATGCTACGCTCATAGCATGCTCACGGCCGTTTCTCTAGCTTCACGTATACCAAATTTGGTGTTGCGTGACGTGAATAAACGACGAATATAAATGACACGTCCAAACATGGTAATAATTACATGCGTGTCACGTAGAACATGACAACATGCTACGCTCATAGCATGCGCACGGCCGTTTTTCTAGCTTCACATATACCAAATTTGGTGTTGCGTGACGTGAATAAACGACGAATATAAATGACACGTCCAAACATGGTAATAATTACATGCGTGTCACGTAGAACATGACAACATGCTACGCTCATAGCATGCTCACGGCCGTTTCTCTAGCTTCACTTATACCAAATGTGGCATTCCGTGACGTGAATAAACGACGAAGATAAATGACACGTCCAAACATGATAATCATTACATGCATGTCACGTAAAACATGACAACATGCTACGCTCATAGCACTTTCGCGGCTGTTTAGCTAGCTTCACATATACCAAATTTGGTGTTGCGTGACGTGAATAAACGACGAATATAAATGACACGTCCAAACATGGTAATAATTACATGCGTGTCACGTAGAACATGACAACATGCTACGCTCATAGCATGCTCACGGCCGTTTTTCTAGCTTCACATATACCAAATTTGGTGTTGCGTGACGTGAATAAACGAAGAATATAAATGACACGTCCAAACATGGTAATAATTACATGCGTGTCACGTAGAACATGACAACATGCTACGCTCATAGCATGCTCACGGCCGTTTCTCTAGCTTCACTTATACCAAATGTGGCATTCCGTGACGTGAATAAACGACGAAGATAAATGACACGTCCAAACATGATAATCATTACATGCATGTCACGTAAAACATGACAACATGCTACGCTCATAGCACTTTCGCGGCTGTTTCGCTAGCTTCACATATACCAAATTTGGTGTTGCGTGACGTGAATAAACGACGAATATAAATGACACGTCCAAACATGGTAATAATTACATGCGTGTCACGTAGAACATGACAACATGCTACACTCATAGCATGCTCACGGCCGTTTCTCTAGCTTCACATATACCAAATTTGGTGTTGCGTGACGTGAATAAACGACGAATATAAATGACACGTCCAAACATGGTAATAATTACATGCGTGTCACGTAGAACATGACAACATGCTACGCTCATAGCATGCTCACGGCCGTTTTTCTAGCTTCACATATACCAAATTTGGTGTTGCGTGACGTGAATAAACGACGAATATAAATGACACGTCCAAACATGGTAATAATTACATGCGTGTCACGTAGAACATGACAACATGCTACGCTCATAGCATGCTCACGGCCGTTTCTCTAGCTTCACTTATACCAAATGTGGCATTCCGTGACGTGAATAAACGACGAAGATAAATGACACGTCCAAACATGGTAATAATTACATGCGTGTCACGTAGAACATGACAACATGCTACGCTCATAGCATGCTCACGGCCGTTTCTCTAGCTTCACTTATACCAAATGTGGCATTCCGTGACGTGAATAAACGACGAAGATAAATGACACGTCCAAACATGATAATCATTAGATGCATGTCACGTAAAACATGACAACATGCTACGCTCATAGCACTTTCGCGTCTGTTTCGCTAGCTTCACATATACCAAATTTGGTGTTGCGTGACGTGAATAAACGACGAATATAAATGACACGTCCAAACATGGTAATAATTACATGCGTGTCACGTAGAACATGACAACATGCTACGCTCATAGCATGCTCACGGCCGTTTCTCTAGCTTCACTTATACCAAATGTGGCACTCCGTGACGTGAATAAACGACGAAGATAAATGACACGTCCAAACATGATAATCATTACATGCATGTCACGTAAAACATGACAACATGCTACGCTCATAGCACTTTCGCGGCTGTTTCGCTAGCTTCACATATACCAAATTTGGTGTTGCGTGACGTGAATAAACGACGAATATAAATGACACGTCCAAACATGGTAATAATTACATGCGTGTCACGTAGAACATGACAACATGCTACGCTCATAGCATGCTCACGGCCGTTTTTCTAGCTTCACATATACCAAATTTGGTGTTGCGTGACGTGAATAAACGACGAATATAAATGACACGTCCAAACATGGTAATAATTACATGCGTGTCACGTAGAACATGACAACATGCTACGCTCATAGCATGCTCACGGCCGTTTTTCTAGCTTCACATATACCAAATTTGGTGTTGCGTGACGTGAATAAACGACGAATATAAATGACACGTCCAAACATGGTAATAATTACATGCGTGTCACGTAGAACATGACAACATGCTACGCTCATAGCATGCTCACGGCCGTTTCTCTAGCTTCACTTATACCAAATGTGGCATTCCGTGACGTGAATAAACGACGAAGATAAATGACACGTCCAAACATGGTAATAATTACATGCGTGTCACGTAGAACATGACAACATGCTACGCTCATAGCATGCTCACGGCCGTTTCTCTAGCTTCACTTATACCAAATGTGGCATTCCGTGACGTGAATAAACGACGAAGATAAATGACACGTCCAAACATGATAATCATTAGATGCATGTCACGTAAAACATGACAACATGCTACGCTCATAGCACTTTCGCGGCTGTTTCGCTAGCTTCACATATACCAAATTTGGTGTTGCGTGACGTGAATAAACGACGAATATAAATGACACGTCCAAACATGGTAATAATTACATGCGTGTCACGTAGAACATGACAACATGCTACGCTCATAGCATGCTCACGGCCGTTTCTCTAGCTTCACTTATACCAAATGTGGCATTCCGTGACGTGAATAAACGACGAAGATAAATGACACGTCCAAACATGGTAATAATTACATGCGTGTCACGTAGAACATGACAACATGCTACGCTCATAGCATGCTCACGGCCGTTTCTCTAGCTTCACTTATACCAAATGTGGCACTCCGTGACGTGAATAAACGACGAAGATAAATGACACGTCCAAACATGATAATCATTACATGCATGTCACGTAAAACATGACAACATGCTACGCTCATAGCACTTTCGCGGCTGTTTCGCTAGCTTCACATATACCAAATTTGGTGTTGCGTGACGTGAATAAACGACGAATATAAATGACACGTCCAAACATGGTAATAATTACATGCGTGTCACGTAGAACATGACAACATGCTACGCTCATAGCATGCTCACGGCCGTTTTTCTAGCTTCACATATACCAAATTTGGTGTTGCGTGACGTGAATAAACGACGAATATAAATGACACGTCCAAACATGGTAATAATTACATGCGTGTCACGTAGAACATGACAACATGCTACGCTCATAGCATGCTCACGGCCGTTTTTCTAGCTTCACATATACCAAATTTGGTGTTGCGTGACGTGAATAAACGACGAATATAAATGACACGTCCAAACATGGTAATAATTACATGCGTGTCACGTAGAACATGACAACATGCTACGCTCATAGCATGCTCACGGCCGTTTTTCTAGCTTCACATATACCAAATTTGGTGTTGCGTGACGTGAATAAACGACGAATATAAATGACACGTCCAAACATGGTAATAATTACATGCGTGTCACGTAGAACATGACAACATGCTACGCTCATAGCATGCTCACGGCCGTTTCTCTAGCTTCACTTATACCAAATGTGGCATTCCGTGACGTGAATAAACGACGAAGATAAATGACACGTCCAAACATGATAATCATTACATGCATGTCACGTAAAACATGACAACATGCTACGCTCATAGCACTTTCGCGGCTGTTTAGCTAGCTTCACATATACCAAATTTGGTGTTGCGTGACGTGAATAAACGACGAATATAAATGACACGTCCAAACATGGTAATAATTACATGCGTGTCACGTAGAACATGACAACATGCTACACTCATAGCATGCTCACGGCCGTTTTTCTAGCTTCACATATACCAAATTTGGTGTTGCGTGACGTGAATAAACGACGAATATAAATGACACGTCCAAACATGGTAATAATTACATGCGTGTCACGTAGAACATGACAACATGCTACGCTCATAGCATGCTCACGGCCGTTTCTCTAGCTTCACTTATACCAAATGTGGCATTCCGTGACGTGAATAAACGACGAAGATAAATGACACGTCCAAACATGATAATCATTACATGCATGTCACGTAAAACATGACAACATGCTACGCTCATAGCACTTTCGCGGCTGTTTAGCTAGCTTCACATATACCAAATTTGGTGTTGCGTGACGTGAATAAACGACGAATATAAATGACACGTCCAAACATGGTAATAATTACATGCGTGTCACGTAGAACATGACAACATGCTACGCTCATAGCATGCTCACAGCCGTTTTTCTAGCTTCACATATACCAAATTTGGTGTTGCGTGACGTGAATAAACGACGAATATAAATGACACGTCCAAACATGGTAATAATTACATGCGTGTCACGTAGAACATGACAACATGCTACGCTCATAGCACTTTCGCGGCTGTTTCGCTAGCTTCACATATACCAAATTTGGTGTTGCGTGACGTGAATAAACGACGAATATAAATGACACGTCCAAACATGGTAATAATTACATGCGTGTCACGTAGAACATGACAACATGCTACACTCATAGCATGCTCACGGCCGTTTCTCTAGCTTCACATATACCAAATTTGGTGTTGCGTGACGTGAATAAACGACGAATATAAATGACACGTCCAAACATGGTAATAATTACATGCGTGTCACGTAGAACATGACAACATGCTACGCTCATAGCATGCTCACGGCCGTTTCTCTAGCTTCACATATACCAAATTTGGTGTTGCGTGACGTGAATAAACGACGAATATAAATGACACGTCCAAACATGGTAATAATTACATGCGTGTCACGTAGAACATGACAACATGCTACGCTCATAGCATGCTCACGGCCGTTTTTCTAGCTTCACATATACCAAATTTGGTGTTGCGTGACGTGAATAAACGACGAATATAAATGACACGTCCAAACATGGTAATAATTACATGCGTGTCACGTAGAACATGACAACATGCTACACTCATAGCATGCTCACGGCCGTTTTTCTAGCTTCACATATACCAAATTTGGTGTTGCGTGACGTGAATAAACGACGAATATAAATGACACGTCCAAACATGGTAATAATTACATGCGTGTCACGTAGAACATGACAACATGCTACGCTCATAGCATGCTCACGGCCGTTTCTCTAGCTTCACATATACCAAATTTGGTGTTGCGTGACGTGAATAAACGACGAATATAAATGACACGTCCAAACATGGTAATAATTACATGCGTGTCACGTAGAACATGACAACATGCTACGCTCATAGCATGCTCACGGCCGTTTCTCTAGCTTCACTTATACCAAATGTGGCATTCCGTGACGTGAATAAACGACGAAGATAAATGACACGTCCAAACATGATAATCATTACATGCATGTCACGTAAAACATGACAACATGCTACGCTCATAGCACTTTCGCGGCTGTTTCGCTAGCTTCACATATACCAAATTTGGTGTTGCGTGACGTGAATAAACGACGAATATAAATGACACGTCCAAACATGGTAATAATTACATGCGTGTCACGTAGAACATGACAACATGCTACACTCATAGCATGCTCACGGCCGTTTCTCTAGCTTCACATATACCAAATTTGGTGTTGCGTGACGTGAATAAACGACGAATATAAATGACACGTCCAAACATGGTAATAATTACATGCGTGTCACGTAGAACATGACAACATGCTACGCTCATAGCATGCTCACGGCCGTTTCTCTAGCTTCACATATACCAAATTTGGTGTTGCGTGACGTGAATAAACGACGAATATAAATGACACGTCCAAACATGGTAATAATTACATGCGTGTCACGTAGAACATGACAACATGCTACGCTCATAGCATGCTCACGGCCGTTTTTCTAGCTTCACATATACCAAATTTGGTGTTGCGTGACGTGAATAAACGACGAATATAAATGACACGTCCAAACATGGTAATAATTACATGCGTGTCACGTAGAACATGACAACATGCTACGCTCATAGCATGCTCACGGCCGTTTCTCTAGCTTCACATATACCAAATTTGGTGTTGCGTGACGTGAATAAACGACGAATATAAATGACACGTCCAAACATGGTAATAATTACATGCGTGTCACGTAGAACATGACAACATGCTACGCTCATAGCACTTTCGCGGCTGTTTCGCTAGCTTCACATATACCAAATTTGGTGTTGCGTGACGTGAATAAACGACGAATATAAATGACACGTCCAAACATGGTAATAATTACATGCGTGTCACGTAGAACATGACAACATGCTACACTCATAGCATGCTCACGGCCGTTTCTCTAGCTTCACATATACCAAATTTGGTGTTGCGTGACGTGAATAAACGACGAATATAAATGACACGTCCAAACATGGTAATAATTACATGCGTGTCACGTAGAACATGACAACATGCTACGCTCATAGCATGCTCACGGCCGTTTCTCTAGCTTCACATATACCAAATTTGGTGTTGCGTGACGTGAATAAACGACGAATATAAATGACACGTCCAAACATGGTAATAATTACATGCGTGTCACGTAGAACATGACAACATGCTACGCTCATAGCATGCTCACGGCCGTTTTTCTAGCTTCACATATACCAAATTTGGTGTTGCGTGACGTGAATAAACGACGAATATAAATGACACGTCCAAACATGGTAATAATTACATGCGTGTCACGTAGAACATGACAACATGCTACACTCATAGCATGCTCACGGCCGTTTTTCTAGCTTCACATATACCAAATTTGGTGTTGCGTGACGTGAATAAACGACGAATATAAATGACACGTCCAAACATGGTAATAATTACATGCGTGTCACGTAGAACATGACAACATGCTACGCTCATAGCATGCTCACGGCCGTTTTTCTAGCTTCACATATACCAAATTTGGTGTTGCGTGACGTGAATAAACGACGAATATAAATGACACGTCCAAACATGGTAATAATTACATGCGTGTCACGTAGAACATGACAACATGCTACGCTCATAGCATGCTCACGGCCGTTTCTCTAGCTTCACTTATACCAAATGTGGCATTCCGTGACGTGAATAAACGACGAAGATAAATGACACGTCCAAACATGATAATCATTACATGCATGTCACGTAAAACATGACAACATGCTACGCTCATAGCACTTTCGCGGCTGTTTCGCTAGCTTCACATATACCAAATTTGGTGTTGCGTGACGTGAATAAACGACGAATATAAATGACACGTCCAAACATGGTAATAATTACATGCGTGTCACGTAGAACATGACAACATGCTACACTCATAGCATGCTCACGGCCGTTTCTCTAGCTTCACATATACCAAATTTGGTGTTGCGTGACGTGAATAAACGACGAATATAAATGACACGTCCAAACATGGTAATAATTACATGCGTGTCACGTAGAACATGACAACATGCTACGCTCATAGCATGCTCACGGCCGTTTCTCTAGCTTCACATATACCAAATTTGGTGTTGCGTGACGTGAATAAACGACGAATATAAATGACACGTCCAAACATGGTAATAATTACATGCGTGTCACGTAGAACATGACAACATGCTACGCTCATAGCATGCTCACGGCCGTTTTTCTAGCTTCACATATACCAAATTTGGTGTTGCGTGACGTGAATAAACGACGAATATAAATGACACGTCCAAACATGGTAATAATTACATGCGTGTCACGTAGAACATGACAACATGCTACACTCATAGCATGCTCACGGCCGTTTTTCTAGCTTCACATATACCAAATTTGGTGTTGCGTGACGTGAATAAACGACGAATATAAATGACACGTCCAAACATGGTAATAATTACATGCGTGTCACGTAGAACATGACAACATGCTACGCTCATAGCATGCTCACGGCCGTTTCTCTAGCTTCACATATACCAAATTTGGTGTTGCGTGACGTGAATAAACGACGAATATAAATGACACGTCCAAACATGGTAATAATTACATGCGTGTCACGTAGAACATGACAACATGCTACGCTCATAGCATGCTCACGGCCGTTTTTCTAGCTTCACATATACCAAATTTGGTGTTGCGTGACGTGAATAAACGACGAATATAAATGACACGTCCAAACATGGTAATAATTACATGCGTGTCACGTAGAACATGACAACATGCTACGCTCATAGCATGCTCACGGCCGTTTCTCTAGCTTCACTTATACCAAATGTGGCATTCCGTGACGTGAATAAACGACGAAGATAAATGACACGTCCAAACATGATAATCATTACATGCATGTCACGTAAAACATGACAACATGCTACGCTCATAGCACTTTCGCGGCTGTTTAGCTAGCTTCACATATACCAAATTTGGTGTTGCGTGACGTGAATAAACGACGAATATAAATGACACGTCCAAACATGGTAATAATTACATGCGTGTCACGTAGAACATGACAACATGCTACGCTCATAGCATGCTCACGGCCGTTTTTCTAGCTTCACATATACCAAATTTGGTGTTGCGTGACGTGAATAAACGACGAATATAAATGACACGTCCAAACATGGTAATAATTACATGCGTGTCACGTAGAACATGACAACATGCTACGCTCATAGCATGCTCACGGCCGTTTCTCTAGCTTCACTTATACCAAATGTGGCATTCCGTGACGTGAATAAACGACGAAGATAAATGACACGTCCAAACATGATAATCATTACATGCATGTCACGTAAAACATGACAACATGCTACGCTCATAGCACTTTCGCGGCTGTTTCGCTAGCTTCACATATACCAAATTTGGTGTTGCGTGACGTGAATAAACGACGAATATAAATGACACGTCCAAACATGGTAATAATTACATGCGTGTCACGTAGAACATGACAACATGCTACACTCATAGCATGCTCACGGCCGTTTCTCTAGCTTCACATATACCAAATTTGGTGTTGCGTGACGTGAATAAACGACGAATATAAATGACACGTCCAAACATGGTAATAATTACATGCGTGTCACGTAGAACATGACAACATGCTACGCTCATAGCATGCTCACGGCCGTTTTTCTAGCTTCACATATACCAAATTTGGTGTTGCGTGACGTGAATAAACGACGAATATAAATGACACGTCCAAACATGGTAATAATTACATGCGTGTCACGTAGAACATGACAACATGCTACGCTCATAGCATGCTCACGGCCGTTTCTCTAGCTTCACATATACCAAATTTGGTGTTGCGTGACGTGAATAAACGACGAATATAAATGACACGTCCAAACATGGTAATAATTACATGCGTGTCACGTAGAACATGACAACATGCTACGCTCATAGCATGCTCACGGCCGTTTTTCTAGCTTCACATATACCAAATTTGGTGTTGCGTGACGTGAATAAACGACGAATATAAATGACACGTCCAAACATGGTAATAATTACATGCGTGTCACGTAGAACATGACAACATGCTACGCTCATAGCATGCTCACGGCCGTTTCTCTAGCTTCACATATACCAAATTTGGTGTTGCGTGACGTGAATAAACGACGAATATAAATGACACGTCCAAACATGGTAATAATTACATGCGTGTCACGTAGAACATGACAACATGCTACGCTCATAGCATGCTCACGGCCGTTTCTCTAGCTTCACTTATACCAAATGTGGCATTCCGTGACGTGAATAAACGACGAAGATAAATGACACGTCCAAACATGATAATCATTACATGCATGTCACGTAAAACATGACAACATGCTACGCTCATAGCACTTTCGCGGCTGTTTCGCTAGCTTCACATATACCAAATTTGGTGTTGCGTGACGTGAATAAACGACGAATATAAATGACACGTCCAAACATGGTAATAATTACATGCGTGTCACGTAGAACATGACAACATGCTACACTCATAGCATGCTCACGGCCGTTTCTCTAGCTTCACATATACCAAATTTGGTGTTGCGTGACGTGAATAAACGACGAATATAAATGACACGTCCAAACATGGTAATAATTACATGCGTGTCACGTAGAACATGACAACATGCTACGCTCATAGCATGCTCACGGCCGTTTTTCTAGCTTCACATATACCAAATTTGGTGTTGCGTGACGTGAATAAACGACGAATATAAATGACACGTCCAAACATGGTAATAATTACATGCGTGTCACGTAGAACATGACAACATGCTACGCTCATAGCATGCTCACGGCCGTTTCTCTAGCTTCACATATACCAAATTTGGTGTTGCGTGACGTGAATAAACGACGAATATAAATGACACGTCCAAACATGGTAATAATTACATGCGTGTCACGTAGAACATGACAACATGCTACGCTCATAGCATGCTCACGGCCGTTTTTCTAGCTTCACATATACCAAATTTGGTGTTGCGTGACGTGAATAAACGACGAATATAAATGACACGTCCAAACATGGTAATAATTACATGCGTGTCACGTAGAACATGACAACATGCTACGCTCATAGCATGCTCACGGCCGTTTCTCTAGCTTCACATATACCAAATTTGGTGTTGCGTGACGTGAATAAACGACGAATATAAATGACACGTCCAAACATGGTAATAATTACATGCGTGTCACGTAGAACATGACAACATGCTACGCTCATAGCATGCTCACGGCCGTTTTTCTAGCTTCACATATACCAAATTTGGTGTTGCGTGACGTGAATAAACGACGAATATAAATGACACGTCCAAACATGGTAATAATTACATGCGTGTCACGTAGAACATGACAACATGCTACGCTCATAGCATGCTCACGGCCGTTTCTCTAGCTTCACTTATACCAAATGTGGCATTCCGTGACGTGAATAAACGACGAAGATAAATGACACGCCCAAACATGATAATCATTACATGCATGTCACGTAAAACATGACAACATGCTACGCTCATAGCACTTTCGCGGCTGTTTCGCTAGCTTCACATATACCAAATTTGGTGTTGCGTGACGTGAATAAACGACGAATATAAATGACACGTCCAAACATGGTAATAATTACATGCGTGTCACGTAGAACATGACAACATGCTACACTCATAGCATGCTCACGGCCGTTTCTCTAGCTTCACATATACCAAATTTGGTGTTGCGTGACGTGAATAAACGACGAATATAAATGACACGTCCAAACATGGTAATAATTACATGCGTGTCACGTAGAACATGACAACATGCTACGCTCATAGCATGCTCACGGCCGTTTTTCTAGCTTCACATATACCAAATTTGGTGTTGCGTGACGTGAATAAACGACGAATATAAATGACACGTCCAAACATGGTAATAATTACATGCGTGTCACGTAGAACATGACAACATGCTACGCTCATAGCATGCTCACGGCCGTTTTTCTAGCTTCACATATACCAAATTTGGTGTTGCGTGACGTGAATAAACGACGAATATAAATGACACGTCCAAACATGGTAATAATTACATTCGTGTCACGTAGAACATGACAACATGCTACGCTCATAGCATGCTCACGGCCGTTTTTCTAGCTTCACATATACCAAATTTGGTGTTGCGTGACGTGAATAAACGACGAATATAAATGACACGTCCAAACATGGTAATAATTACATGCGTGTCACGTAGAACATGACAACATGCTACACTCATAGCATGCTCACGGCCGTTTCTCTAGCTTCACATATACCAAATTTGGTGTTGCGTGACATGAATGAACGACGAAGATAAATGACACGTCCAAACATGGTAATCATTACATGCGTGTCACGTAAAACATGACAACATGCTACGCTCATAGCATGCTCACGGCCGTTTCTCTAGCTTCACATATACCAAATTTGGTGTTGCGTGACGTGAATAAACGACGAATATAAATGACACGTCCAAACACGCTAATTTTTGCATGCGTGTCACATAAAAATACTTCTCAGCCGTATTTGCTTTATGGTGGAACGTATTATGGAGTATTTGCTTTATGGTGGAAATTGTGGAACGGTGATGGGGCGTAATGGGAAGTTTGCAAGTACGAAGTAGTGGGCCGTTTTCAAAGGTGGAACGATAGGCCGTAATGCACATACAAGCGAAAAACAGACCCAGGCCTTTAGGAGCTTTACTTCTAAAATATTTTTTTTTCTGGTGGTGTCCTCGCTGTGATGTGTCAGACGTGTCCATGCCCTTCCTTTTTTGACGAGTGTGTCATCTTGGGCCAAAGTCGTAACCAGTTGACGCGAGAAATTATTGAAGGGAGCGCTATCGCGAAATGTGCGAAGCTGGGTGTTAGTACTCCATCTGTGGCCTTATCTGAAAATTACCTCAATTTTCTGGAGTGTGTGCTCTGAAGTGTTCATATAGGATTCCTAATTTGGGATCAGATTACAGTTGGGTTTTTTTCGTAAAGTGTGCTGCCCTACACGTTTACGGTTTTCTCCTGCAGTGTGTTTGGCTTCGCGTGGGGTGAGCTATAAGATGTACTGTAAGGTCACGCAGTAAACAAACGTTGGAAGTTAGCGCTCACACTATCGTCTGTTCTTTCCCCTTCTTGACCGTATAGCATCCTCAGGCTCGAACTGAGCTGTGTTGAAGCAATGTCATTTTATCATGCACCGACTTACCCAGTCAGCAGTACTTGTCAAGTGCAAGTAATTAGCACCTTCTTTTGTGCTTGCCGCCTTCGGCTAGCTAGGTGGTGAATATCTAAATTTACATATTTGCAATCAGCATTGCTTGATTGGCAGTTATTTTTAGTGGCTAATGGGTATTCTGAGTGCATTCGACGAGCTTCAAATTTGGCCCAATATTTTTTTATATTATTTGCGCTCTTATGAAAACGGTGCGATGGAAAGGCTGAAAAAAAGCGAAGCTGCAGTGTTTTCATCTGTTCCGTCACGACGACTTCATAGTCATGAGTACACATTCACTTGCCCGAATGTCAGCCCTACCATAGTTATCTTTCGCTGAAAGCCCACTGGTCGAAAATTTTGTAGACCTGGAGAACTTGCATACTAAAGGTACGTGGCGAAGGTATTTGGCACGTTTTCATGTGCGTTTGAAGAGAAAGTTTGTCTTCGTTTCACTGAGCAGCAACCGCACAAGGTGCGTATAATGATACGTATGCGTGTACACGCTAAGCAGTTAGGACAACAAGGTTTCGTTTCATCCGTGTATTATGCATATCGTTATCGCCTTCGCTCGTCCCCACAGAATATCAGATCTTAATTAATCAAAAGGAGTAAATGGCATCAGTTATCCATCTTAATAGCCTTTCCAGTAGGAAAACATTGCGAAGATTCCACTTAACATGGCAATTGATGTCATGCAAAGCATGCGGATAAAAGGGGTTTGTGGTGTAATTGATATGTCGAGCGAAACGCTATGGAACTACGCTAAACATATGCACAAATTTTATACGCCAGGACGTGTATGCTGAACAATCGCATATGTTTTATATAAACATTTATTCAGAGTTGCGTAGCGATGTCACGGGCAACATGGGTTTTAGCAATACCAAAATTGGTAAACTGAAATGTGGTGCTTTTGCTACTGAAGGATATGGTCTGTGCTACCTAGCAAATCTTCAATGAATGGCACTTAAGTACAATTGACGCTAACTGGAGGTGACGCCTGTATCATTGGACTACATATTGTCGCGTCCGTTAAGTGCAGTCGTGGTTTATTGGACGTAGAAATAGAGCAGCAGGACTCTTGCCAGACGCGTCGCTTGGGCGTGCACTCCAGAGACGGATAGCACGTGCACGTCTTTTGTGTCCTGTGCCTCTGGATCAGCATGTCACCCTCTATATATTACGGCTGGCATTATCATTGGATTACATATATAAAGTCAATAAACTTTGATGGACAGTACTGCAATCACAATTAACGTTTCATCAACATTGTGCTTGCACCGGGCCTTTTTCTAAAAGACTTGCGAGACCTATAGCGTTGCTCTCTGCTAGATTACTTGATCGTGATTCCGAATGCTTGGGTACGACTCCTGCTAGAACCATAATATATACATCTGCGTCATTCGTCGTGTCAACGCTGCCGATATCAGGTTTTCTTAACGTTGTCGCATTCAAATTACCAATGTCTGTTCGCGCCGTTCCTCGGTATAGATTTGAACTGTGAAACAGTGGTGGCCCTTGCCACGGCCAGTGGTATGCGGGTATGTGTCATACGTGTCTGGTGGAAAGGGTGAGATATCGTACGTGACATGTTTTTACATAATTTATGTCATGACTAGGCAGTCATAATCGTGAAATCTTCTTACCCTACCACACTAATTTTCGGTCGACCCCAAGGTAATGAGCTGATCTCTCAATGAAAGCTCGCAGACGTAGGCGGCTAGATAGACAGCTATGTAAATAGAGACGTTGAAAGTGTCTGCAGTATGCAAAAAAACCTATTCTCATTAAAAAGTGTGATTACTATTTAACGCCTGTCAATAGGCTGTGCGCATTTACCTTTCCACAGCCTATGAAAATTTTTTTTTAATTCCACAAGAAGAAGCCAAATACCGCAAGGAGGAAGAAAATACCTAGATAAATCCGAGGGTTCGCATCATTGTTTCATAGGCAAGAATTCATTCGGAACCACTTAGAAAGGTGGTAAAGGGAAGTATGTACAATAAATATATGAAGCTATAAAACTATTGGCAGTCCATCGTACCCACGATGCGGCAGAGAGGCTATTGACCTTGGGTGTCAAACACGTCATTCGCGGATGACTGTATTCGTACCATATTTTTTTCTCACTCTTGCCCCCCCCCCCCCAAAAAAAAAGCATGGTGACGATTTTTCTGGTTACAATAACCTGTTACGATCTATCTATCTGAGGTTGTGGCCTAGGTATACACATGACTGATCTGATTGTTCTCGTGCGGCACCGCATGTGGTCACTATATATTGAGGCACACCGTGAAACAAGAACTGCAATTCCGAATCGGTGTCCTCAACCAGGTCATTAAGGCGATCGGTATCGACACAATGGAACATTGCCGCCAAATATCCTTCAGATGTGGTCTCTACATGAGACATAGGGGCGTTTTTTTTAACAGCAAAGCCTGTTATCAGATCAAAACATGCGTCATACACGGCGCCGTAATTGTCCGCCGCCGCCACCGGTGTCCGTAACCACTGCGCACGAAATAAGAAACAATACCTAGCACCAACGACACAGGGTGTCCTCGAACCCAGGTCCGCTGCGTGCCAGCCCAGTATTCTACCACTGACCACGCTTGGGGCTTGCTCGCAAACTTGCCTAATGTAGGCTATGCCCGCAAAATAATCTCGTTAATATGATTAATGAAGCTTTTTACAACAGCAAAAGAACAACCAGGCTTCACACAATGCTAATAGCGTAAGGAGTGGGTCGTTACATGCTCCAACCAATTAGAAAATGTTGCTCGTGATCAGTTATTAACTGTAACCCATGCCCACTTGAGGCATAATTTCTCATAGTCGTCAGCCACGTACAATTGGCACAAAATTTCTCGCAAGTGTTTAATGAATACTACGATTCTCCGAAGAATCACGAAGGATAGGATACCGAATGCCGGCCTATACTACCCAGAAAATATTATCAATCATGCCACATGCCACAGTACCAAGCAAATATATATATATATATATATATATATATATATATATATATATATATATATATATATATATATATATATATATATATATATATATATATATATATATATATATATATATATATATATATATATATATACAGCCTAACTACGTCCACTGCAGGACAAAGGCCTCTCCCATGTTCCTTCCGCCAGTTAATCCGGTCCTGTGCTTGCTGCTGCCAATTTATACCCGCAAACTTCTTAATCTCATCTGCCCACCTAACTTTCTGTCTCCCCCTAACCCGCTTTCCTTCTCTGGGAATCCAGTTAGTTACCCTTAACGACCAGCGGTTATCCTGTCTACGCGCTACATGCCCGGCCCATGTCCATTTCTTCTTCTTGATTTCAGCTATGATATCCTTAACTTCCGTTTGTTCCCTAATCCACTCTGCTCTCTTCTTGCCTCTTAAGGTTACACCTACTATTTTTCTTTCCATTGCTCGATGCGTCGTCCTCAATTCAAGCTGGAAAGCTGAACCCTCTTTGTAAGTCTCCAGGTTTCTGCTCCGTAGCCAAGTACCGGCAAGATACAGCTGTTATATACCTTTCTCTTATATATATATATATATATATATATATATATATATATATATATATATATATATATATATATATATATATATATATATATATATATATATATATATATATATATAAAGGAAAGAGGTGTGTACCTAAGGGCTCGTTTTTCCGTGTTTTGACACAATAATAATGAGATCTAACAGACAGTAATGCCAAGGAATGGATAGGGGCAGTTATTAGAACCAATGGAATGTAAATAAGAAGAAAGAAAGGTGGGTGAAGAAATGACCAGCCGTGACGGCTGGTTATATATATATATATATATATATATATATATATATATATATATATATATATATATATATATATATATATATACATATATATATTCGGGCGTGTGTGCGTGTGTGTATTTAACCTGCGCACAATATCATGCACAAGAATCTAAAGGGCATAAATTTGTAATGATGGTAAATTACCAAATTGTAAATTACCTAATCGGACAGTTTTATTCACATTACGTTACATCCTAATTCACGAATCGTCACCAACGCGCATCCACTCATTAACGTAAAATGGCATGAGACCGGTAGCTTACGACGACTTTCTCGACCCGCACACCTCGAGCACACCAAATCGATAAGCCCTGCAGAATAACTCAGCCTTCATGGACAGCTCCCAGTCGTATCTGATGACGGCCATGAAAAGCGCCGCAATAGCGCGCTTCGGTGTCACGCATAGCAAGGAGAATTGATGTTATCGTGGGTTCATGAAAAGATGAATGACCAAGAACCACAGGCTGGGACAGTTGCCGATGAAGTAAACGCAGCATACTAGCGCAGGCGCAGACTCCACCGTCAAAAATCTGAGATGTCGTTGTACGAACGTTGCCCGAGGGCCCTCGAAGACATCAGTGTCGTAGACCACGCATGTAAACAATCTGCATTGAAATTCTAAGTGTGCCTCGCTTCGTTTACGCCAGCGTCGAGGGTATCAACGTCTGTTTAACCTATCGAAATGACAGTGATTGAATGAGAAGCAGGCGTCTCGCTTGCTTGCTTGTTCCTTTATGCCTAGCTCCTACCAGCCTGCCCTTTCGTTATGACCATGACTGTTGTGCTTTCATTACAGTGATGCCAGCCAAGGTCAACTTTTTATTCCAAGATTCAGATTCTAAAGTACCCTGAATTACAATAACAATTCCCAGATGTACTTTGTAATGTTTTTATTTAGGTTAATCTCCATTCATCAAAATCATAGACAGTTTACTTTCTGCCCCAATTATTCTGAACCTTATCAAAGAAACCAAAAGCATACTAAAGCCACTGAAATTCTTCGCGCTACATTTTCCATAACATCTTGAGGCACAGGGAACGCTTGCAGATGGTGCAAGTTGCTACAGAGGCATGTTTTGTCATGTTTCCTATGCCCGCTAATAGAATTTTTCATGTCAAGTGCAAGTCTGTAGGTTCTTATAGGAGATGCTGTTGCTGCTTTTAGGAGACGCTTGACTCGCACAGCTGCATGAAATGGATGTGGTGCTGCTCCGTGCACCAGCAATGGAGCAGCCTGAACGAGTACGTAGCTGCCTGTTGGGCGCGACGAAAACCAGACATCTCAGCCGAGTGGCCATGGTCAGCAGCGTTGCAGTGCCTTCGCATAAGTCGTAATGGACGGCCGACAGGATCTCGCACCATACGTAAAATGTCGCGATAAGACAGGGAGTGTTTACAACACTGGTCATGGGCAACACATTGTGGTAGTCCTTCTAGATTTAAATAGACTAGTTAGTAGACAGGGCGGATCAATTGCAGAACAGGCGCGCGGCATAATCGCACAGGAGGCCGCTCCGTTATACAGCGTTGTCGACGCTTTTTTTTGGAACATGGTTGTTGTCTCGCTTTCAACCGGCATCTTCGACTGCGGAGCTTGACCACTCCCGGGATGGAAGCTGGAATAGGTAGCATTCCAGAACTGAGGCAGGCCGGATGCCACACAGCACGTCGCTTGGTTAAAGCATCCGTCAAAAATAAAATGAAACGAATTGATTCCAACGAGAATGAAAACAAGACTGACAGCAGTAAGCCGCGGCAGTGGCCGAGTGCTCTTTTTGTTTATTCCGCGTGCCAGTCCTGGAAGCCCTTGCTCGTGCACCCCACGTCTTCGACTTCTTTATATATTTCCTTCTGATTGCAACCTTGTATGCAGTTTTATGCAGCGTACGCTTGCTTGTGCATCGGAAGCCGCAACGACGTGGTTAACCAGAGGGAAAGATTGGCCGAGGTGATACAGGATACGTTTCAAGAAACAAAAATTTTAAGCTCGTACGTTTATTGAAGTTAGTGCAGCAAAAGCAAGTTAATTTGCACATTTGAAAAAAGAGTGCGTGTATGCATGTGTGTGCGCGCACTAGCTATGAGAACCACCATGACGAAGCAAGCCATGAAAAGCCAAAATTATGCTTAGTTGCTTAAGGGGGAAAATCCATCATTGTTTCTAATTCATTTCACCGCAGTATGCAATATTTTATTTCCCAAAGATACACTAGCAATACTAAATTCGGTTCAAATTTCAAATGAACCAAGAAAGACTTTGAAATATCATTGATAAAACATCATAATGAGAAAATAATGTGATTAACCACTTTCTGTGGTGGGAATGCCTTCCAGCGTTTTGGGGCAGCCATTGGACAGGCAAGATCTACTTTCAGAGCAGCTACCTCTGTGTTTAAAGCACAAACGGGCTTTCCACGACAAGCAAAGAGAAAGAAAATTTAGCTTTAAATTAGTTTAATGTTCCCTCAGTTTACATAATCATTCAAACAGAAGCAGCAAACCATGACAACCTGCACGAAAAATAAACAAAGTGGGATAATAAACAGCAGCGGTAACATTAGATGGCTAAGAATTTTTTCAGTATACTTTTTACCTTGGTCAGCGCTGTGTGATACTCGTCTATAGTGGAGGATATTGCATCAAGCTAGCTGCAGCATAAAGTTCTTAGCAGCCCGCACGCGCACACACACACGCATTAAAAGCTCATTAGAGTAAAACATCGTTAATACGTACATACATGCCAGGAACACCGCTAACTACGCACTATGTGCACAGGATTCCACTTCATGGGGGGGGGGGGGAGGAGACGACGGTATGTCGCATTTCCCCCCTCCCTATTGGTAGGGTTGCACGTGACGTCATCCGCTTAATTCGCTAGCAGCGTTTGCCTGTCAATGTCAAAATACCCTATAATGCAATAAATCATGCCCAAAATTTTTGATGGGACAGATACCCATCATATATAGGATTGCACCAGAGCACCGTACAGAAGTTTTGGCAAGTTTTCCAGCAGAGCTGAACTGAATATGCTTAAGTGCATGTATAAATATAATCCAAGTTAATGGATATACTAAAAAACCGAACAGAAATGAAGCACACCTTGGAAACACGTACAAATATTCAATGTTCTAAACCATTGAATATCTTCAGCTCATTACAGTCTGGAGGAACAGATAAATACATGCACAGTTCTGAAAGGTCTCATAAGTCACATGAGGTACTTTTTGCATTTCTTCTATGCAAATTGCAGTACCATGCTAGTGCACCTTCATTCATTCTGTGCATACATGTGGTGATCTTCTCTTCGAACTATCGTGTCATCGTGCAGCCGATTTCAAATCAGGTGCTTCTCACAAGGTTTTCAGTTATCTATCCAGCTGTAAACAAAACGCGCGTTATATTATAGTAAGCTGTAAAACGACGGAGAAGCACCGTTGTATGCCTATAGCTATGAGTATCAGAATGAACTATAAATTAAGAATGTGTGTGTTAGAATGCCTCCAAACAACGTATGTGCTACTGAGCATGGCAGAGAAGCAGAAGAAGCGAGAAGTGAAATAGCAGGCAATACCAGCAGCACTTAATCATGCACCTTTCTTTTTCGATCACCACAGCAACGCACGCTCGAGTTTCTGTCTTGTACGTGAATGGAAATGAGACCACTGACAGCTGAATGTTTCAGCGTTGGTGGTACCTGACACGAAGTCACCTCACACTGCTACCAACCAGCGCACGCTTGTTATTAGCTTGGCAACACACGAAAACGATTTGCACCGAAGCCAACGAATGTTTCAGCGTCGTACAATCCGCGAATACACTTCTATAAGTACGTACGTTTTCACATCACCGAAATGTGTTGGCTAGTGCGAGGTTCGCTTTCAGCGATGATGAATACCGATGTTGAAAACACACAGAGTGCAGATAAAAACTCCTCCGTATGAACTACGCGATATTTCTGGCGTCGTATATGGTGTCTATAATATCAAGCCCGGCTTGATCCCTCGCGCCTGCTCGCGTATGCCCCTCCGACGTCGACGTCGAGAGGCGCATTTGACGCTTTTGACGCGTAGACGCGAGCGTACGCGTGCCAGTGGTTAGCACTTAAAAGTGATATGGGCGCGCCCTTTTTGAAGCGGCGAGCGGCAGTGAGAGGTTGTGTGCGTGCCGCTACGTACGGTACCAATCTGGTGAAATTTGAGTGCTTTCGCGCGTAACTTCCGAGGTCCGGCGAAATTTCACTACGAACATAAGGTTCACCTGTGCGGCTGATATCGACCCGTTCGACATCAGCAGCGATGAAGCTGTGTGTGATGTGAAGTGTTATTCCTGCATCGAGTTCACGCACTTTAAGGACCACCTTGTTGGCGGCACAAGCTTCGCAACAAGCGACAAGCTTAAAGCCTATACATCGATGGAAGTCCACAACGCGGCGGCCCGGAGATGGCCACCGCGTCATCGTCGAAAACGTGACAGGTTCCCCTTGCTCATTGCTGGGAAAAGGTTTGTCACCACGGTGGTATCGCTTCACGAATTCTTTGTGTGGAAGGGCTTCACCGTTTGCAAGAGTATGTGAGGTGATACAATTGGCATAGTTCGGTCGTGGTTCAACCCAGGCCGCTTGAGATCAAAAATGCTCTTTTCTGCAGGGTCCAATGAGGCGCGTCGGGTAGTTGCGAACTCAGAGATCACATGTGGTCTCGATAATAAACTGTTCGTCATTAATGTGATATCACCGCTTATGTGCTTAGCTGACCATTCTCTTAAACAGCCAGCGACGCAGTGCGCTCTTGTCAAAGCATGTGTAAACGAGAATGATCTGCGGCATGCCCGCACTGCATCGCTGACTGTTTACTAACACACCGAAATAACACGCTGCACCTGAATGATACCGCTGATAAGCAGCGATCGTGGACGTAGTGCGTGCGCTCGCCTTCCGCTGCGTAAAGAAGGCCACGTCCCAAAAACCTGTTTTTCACCACAAAATCAAACCTCTGATGTGGCATAGGTTCTGAACACTTACCGGAAATGAAATGTTCAATTCACACGCGGTATAGTCTGTGGCTGAGCCATCCAAACCTTTTCAATTGGTTAACAATCGTTTTAGGTATAGAAAAAAAAAAGCCGACATCAGACGCACTCTCATGACCAGGATTCTTACTCGAGTGGTTGTGACGACCAAATATGGCACAGTTCACCATTATGACCACAGAAATCTCGCACGGACGCCCGTGCGAGATTCATGTGACAGCGCGGACATCCGTGAGTGTACAGTACTCACGGACTGAAATAGGACACTCAGAACGCGTGGCTGCCGGCAGAGATAGCGCAGCTCGTGGGTGCTCGGGGAACCAAGGTGTTGCATTGTGGTATTG
Source organism: Rhipicephalus annulatus (assembly GCA_013436015.1). Taxonomy (NCBI): domain Eukaryota; kingdom Metazoa; phylum Arthropoda; class Arachnida; order Ixodida; family Ixodidae; genus Rhipicephalus; species Rhipicephalus annulatus. Next base: position 125,637 of record WOVY01000133.1, on the reverse strand, counting down.
AACGAGGAGGAGAACATCTGCGGAGCAGGATGTTCTCCTCCGGTCGCCAACGAGTCGACGTGTGTAGTTAACCATGTGTATAGTGCCTAGAATATACTTACTATAAGTATATTCTAGGCACTATTCGCCCCGAGACCTTGCGGAGTCGCCGCCTGGTGGCCACTGGCTGAAGCGCACCTGGTGTGGATTGCTCCCGGCATCGTCTGCTATCCACATAGGCTAGTATGTGCGTGTACGTCATGTTCGTGCTCAAAGGGCGGCTTGTCCCACTCTGTTAGCACAGGAGTAACTGCTTGTACGTTTGCCTAGCACTGTCTACAGAAGCATTTGGCCTTACCTCGCCTTTATATGTACCGCAATAAGATGAGGTCAAGCACTTGTCGAGAGTGATGTGTATCGTCGTCGTAGCCTCTCTTCGCCACGATCATGTCGGTGTAGGTGCCGCTTTCTAGCTGAAGCCCATCGTAAAGTGCGCTTTGTGTCGCCCCAAACATGAGGAATAATGAATATTGTGTGAATGCAGCGTTTTGGCGAATCAGGGATAAACTAAAGTATTGCATTGTTGTTAGGTGTCTCCTTAACAAAACTGGCATTCTTGCTTATCGGTTATGTGACGAGCCTTAATTGTGCTTGAGATAACCTTGTAGTGTACTGTCCTAGTCCCATGACACTGCTGTATAGTAAATTATGACACTTCGGTACATCGATTCAATGACACTAAGCTGATTAAACTTGAGTTGCCGTGCAAAATTTCAGCATTGGGCGATATACTTATACAGACACATTCGTGTTCTTATCAAAGGTGAATATACTTGGCAGAAGTCTGCCTGGTTGGAATAGAAATCAAGCAATTAGAACACTCCAACCAAAAATTGTATTCAGAAAACCAACGTTTCGAAGCCAGACCAAGCGCGGACTCAAGTGCTGTAGTACAATTTTTGATGGGAGTTTCCCAATTGCCTCACCCTTGTTCTCAGATTGGGGTTCGCTTAAAAGAGGCCAGATTGTCAAAATTAATCCAGACGGTGTACATTACATATGTAGTGTAATTTCAAGGAGAACGTCACTTTTTTTTCACATTATCTTGAGTGCTTTTGTGGCGTTGTGCTGGACACCCGAAAGTATACTGGACACTCATTCGCTTCAAAAAAAAAAAAAGCATCGTTCCATCAATTAATCAAACCTTTCCATCCCTTTGATGCAGATAATCAATATAAGAAAACTGTGGGCTGAACTGTTAATTTTTATACTGTTATAGGAGTAAGAACAAGCGCGCGTAAGTGGTGGAAGTCAGGTAGCTTTACTGAATAATCTTATCGACTGTCCTACGTTTATTCCATAAAGAAATTATTAAGACAAAAAGGCGGAATGAGTAGTCGCTGTAGTTTTGGGTTCATCGCCCAAAAATATCAATTTCTTCCTTTTTTTTGGAGGGGGAGGGGTTGGTACTCATGACCAGCGTGCATGAAGAATGAATTCAGTCATGCTCAGTGCATAGTAGACGGGACACAAGCTCCACACCTAAAATAAAAATACAAGAAGTATGACACACTGTAGTGTGAAACTACAGACAGTCGCCAAACGCGGACATCCCGTTTAATGGCAGACTACGTTTCTGTCACAAGTAAAAGTAACGTTCGGTGAGCTTTGTGCATTCATTAGGCAATGAATAGCATATTCATTACGACTGGGCAGCAGTGAACGCATTTTATTCGCCGACAATCGGCTCACAGCGCTCAGAAAATGCGCCGTTGCGTGCATCAGCATGCACGGTGGCGGTGTTGCCCCCTATAGCCCGATCTCGGGGCGAATACCACGTGCACACTGCCAACGTGACACTGCTAGGCTAGCGCGCTTTCGCATGCCGACAGAAATGGCTCGCTGGTAGCACGTTATCGCTGTTGTACACGACTTATATTGCGGCGCGAGCAAACGACGCTGTCGTTCTGCGCCTTTCAGTGATGCTGCACGCATGCTCTGTAAGTAAGAAACACGATTCGGCTAAGAGATTGCGCCTTGCATACGCTTCCAGGCATGACACACATAAATATCTGCACAATAGCATAGCGATAAGTTAATTGCTACAGGGTAGGCTTTGCGTCCCCGTGCGCACGCCTATGACTAAGTACCATTTTGCATTTGTTGACGTGCGCTCTCCGCTAAAGAAAGATTAAATACAGTGACACAGCAAATATTGGTTAAAGTGCCCACCACGAAGTCATTTCTTTCTTCTTGCCAATTTTCAGAAATGGTTGGCGTTTTCACACGACTGTCGTCCGATGGCACACGGTGGCGACACCAAAGAGCATTTCGAAATTATTATGGAGCCTGGGATACGCTGTGACTGACACAGTGACGAAACTGACATAATTGGCTGTCCGCGATAAATGTGTACCGTGATCTGCTACTTACCCAATGAAAACACAATATCCGTTGGACAACCGAAACAATTTCGAACATCCGAGGACCTGTGAGGGATAGCAAATGGACATTCATTACTAATTGAGTTTATAATTTCCCACAAGGGATATCCTAGAGACATCATTCTCAGACGTCCGTAAAAAAATTTAGTTCCGTACACATTTTGCGTTATCAACCTGCTTTGGTAATTCTGGCTGTGGCTTGGCGCCCATCGCACACAAAATTAAACAAGCTACCTTTTGCTTCACTCATAGATGACCATCGAGTGAAGCAAAAAAAAAAAAGTGAGGAAGATATAAATATAGTAAAATGAATTAAAAATAACGATGAGGTATATTTTTAACATAGAGATTACTTATTTATTTGAAATTTCACGCCTTAAAAACGGGAAAGCTGTGCGCGTTAGTGAACGACAGAAATATCGATCAACCTTGTTTAAACACCGCGCCGTTCCATAAGTCTTTCAAAACCTGAAACATTGCAAAAAATGCAAGTGTTACTTACTTTCAGTAATTAACTCATAAGATTTTTGTTGTTAAATAAAATACATGAACTTCGCACTTACTAAACTTTAGCAAGATAATTTGCTATAGTTGGGTTGTTTCGCCTTTTTTATTCTAAGCAGATGTGTGCGCAAGTGACGCGCGCGATTCCTACCATGACCTACTACACTCCTGACCTGCCCAGAGAGCACCTCTTCCAGCGCCCACGTTCTAGTTCATACCTTCTGCCGCTAGGGCCGTCACCTACGAGCGGCGTGGCGCTAGTCAGCACCTGCTCGCTGACGTCATCTTCACTCTTTGTGGTCAAATTTTGACCAACAAAGCACTCGTAGTGCGTATTTATGATCCAAAATTTAGAATTATTCAGAAATAATAATACTAAAAGACATTCAGAATTTTTTTGCAATAAAATGCACGCTACCACGCATAGGCTGCCCTACATCGTGTAAATCTACGGGTTCCCACGTTTGTCAACCAGTGTGCTATAAATACTCAAGCGCTCTGAACACCTTGCTTAACCAGCAATGTATGGGAAGAAATAGTCACATATATGCCGCCAGTTCACTACAGAATGCAGGCATTCTTATACCAGCGCCTACAAAACAACCGTAAAGAAACAGACGAACAGGTTATAGGTAGCGCCACCAATGGTGAGCGGTTGAACGAGAGCGGGGACACGCGCTCCCATAGGAACCCCGCTATCTGAACAGGTCAGGAGTGTAGTAGGTCATGATTCCTACCCCCTCCGTGGCCCGAGTTCCATGGTTTAGCTTCTGTACAGCGATACTGTGGACGTTGAGAACACTAAAAGGTCACAGAGCGGATACAGAGGTAAGTTAATCGTCTTCGAACTTGTGGTACAGTGCTTACAATGCGCCAAAACGGGATACCTGCAGGTGTTTCGTGGGCCTGCTCGTTTCGGTGCCTTGTTAAGGTGTCCGCAGACTCTTCGGCTGTTGTCAAGTAGTAGGTGTTCTCTGCTGTTGTAGGGAATTCATCGGGATGAATAATAAGTGTGCAGCTATCATTGCGGCGAAGAAGTGTTTCATGCGCTTGATTGTGGTGTAGGTTAGATCACGTTTTGGCTGTAGACAGCGGCCTTCAGCCGCACTCACGTGATGAATGTTGTGAATGACGAAAGTGGCAGCTATTACATTGCTCCTATGCAAAGTAGGTACTCGATTTACGTGTTCATGGAGGAAACGAAAACGCAATTTGTAATAGAGTTGTTTGTTGTGTTCTTGGTACTTTGGGTAATTTAGCATTCGTTTAATTCGGATAATTTTACTCGTACCGTGACAGTCAAATTAACAGGCTTTTACTTTAATGTTTTTCGTAGCTGGCGCTGAGAAAGGTGTGGAAAAGATTTTTTAAGAAAGTAAGAAATCCTAATGTCACTTTTTGCCGGTTAAGGGAAGTAGGGGGAGGGGACTGTCTCTGTCAAGTAGTGAATAAAGTTGCACAAATTAAGTCTCAAACTGCTGTGACTTTCAGGGCACAATCCTATGATGATAAACAGACGTGCAGATCTAAATAATATAAAATTTTTAGCTCTGAAATCAATTTGTGTAATTTTCTAGCTGGATCAATTTATGTACTAGCATGTCACCTCTCTCTGCAAGTGTTGTGTTTTGTTGCTAGTACAGAAAACACGTTGGGAACAATTTAGTGAGGTTAGCTTGCCAGACACAGTCAAGAGAATGAAAAGAGACGTGCTTTCAGTTAAGATGGCTTCAAATTACATTTGGCTAGGTGCCAAAGGGAAATTGCACTTCAGAAAAGAGCATGCTGCCAAGTCCTCCTTGGTATGATTCTTTTTCCACTTGTTTATTTCTTCAAGCAAATCTCTCTATCACCAATTGCATTCTCCCTGGCATATTTGGACAGCATATTTAGCTGCTCAACACCTCAATGTTGAGATCTTATTCTGGTGGCTTTTGTGAACTGCAATCAGGCATATAAACAAGAGTGCTTTTCAACTAAGTAGTTTTGACATTTCACTTGCAGAGAAAGCTCCTAATGTTCGTAAGTCGGACAAGTTGGTTGTTGAGACAAATGCTTGTAGTTCATCTGCTGTTCTTGGACTCTTTTTACAGTCGAGAGAAAGTACAGTGGAAAGTTTCAAGCAAAATAGGACGCATGAGACACATCATTTGCTATTATAGTCGTAATGGTGTACTTCACCTTCGCGTATGAAGAAAGGTAAGTGGTGCAAATTAATCTATATCTCACCTTTGCAATTGCCTATGACATTAAATATTTTGTATGTTGCAATTGGCTTCCTCTTCAACAAACTGCTTGATTGGGCTGGTTGGTGCTGCATGGTAGACGAAGAAAGTGCTTAACAGCGCAAACGACAGGAGCAGATAGAAGAGACAAGAACAGAGTGCTGAACTATCAACATGCTCCTCTTCCTGTTGCACAAAACCAAATCTGTTGTTTCACATATTTATAATATTGGTATGGTTACCACCTTTCAGTGGGCAAAACGTGCTTTATGTGACCAACTATGTTTACTACCACTAACAAGAGAGGGTAAGGTCATCTTTGTATTTTTTGTTAATAGTACAAATATTCTGCTTTTGTGCCATTCTTAGTAGGCTTCCTAAATTTACTGCGGAAACTGCTGCTGCCAGCCCCCACTGTCTAGAGCCACGTTACTTACTGCTCTTCACCTTTTGTCAAAAAACTTAATTTTGAACATTATAATCTGGAGTTTCACTTCCAAGACTATAATGAATTAGGGGTCATAGTTGAGGGCTTTATATTAACTTTTCCCCCCTTGTGTGTATGATATGCTTTATAACAAAAGCACGTAAGCACAATGGTACTACACGTGTTTGTGTTTGCTGTGATAGTGTAGCGGCTACAGCACTTTGCTGCTAACCTCAAGGTCCTGGCTGTGATCCTCCCAGAGGCTGACCCATTTAGGTGGAGGTAAAAAGTTAAAGACAGATGTGCAATATCTGTGCACCTTAAACACCACCAAACGGTGAAAATTGCCAGAGCCGTCCACTATGCAACCTCATAATCATATCATGGCATATGATTAATATTACTGTAGTTATTATGCCTCCATCAAAATGTGGCTCCATCAGCTCTGATTTAATCCCGCCTTCTTAGGCTCAGTGCCAGAACACCTTGGCTGTCTGAGCCAGGGCACCATGTGGGAATAAGTTGTTGTGTAGTGCATTTCACTTTCTCAATGTGTGCCATTGACAGCAAGCTTGGATTTTGTTTTTCTCAGTTACTTTTAATAATTTTTGCCTTCTCTGACAGTTTTCCTGTGAATGGGATGCATGTAGTGGGCAAATAGCATTTTATAGAGGATTTTGCTTTCTTTGCATTTGCTTAAAGGAAACCTAATTTAACAAGCCACCTTCAAGGCAACATGAAGATGTCGGGGCATCAGTTCAAGACAGGGATGAGCACGACCCCACTGAATATGATAATCGCCGGATACTCTTGTACCTAATGGGCGTGTCATGTACTGTCTTATCACAGCTTCTTTTCTCCTTTGTAATATCTGCTGTACTTGTCTATTCATATTTCTTCAATATTCAATTCTGGTTTATATGTAAATTTAAACATGCTTATGTATGTAAGCAACATCTAGTCACAGTGCATAATGCATGTGTGTTGTGCTTTGTTTTTAAATAAAAAATGTGTATGCAATACACTTGGCTCAGTGTTTCTCTAGCACAAGCGGATATTTAGCCTTATATGTTGACATCTGTCAAATTTCATTTAATAAACGTTTTGCGATTTCAGAAGTTCAAATCACCCATAAGTTTTCTTATGCTTACAGATGCTGATTAGTTTTTTTTTTTTTCAAAAATGCGCTTTTGTAAAAAAAAATGTGTGTTTTAGTCTAATTCTAGCAATTTTAGTGCGTGTCTAGAAAAAGTAAATTAGCACCTGAAAGCAGAGGAAAACCTATTCAAGATTTGAGCTTCCGAAATTTCAATTACAGAGAGTAAAAAAAAAGACTATAAGAGACTGCTTTTAAAAAATACCCTGAATAAAATACATCCCTTAATCTCCCTGTCATGTACACTGAGTGTCCTTCCGGACTTGATTGGGACTTGTAAGGGATAACTTTGGGTTACAAAAAGTGCGGCCCAATTGACCTGCAAAGGATGTCTGCCGCTGTGGTTTCGGATATGCAGTGGATATCCGATATCCAGTCAGGGTTGTTCCTGTGGATATCCTGCGGAGGTCACTTTTGTCACTGGGTAGCGAAAACTGACAGTATGTGTGTGTGGTACGGTCGCAAGGAGCTGATCGTATACTGGCTAGCTGTGCACAGCGCTTCGCCTGCTTGACATACATACCATGCCGAGCTGCTTGCGGCCACTCCGCTTGAGACCGTGCACAGATGGCGAAAAGCCTGTTGACGCGACGATGCTTGGCAGCAGTACGGGGGCAGGGGTCTTGGCAGCAGTACGGGGGCGCATTTGGGCTGTGGCATCATGAAAACAAGTGCAACGCTTGCCGTATCAATGCCCGTGATCCACAACGCTCAACATAGCGACAGCAAGCTGCTTTCATTCCTGCAAAACGGTGCACGCTGAATACGGTCCTGCACAACGGTTGAGGCGCCAGCCGTCGGCGCTTCAGCGCTCTCAGGTAGTTGCCAATTGGCCGCGAGATCGAGCAGAGTTGCCGCCTGGCGGCAACTGACCGAAGTGGCGAAGTGTGGATTGCTTCGTGCGTCGTATGCTAGCCACGTCGTGTTTCTGTGTGCGTACATCATACACGCTCTGATAGTGTGGTTTGTCCGGTAATGTTAGAGCGAGTGTAACTATTTCTATGTATGCCTGAAACGACACACGAAAGCATTAGGTCTTGCTCAGCTGCTAATGCATTTTAATAAGATCGGGGAGTGCAGCTTTCCAGAGTGCTGTTTATTGTCATCGTACCCCCTATTTACCAGAATATCATGAGGGTGGGTTCCGCTTTCTGTTTCAAGCACATTGCAGGATGCTCTTTGCATCCTCTCAAACATAGCACAAATGGTGTGAGAATGCAGCATTTTATAGCAACCAGGTGTAAAAAAAAAAAAAAAACAGGCTCTGGGCCATGTACTTGCGCGCCGTTGATAGGTGTACAACTACGGCATTGTAGTATTTGCGAGAAGCCTTAGTTCTGTTTATCTGACCATGGTACCACTACATAGATATATTACTATCACATAAACTATGACACATTGGTACTTAAAGTGTACCTGAAACCGAGTTACCGTGCACATCCGTGTGCTTAGATTTAAGAAGGTTTTGAAGAGCCCAGAAGTTGAAAATTAATTCAGATGGCATGCTTTATATACAATGTGTAATTTCACTGAAAATTTCATATTTTTACATTATCGGCGTTTGTGTGACATTGTTAGTGACAGACAGAAGGCAGTGGTCGTTTTATATCTAAAAAAACTTGTCTCATTAACCAGACCTTTGTTGTTGCGCTGTCATGCACATAATCCATCAATGAAAGCTTTCTGCTGAACTCATATATATATATATATATATATATATATATATATATATATATAAGATCTGTAAGAACATGTGCCTACACATGGTAAACGCAGTGTAGCGCAATGCGCCGTCAACCACCAAGCTTCCTGACTAGAGTTAACGACTGTCCCACATTTTATGGTGAACAGAATGAGAGAAAAAAATTTATGCGTATAAGGTGCGAACGGTGGTACTGAACTAATCGCACATATATGCGGACTTTCCACGCTCTTTCTTTCTTTCTTCTTTTGTAATGTGCAGATGACAGAGATGTAAATAAGTAGTTCAGTCACGCTACAGCAGAGCATAGCGGGCAGAACACAAACTAACCACGTAAAAACAACACAGCAAGGACATTACTTAGTGCAAAAGCGTGAAAGTCACCCAAGGCGAGCCTCCGTATAAAAAGCAGAAAGCACTTTACTCACGGGCAATGTTAACGTTGCATAGGCATCGCGTACCGTTTCAGTAAAAAAGAGCGTAGATACTAACAGTAAACTGTACTCAACGCATTTTATCCGCCGACAATCCGTTCAGACCGCACACAATGAAGCGCCACTGCGTGTATTTGTATATGCGGCGCCGACCACCCTTCCACACTTGCGCGCAGACGGTGCTGCCTTCTATAGCCCAATTTCGCCGCGAATAGCCCTGAAGCGGCACAGCGCTACACATTGCTTTTGTTGGCTCAGGGTGTCTACCACTTTGATATTCTAAATTCCCTGACTTTTCCAAATTTTCCATGTCAATTAAGACCAAATTCCATAACTGCCACGTCTGCTTGGAAAACTGTGCACTGGAAACAAACTCTCGGGTGCTAAAAAATCAGAGCTCCATATAAAACAAGTAAACATATTTACCAGACGTACTCAGAATGTTCTGAGTGCGTGCGGTAAATATGAAAAAATATGTATATCTGGCCAAAATAAAACCCCTGAGCCAGGCAGTGAACAAGTCCATTGTTTGATGTGCGGAAGAATCAAAGCAAACACACCAGTTAAAAGTAACCACAGATGAAAGCTTGAAGGAGCCTGCGATAGTCCGACATCGCAGTCAAAGCTGCTAGGAAATGTAGAAGTGGTGCCATCTCGCGGCATCCACGTATTATGAGGACATGGGAGCCTGGCCGGTTCTGCCACTATAATTTTACTATAATGTCTGTGGCCCACGCCATTAAGGATGTGGATTCGATTCAATTAAATTAGATCGGCCTGAACTGCTGTATTTACTAACTCCACTATTGACTTGCATCCTCGCCTAATTTACAGACCTCTAAAATATACTTTCCTGCAAAAAAAAAAAATGCATTACTACTACTTGCGTATTCTGTGTACCTTGCCTTGACAACGAGTAACGACAACATTGCAAGAACAGAGTCATACTGCAAAGTTTTCTTTCTTTCTTTCTCCGATAAGCACATACATATTTGTATTTTGTGCCGCTAAGCTCTGACGCTTGAAGTGTCACGATGTCTTCGAATGGCTGCAATTAAAGCTGGGGATGGCGTTTAAAGTGCCGACGTTTAAATATGTGGTGGCAAGAAAAAAATCTGTCAAGGTGCAACAGCTACCTTGATTCCACAGATGAATCATGGATGTCAACACGTTACCTTGATTTACATGCTCTTCTGTGAACGTCACGCTAAAAAATAATTGCCGATTCATTTACACAGTCTCAGGAAACAGAAATGAGAAATTTAGCTGAAGTTACACAAGTGCTACCTTTGAACCACGAGCCACCAGCAATAAGTGCATAGCTGAGGATGGTTGCTGTTGCATCACCAATAACAATAACAATAATCATAATAATAATTAAAGGCATCAGTAGCCCGGAAAGCTTCTGTTGGCACGAGGCGCGAGCATGTGGTAGAGATGTGAGATGCAAGCATGCGCACTAGGGGTGTAGACACCATCGCCAACGCCAGATTTGCAAGTATGTGCGACTATAAAATGCTCCGCATTTAAAAGAAGCTTGCATCTAGCCCCGCATCTGGAATCCAGATACAGACGATTGTACATACGCTGACCAGGAATAATTGGACGTTTCCAACAATGTACTCTCGCTGCTTATGGCAAGTATTTAGGCATACTTAAGTACGCTGTACCTTTCTTATGGCTTTTATTGTGAACAAGACTCTCTCCCATATTGGGCGCTGAAACGGCAGTAAACTTTGTGTTCCATGGGTCGGTGCATCTTTTTGCGTTTAACTAAGAAGCAACAGTTATGCACCGTTTTTTTTTTTCATACCTCTTCTAGCAGCTCACTGTATTTGCAGTTGTAAGAGCGACTTTTTAAGCTTTGATCAATGGTAATGCTTACTTTTTAATGGCTGCACAGAAATGCTGTCGGTTTCCATGACCTGGCTTGGTTTTTCAAAAATTCCCCGACTTTTCCATGACTTTACCAGAAGGGTCTTAATTCTCTGACTTGGCAGGGTGTCTACCAACCTGCCCGGGCAGGTTAGTAGACACTCTGCCCAGGCTATAAGCTTCCTCTTTGACTATAAGTCATACTGGCGCGCTTTTCAATAGTTGCCCCATTGCCTTCGTTCTTTGCCAACGGTTACCAGAAAACACACTGCCGCAATCGCGCACAAGTCTAAATAATTTGATCGGCTGATTACGTGCTTCGGCAGCAGCGCAAGTGTAAAAAATGGCTAGCATCACATAATATCTTCTCACAAAGCATGGTGTCAACATTAGTTTTGGTTCCAAAATCACCTTATGGCACAGATATGGCACAAATTAGACACCAAAGACCCTTTTGAAGCAGTGTATGATGCAATGAATTCCAGTACTGGTGCAGGCTTTGTACCACTGTACTCTTTATTGGTCAAATTGCAAAGAATGTGGTAGGATCAGTGGTCTTGTCTGTGCCGTTTCCAAAACTTTTTTACTTCATTGTGGCCATTGCGGTTCACAACCATGACCCGCTTACTAGGATTATCCCATATAAGCACACCCAGCTCCTGAAAGATAAGAAGAAAACATAACTCATTCAGCAAATTAAGTTGTTCACTACGTTACAAATGGAACATCATGATAAACTTGATTCATTTTGGAGACATGCACTTCCACATAAGAAACAGTAATTTTAATATATAAACTGGCCCATATAGTTGCATTTTTGTACTGCATAATTGAATCTCACAGGAATTTTCTGCAACATTTTATGGAGTATGTTTAGATTCTAGGTTACAAAAAGAAAAGGCTGTCGTACAAGCCACAGCCACAAGTGAAATATAAGAAGTTCATTCACATCCATGTACTAAAAATGCACATCCATGTACTAAAAACATGTAACACATGAAAAAAAAAACAGACTAGGTACTGAAGTACAGTGAACTCCACATAAATGAATGAAACTAAAACATAAACAATGTGTACATACAAATTTTCGTAGACAGCCCCACAGGCACAGATCTGATTACCTGGCAAACGGAATGTGGTTCTGAAAACATAACAAATTTTAGTGACCCTTATACTTCCTTGAAACAGCCACAGTTCAAAAAAAATCTGCTGTAGCAGCTCGTATGGACAAGATAATGATGCTAAATTGTTTCCGAGCAATGGAAAAAGTATGTACACACTTCATATGTGCATAAAGTCACCGTTTATTTGCTTTGATCTTAGCAAGAGAGAGACAATTTCTGTACTCTTTCCTTGTAAGTTTACCAGCCCCATGCCAGCCAGTGGCTCCATGATCTGGCATTCTCCTAAAAAAATGTCGAGTGTAACCATACCTAGAAGGAGCCAAACATTAACTTTAGTGTTTCAGCTATAAAAGAATGTGTGTTGGCCAATCTGCGGACTTGTGTGCTTCACTACGTTTCAGGTAGAACTTGACAACAGATATGCTTTATTCTAGGTAAGTTGCTAACAGCACTAATACACTAACACAGCACTAACAGCAGTCCTTCTTACTGCACATAATCTTTCAGCAAACCACTAAAGGGTCAGTAAACAACCCTAAGGTCCAAAAATCGTTATAAAAAGAAATATGTATGTGCACTTTTACTTCGTGAACATGCTGACATAAGAATTTTGCGAGTACGTGCTATATTAAGGAAGTTACAGCAGTTAAAACATTGGTTTCAGCTGGTTTCAAATTTTCGCACGGCCTCGCTTGCCACCCTTCTCTCTCTCATGAAGGGGAAGGCATAGCCTGTCGTCATGGCTCCGGCCACTTTGACAACGTTCTGACATCAGCAATTGAAGCCATCGGTGAACTCGCTCAGTCGCAACGCACTTCCGCTTGCTGCGACGCCTGGTTGTTTACTGCTTGCCCAGTGCCGATGCTTCTCCGCTGCCCAATCGCTTGATTTGCAGCCAACAACGGAGCAACGCTTTTTTCCTGTGTTGCTCACGTCGAGGGCGAACCACGCTGAGGGAAGAATGTACGGGCGACAACTGCTAGGCCACAATTGTATCACCGCAGTGCCAAAAAACAAGGGGAAGTTTCGTAGTTGTGGGTGGGAACTGGAACTGACGTTGACTTCACTACTGTTTGTTCAGACCTGGTTTAGACCAATTGATGTGCTGCGTCAAGTCGCTGATCGTAGACTTTGCGTCACTGCACGTGGAAGAAGGATTGGTGAGGCGTAGGAAAAGAGTGCGGGAATTGCTTTTCAAAATAGAGGTGGGCTCTGCGCAGCACGCAGCGATGTAATATTAAGAAAACAGGATCGCTGCGGTCTACTTTACAAATCGCCGAGCTTGTTTGGGTGGTGTAAAGAAAAAAAAAAAACAACCTTTTCTGTAGCTCAATCCTTGTGCTACTACAACCCGAAAACATAGTATATTACCAATAAGCTCAAAACGCTTCCTGTCTAAGGGATCCTTCCATCAGAGGGGTTACGCCTACATGTGTTCTGAATCATTGTGTCTCCTAACTATTCTGCTACTGTGATTTCTGTCCACGACACTTAGCTACAGCTTAACTTTATATATGGCTTTCCAGCCTTTCACTGTCTCTTTCAATCGCCCAATGTCTCGGAATGTGGGAAACAAGGGACTTGCCGAGGCATAGTTCCTGAGGAGTTGAAAGTCGGTTTGTGAGATGAACTGACTGTACAGAACTCCCTCACGAAACACAAATCAATCTCTCTCCATTTCCCAGAGCCGAAGCTGATCCATGATTGTTGCGGGGATGACAGGTGTCTGCAATGACAAAGACGTAATTGAATAGAACGTTCTGCAAATCTGCCCACTAAGAAAACTTGGTGCAGCTGTAAACAGTGAAGCAGCTGAGAAACACTTGCCTGTTTCAGGGCCTCAGGGTGTGCATACATTAAAAGAAACTTGATGATCTAGAAAAGTAAATGGTACCTTTTTATGGCAGACGAGCCTTGGTGACAAAAAAAAAAACTCGTAAAATAGATTTTTAAATTTTGTGATTTTCGTTCTCTTCATATCATCATGTGTCAGCCAGCGAAAAATCAGCTCATAATGACGCATTCTTTAGCCCAAATAAATTGTATTTATGCGCCGCAGCACTTGGTTTCACCAACGAAAACGCCAAAAACGGCCCTGCTTTGCTTTGCTCGTCTCACGCTCACCACTCATAGGAACTTGGCCATATTAGCCAGTTCGGAATCAATATGCCAAACCGTTCTCGCACGTTCTGCACGCTCCATAAATTCAGCAAGCGATGCAAAAAATGTGCCACGCAGTCCGAGGAGTCATCACAGTCAGCAGCGGCTACATCAGCACAGCTGAGCGGGACAGTTGATGGGCCGACGCCACGATATAGCAGCCGGACTAAAGGCAGCCACTGATCGCTACAGCTTGTAGCAGTGGCAACACACGCCCAGAGTGCCATCAATCATTGCAGTTGTCCACGCATATCTCTGATCACCTCGGCGGTGGAGCATAAAGGATGCTGCAATGAAGGGGTAATCGCGATGGCGCCCACAGTGGTGTCGGAATCGGCTGATCACGTTGATACTCCAACGAGCATCCAGCAAACAAGCTCGCCGCTTCTGATTACGATGGCGGACAACGCTTTTGCTACAGAAGACTCTGCAGCAGCAAAAAGCACGGCGGGGATTGCGACCGCAGCCTTTCCGACTGCAGGTATATGTGATGGAGCAAACCGTGTGAAGAAAAATGCCAAATTTTTTACCACGGCTGACCAGGATATGATCGAACGTCGTGCACAACAGAAAGCAGCAAATCTTTCCTCGATCTTGGCAACGAATCGCTAATGAGTGTTCTCACGAGCGAGTGCGGCATCGAAAGTTTGTCGGCCACGACTTATACGATTGTTGACCTTGACCTAGTAAACAGCTTATTTCACGAACGTTCTTCCTGCCGAGTGTGCCGGAGTGGCCGGGGACAGCTGACTATGGAACGCAACGCACGTGAGTACGACGTTGCCATGAAGCTGACGCTTCAATGCAGAAACTGCAGGAAAGTTAGCTCAAAATAAAGTTTGCGACGAGTTGGTGGTAATAATAACTGCAACCTGTTCGAGATCAACGTTCACATGGCGCATGCTGTGCAGAGCACAGGAAACGAGCAGACGGCACTGAACGACATGTTTGTCACTATGGGCGTTTCACACTGAGGTCTTCACACGAAGACTTACCAGCAGTACCTAAAAACAAAGCTCCAGTCAGCAGCAACGAGAGCTTGTGTCGATCATATGGCTAAGTGTGCCGCAACAGCTAACAGCCTCTACAAGGACCTTAAATTCCGCAACCCTGGAGATATTGCAGTCTCTTTTGATGAAAGGTGGCTCACAAGAGGACACACCTCTCACATCAGAATGGCCTCCGTAGACGTTTTTTTAGGATATGCGCTTGACTATGTTTGCTGTCTAAGTTTTGCCTTGGCTGCGAACGTGGCCCAAAACCTGACAGCCCAGAATATGCCGAATGCAAATCTAGGCATTCATCTCGGAAAAATACCTCATGCAAGCCTGGCCAAATGGAAGTAGAAGCAGCAATGATTTTATTAAGTGCTCACTTTCACGTCATGGTTTCAGATATATCTCCATGTTTTGTGATGGTGACAGCTGGTTGGACAGAGCTGTCAACGCAGCCGAAATGTATGGCTTCATCAATGTCGAGAAAGAAGACTGTGCGAACCATATGCAGTAGCGCATGGTGACTGCACTTCGGAACCTTGTGCAGAAGCACTCAGGGTGTCTACCAAATTTATATCTGTAAATTCCCTGACTTTTCCAGGTTTTCCATGATAATTAAAAGCAAATTCCATGACCGCCACCTCTGCTTAGAAATCTCTCTGCACTGCAAACAAACCCTCAAGTGGTAAAAAAAAATCAGGCACTCCATATGAAATAAGTAGACATATTTAGCAGACACACTTGGAATGTTCTGAGTGCAAGTGGTAAATGTGAAAAAACATGTACTCTAGCCAAAATAAAACCCCTGAGCCAGGCAGTGAGCAAGTCGGCTGTTTGATGTTCGGAAGAACCAGGAAGCAAACACACAAGTTGAAAATAACATCAGATGAAAGTTTGAAGCAGCCTGCGGTAGTCTGACATTGCAGTCAAAGCTACTAGGAAACATAGAAGTGGTGCCATCTCACGGCATCCGTGTGAAATCGGAACGCGAGAGCCTAGCTGGTTATACCACTGGAGTATAATCTAGTTTACTATATAATGGCTGTAGTCCACGCCACTTAGGATGTGGATTGAATTAGATCTGATTCGACCTGGATTGCTGCATTTACTACAGATTTGGGTACCCGCCTAATTTACGCACCTTTAAAATATACTTTTCAGCAAAAAAAAAAAAGAACACTACTTACGTATTTTGTGTACCTTGCTTTGACAACGACTAACGACAACGTTGCAGAAACAGAGCCATACTGCAAACTTTTCTTTCGTTCTTTCTCTGTTCGTATTTTATGTCTCTGGGCTCTGACACATGAAGTACAACGAAAGTCCTCGAACGGCTACAACGAAAGCTGGGGACAGCGTTTAAAGTGCTGACTTTCGAATATGTGGTGGCAAAAAGGAATCTGTCAAGGTGCAACAGCTTTCTTCATTCCAAAGATGAATCACGAATGTCCGCAGTTACCTTGATTTACGTACTCTTTTGTGGACGTGACACTGAAAAATAATTGCCGATTTATTTACACCATTTTATGAAACTGAAATGAGAAATTTAGCTGAATTTACCCAAGTGCTACCCTTGAAACCTGAGCTACCAGCAGTAAGTGTGTAGCTGAGGACATTTGCTGTTGCATCACAAAGAATACTACTATAATAATAATAATGATAATAATAATATTAATAATAATTATAAAAGGCATTAGCCACGAAAGCTTTTGCAGATGGCAGTTCTAGCCTAAACAAACCAGACTGCCTTCAAGCCGAGTTGAAATCGCTTCCTACACCACCGCTTCTATTTTATCGATCCCAGCCAGATGCACCTGATCCAGCTGTCCGCCACCCTCTTCTTTAGCCCTTTCCTGCTCTCACCCATCGCCTAGCCTTTGCGTGCGCTTAGCTGTCATGGGCGAGCGAGCACCCTCGTGCAGTGCCTCGCGACGGAAATCATACGATGTAATTTTTCGTTTAGTTGCGTACAGATTCGTGGGGTGGCGTCTTGCATTCCTCGTGTTTACTATGTTGGCGGTCATGCTGGCTTTGAAAAAGATACGGTGTTTTTAGATAGCTCGTTGCCGTTCGTGGCACTATACAAGCAACCAATGGGAAAGCATCACTGCAACGCTTTTAGATGCGCTGTGCTGTGATGTGGTGGCGACATTGCTTCGAGCCACAAAAAAGGAGTATGAAGGAACAAACTTGACAGATAAACGATATTGTATGAGAAACATGTCTATTGCATTTCCGGGGGAAAGAGCTCGGAAGCACATGTGGCGCAAGCAGCGCGACCCCTTATGCAGCGTCGCATCACAACCATTTCCTAAACTAAGGCGGACCGACGGCTCCCGTTGATAAGCGCGCATTTGCACTGGTATTGAAAGAAATAAAGGAGGCGTTGCCTAGACAAACATGCATAAATTTAGATATGTGAGTAATCTTGTGGTTCGAAAGTCAGATATGCCGGGTGATATGTAGAAACAACACACATCAAATAGTGCATGTACCAACATGGAAGCTAAGGAATGCTTTAGCCAATGTGAGGGACAAGTTGCAGAGCAGATATTTCCTTGGTCTTGTTTATGCCATAGGCTGCCACCATTGTGACAGCCAGTACATTGGTGAAACTGGCGATTTCAAGAAAAGAGTTAAACAACACAAATATGGTGCCACGGAACGACGCATTCCCTAAACTGGCCTCGCTGAACACGTGAAATCTACAGACCACGAAATAGACTTGTAAAACGCACGTCTTCTGGACAAAGAAAAAACTCGCATCTTCCCACGGGAGGGGACTTGAGTAAATGCGTCACGAAGCGGTGGAGGTATAGCATGAATATTGCGCAATTGGGTAAGGTTTAGGAATGTTTAATTGTTATTTCATCTTTATTATTCGTATTTATTGAATGAAGAAGAAACGTTGCCTTCAACGAGTGGTGGGACACTGATGTCGGGTTGTGCCCCACTGCTGGTTGAAGGTACTGTTGCTTCCATCGCATCCACTCTAGTCAAGCAAAGCATCAAGTCAAGCGTAAGTCAAGTAAAGATGCCCTTGACTGCATTCCGAACGCCCAATCGAGTGCCTACATATGTGGGTTGGTCAGTGAATGGTTGTGCAGTGCAAGCAGTCGGTTTTCATTAGCAGACGCTGCCTGCATCGGCCTTGCGAGGCGAGAGATGGGGAGGGAGCAACAGTTGGCACAAGATCCAAGCATGCGCAGTAGGGGTGTGGACACCCCTGCTGACGCTGCACTTACGAGTAGATGCGACTATAAAATGCTCCACACTTAAAGAAGCTTGCATCATACGTGCACTTCGAATATCCAATTACAGACGACTGCACATATGGGCAAAGGAGTGATGGTGGGATGCTTCTGACAATGTACTCTCGCTAGTTATGTCACATACTGTATTTAGGCGTACTTAGATATGCTGTGCCTTTCTTATGGCTTTTATTTTACGAACAAGGCTCCCGTATCGGGTGCTGCAATGCCAGTCAACTTTGTGTTCTGTGGGTCAGTGTATCCTTCCACGTTTACATTAAGAAGCAACAGTTATGCCATCATTTTTTTTTTCACACGCCTTCTAGCAGCTCACTGTTGTTGCAGTTGAAAGAGCGACTTTTTAAGCATTGATCAATGGTAATGCTTATTTTTATGACGAACGCACAGAACTGCTGTCAGTTTCCATGACCTGGCCAGGTTTTCCGAAATCCCTTAACTTCTCCGTGACTTTTCCAGAAGGGTCCGAATTCCCCGACTTTTCCAGGTTTTCCAGGTTGGTACACACCCTGAGCACAATGAGAAGGGTGGAGAGCGCATGAGTGGCAAGGGCCAGCTCACGGGCGACATCATCACAAGATTGACGAGTTACTACGGCTGGGCAGTCAAATCCCATTCCGGGAATCTGGACAAGATGCACAAGGCGATGTGGGCTACATATTATCATGTGACGTTCACTGACCAAAAACCTAACCACAGCTATTCTCGACAGGGCCCCAACTCATGCTGCAAGAACAAAGAAGCCATGGCAAGAAATGAGCACATGCCAAAAAGCAAGTACAACTTGCCAGAGGCTGTCAGCTATGCGCTGCGCCCTATGTACGACCGCTTTTCTGACAAGAAGCTCCAGCAAAGATGTGTGAGAGTAAAAACATAGAATACGAATGAGGCATTGTACTCTGTTATGTACAGCCTGTCACAAAAAGACAAGAATGTGTAATTGTTTGCTGTTTAGACTGCCGTGGCAGATGCTGTTATGCCTTTCAACCTAGGAAACAAGGAGTCAAGTTCGCTTATTTTGGCGAACTGCAGCTAGAGCCAACATGTCACGGCAGCCAGTGGGCAGTCAATAAAGACTACTGCCGTGCATCTAGCGCGAAGAGAAAGCGTGCATCTTCAGCGGCATTCTAGGCAGCCGCAAGGAAGAAGCACAAATAAAAGCCTGCTTCAGATTACTCCCCAAGGGCTTTCTGAGGGATAAGTTTTGTAGCTTCATGTTCATTTTTGCAAGTTTTCAGTTTTTTGCGATTTTCTCAGAGATTTGTAGGATGTTTTGAATTTCGGGATCAACAGTGCGCCATCAACACTAATTCGATTTTGTTTTTTTTTTTTTTGCTTGAATGCTAGACGATCAGTGAGTGCAAGAAAACGATAATAAAGTATTTATGAGATCTCAACATTATGAAATATTCTAAAAAATACCAGCAAAAATTCAGAGCTACGAAACTGCGACTTGAAGACTTCATAACTTTGGCTAAAATTCACAGACAAACATTAAATTTCATATTTGCACTGTTCGAACATTCAGAACTGTGGCTGCTGAATTCGAGCTCTCAAAATTCACTACTTTTTAAGCAAGCCACATTCCAAATTCATAAAATAAAAATCGTTTTGCCTTTTTCTTTTCTTCTGGGGGGGGGGGGAAATCGGTGAAAAGATAATGTAATAACATATTTAAAATCAGTATACAAAGCTGAATATTCTCTGGAAAAATCATGCGTCTAGAACTAATAGTAACAAATTTCGCTTTCTGGAATAGTGTCCCCACTAGCAAAAACCAACACTCCATAGTAAGCCACTCCATAATACATAGGTCCTTCGACAAACATACTCTTATAAAGAGTCAGGATGACATAATATGACCCGATTTTTCACATACTAAAGAAGTATCATAAAGATGTCTGGTCTAAAAAAAGAAATGAGATTAAATTTATTTAAAATTTTTTTTACGTGTAGCATTCCTAAGCTCTTCACTAAACATGCAGTTGACTTTTAGCACTATTCCATGTGCCCGGCAAGCAAGATGGAATAAGAATAGCATTATAGTTGGGTGCCTAGTCACAGTTTCCTCTACCAGACCTAGCTCCCAAGAGGTGGTGACCCAACAAGCATAGTAGCTGCCGACAACTGCCATGGCATAGTCAATGCATTTACGCCATCATCAAGACTTTAGGAATTTAAGAAATGTTCAGCCTGCATGTTCAACCTAAACTAAATAAGTGGGGATTTTTATTCTTATGTTGTTGTTTTTTATTCCAGGTACTCCAGCTCCAGCTATTCTAAAATAAAATTCATTGTCATTCTGTAAAAACATGATTAAAAAAAACTCTTGAGAGCACTTGCCTCAAATGGTTAAGAGTAGTCAAGTTGCTGATATTGTACCACTATATTCATTTCATTTCCACCAAGATTTTGTACACTGTCACTTTAAAAAATTCATAAAGCAACTTGCATTACAATGAAGAGGTATTGTCGTGACTTTGCCACATATCAGAAGTCACTTGCTACTTTTCTTGCTTAGAATAATACAATTTAGTAATGACTGCCCATGAAAAGGGTGCAGTAGTATTTTTAAAGGGACACGAAAGTGAAATAACAATTTACATCAGAGCGAAAGCTCCAAGTATGACATCTAAAACGACAATATTATCAACAACAGTGCCCTGCTTACTGAAAAATTGAGGTAAATACACAAGAACACATGCGCCACAGTAGGACATTGTCAAAATGATCCCGATGACATCAGACGAACCGCCTACAATTATTCACTAGTAATCGATCTAGCTGCACTAAATAAAGAACCTTCCGTGCATCAAGAGATGCAATAAAATGCTGCCTGTTCGCTTAAGTTCGATTCGTGGAGAAAAAAAAAATGCCGGACGTTAATATGGGGAATGGCGCAAGTGGTTCAAAAATACAATTTTCGCGTAGTTACATTGGACAGGTGGTGCCATCTAGCGGGGCACAGTTGAATAATAATAAAAAAAATGTTTGCAGTCTCTGGGCAAATGGTGGGAAATCGATCGATGGCCATTGTTGCTGCTGTGGCTCCCGCTGCTTTTGGTCTGCTGCTACTAGTGCAGTAAGGCCGGGCAACGTTGTGCACGGCAACAGTGACGTGAGTCGGTCTGGTTGGTCCGCTTCTTGAGGCGGTAATTTGAAGTGCGCTAACCCAATGCAGACCACTAAAGTGTAATTTTATTTCAAAATAAACCCTTCCTTGGCACAAAAGTAACACTATGAGGTTTCCAGACTGCTATTTCAACAATCAATAATTACTTAGTAATTGCCTTTAGTGTCCCTTTAAGAGTTCTTGACTGATTAATTCATTTCAGTGAGTGAGTACTTCACTCACTTTTATTTACATAACTCAGGCTATCTGTTTATCATCCAAATATGAAAGGCTCTTTCATGCTTTTTATTGTGGTCAATTAGCTCTTGATAAACATGCCCAATGTGTGGTAAAAAATAAAGGTAAACTGTTATGGTCCCTCTTATGGCTTGATCAATTTACAACAATTGTCAAACATAGCATATACAATTCACCACTCTGGCTTGCATTTGTATCCTTCAGTTTTTGCTATTTTTATTAGTATTAATAAAATCTAACTAGCTCAACTCACAGTTCTGTAGGGACAGCTTACCGCAGCAATTATAAAGAGCCACTCACCTGATTTGATGTAATGCCACTACGAAGTGCTTGCCGGACACTCTCTCTTGTTAGTCTGGCAACAACAAGGTTTGGAAACCTGTGCACAGCAAAAAAACGTGTGATCTCTGACTGCTGCCATGCACTAGTTAAGCATGGGAAAAAATTAGAGTAGACTATTAGAGTAAACAGAAACTGAAGGGACTAGGAAGATTGGTTCCGATTAACAGTTCTGTTAACTGAGAGATGAACATGACTGAAGAATTCAAAGAAGAAATAAATCCTACTAGATGAAGTTGTTCCACTTAAGCAACAGTTTTGTTTAAGAGATTTCTGTTTACTGATAGTCTACTGAATAATCATACATCTAACCTGTACAACAGCTCACAAAACAGTGCTAGCAGGGCTACCTGGAGTGGAGAATCTGAAATGCAAAAACATGTAACATTTCAGTTTGATACTATTCAAAACATCTTATTTTTAGCACTAAATAACATCACTTTTTTTTTCTTTTACATACATTGAATACAGATCGGACAGAAAAAACACCACACATATGTGAGTATGTAAAAGTACTTACTTGTGTAGGCATACACCCTGTAGTTGGTCTCAACCATTATGTAACCTGCCTCAAAGCTGCGCAGGGTAGTCTCCTTCAGTCCAGATGCCAGGTTGATGGCAAGCCGAGTTGGGTAGAAACGACCTCACCTCCGCTAATAAATGTAAAATCAGCATTCATGAAATAGGCTCTGAAGCAAAAGGGGCCTCCTATTTTATCACTAATTACCAAATCAGTTTAGAAGCACACTACAGCTTGCTCTGTAGCAAATTTTTTTTTTACACATCAGTGCTTCCAGGACATTCATGTAGGCCATTTTCAT
Source organism: Rhipicephalus annulatus (assembly GCA_013436015.1). Taxonomy (NCBI): domain Eukaryota; kingdom Metazoa; phylum Arthropoda; class Arachnida; order Ixodida; family Ixodidae; genus Rhipicephalus; species Rhipicephalus annulatus. The sequence continues at coordinate 102,813 of WOVY01000133.1, read as the reverse complement.
TCAGTAATTACACATAGCTCAAAGAAATCCACTAAAAAAAACTACAGTTTTTTTCTATGCAACAGGGTAACTGCGTGGAAACATACTAATACTTAAAAGCCTCACTTCCATTTTTTTTACTGAAAACTTTATGTTAGACACAAAAATGAAGGCCAGCCTCATATCACTAGTCCCGTTAAGGAGTCAATCACCGTGCTAATTCCAAGGGCTGACGTATCGGCCCCCCGAACTACACCACAAAAGTATGGAAAATTTAGATTTGGGCCTTTCTGGTGCGCCAGCAAACTATTGTTAGCGTAACCCTAGGACGCGAAAAGTTGCTTTTCGAGAAAAAATGGCTTTGAAGATTTAAACCGATGTCCATGTAACAAAAGCAAAAGTCAATGCGCCTGAATTTCACCAGGCTGATAGCTTGGGACCTCTTTTGAAGTGGTACAGGCTTTTCTTGAGCGAGCCAAAAGAACTATTTTTTTCCTAGCTCGTTTTGTGTCTGTAGGTGACTCTCATCCCCGTGGTTCCTCAGTGGGTCAACGCTTGGCATATTGAATGGCTAACTTTCATTTACGCTTCTGTTTCGTCCTATACTTCGCCATGTTATATGAAATATCATAGGTTTCTCTTTAAGAAGCCAGAAATTAACCTTAGAACTCTAAATGGCATAGAAAACAACACTGACTGCTGAACGAAAACGTGCACAATTAGACAAGTGGAGTGTTCCAAACAAGCAGTTAAAATTTTAAAATAAAGTTAGAACATTATGTTCTGCAAGCTCTAAAACGTATTAGAGCATTATATGACATGTACATGAAAAATATTTATGACGAGATGGTAGGTGTTGTGGAAACAGTAACATTCAATTTCAGTTTTGGATGCATCCATTAGGGGTTGAAAAAATGGTGATAACTTTTGAGTGACTCAACATAGTTACATCATTTTTTCTCTAAGTATTCTTGAATAGACAGTGAACTCAAGAATGTCAAATACCCCAAAAATTTTTTTTCAAAAACTGTGTTTTGGAAGGGGCTTGCCTACCCTAACTAACCAATACACTTAAAGACTGAAATGTTTCCCAAATAAATTCAGTTCAAAGTTCTTGGAACAAAGTTTAAATGCTTCTTTTCAAGAAAACAAGCACTCAAAGTCCAGTGGCGGTTGTCGTTCCGCTGCTCCCAAAGTTTCTCTTCTAGGAAATCTCGCGTCGTCAAATGGCCACACTTAGATAACGAAACTTCTTCGCTGGTAACACGTTGGCCAGTCACGCGCTGCGACTGCAGAACATATCTTCACCCACAGGCCATAAGCAAACAACAACACAAGCTTTCAGCTGCAGGAGGAAAACCTGTTCATCTCCTCCTGCGACTCCCTTCGCTGCTGGCTTATATACGTTCACCGTCGGTTCTAGAAGTTTTGCCGGCGCACTGCACAGCCATAGCTAGAGAAGAGGCGAGACTTTTTTCGAACCCTCCGTGAGCCGTGACGCAACCAGAGAGTGACTGACGCCTTCCTTTTCGATGTTTCTGGAATTCGCGCGGCTATAGATGCGAGGAGGTTAGTCGGTGGAGGTGCCTTCGAGGGGGAGAGAAGACACGCGTGTGGCACCCTTTGATGCTTATTTCTTCTTTGCGCCGGCTTTTATTACGTCCGAATGACACCCGGTATGGTCGCCGCTGCTAGAATTCGGAGGAGCGCTCGTTTGTGGCATTGCCCCCCACTTTAAGAATATTATCACATAATATACGAAACTACACAAATGAGTGTGAACCAAACATCACATAATAAATGCCCCACATATAGAGTCTCTAATTCAGTCCATCCCTCATGACATGTAACATTCCCAATAGCACACTCAATAAAATTTCAAATTGCAATTCGCTTTCACGGCACATGAAATATAACCAGATGTACTACAACACTCCATCACACATTTTAAACAATACAAACGTACAAGGGTCCACCCTTACAACACTTATGTAAACTTATCAATGACATTACGTCACCGCGACAGACACTTTGGGCTCAATCGACATACATAAATTTAGACACAACATAACAATAAAACACTCAATGAGGTTTAAACTGCCCAACACATTCAAACTCAACCTCAACATCTATCCTGTGTGCTCCATGTCATGCTTACATCCTTTTTTGTGGTGCTCACTCCACCTTTCCTTATTTTTCTTCTTTCAGTTTTGGCGAGCCATTTTGGACGACAGTATCTGAGGTGGCTTCTCTATCATGGTCGACACTTTCGACACTGTTAGGGTCCCCTCACGTTCAAACGGTCGCTGCTGATTCTTCGCCAGCTCGTGCAAGACGCGGCTTTGGGTCTGGCTAGCCAACTTCACCACTTTTTCACTCTTTGTTAACGGTGGTCGTTTTGCTGCAGTCTCAACTGCCCGACATGTTTTCCCGTCTGGCCTGGTGAACTCATGACTGCCTTTCCTTTGCACCATGGCTTCATCTCGAGCTCGGGCAAAATCTTTCATAAGATTCTCCTCCACTGCACCTCGAGGTTCCCATGTTGCCGAGGACTCGATCTTTGGGTCTTCCCCCAAGCGTTCTGGGTCGTGTGGCCCTCACGCTCCATCAATGTTTCTGATGATAAGGTCGTACAGGGGGGTCGTCATGCACAGGGCAGTAACTTTCCCGCTGAAGTAAAATGTCTTAACTTCAATCTCAGCTTCAGGAAGCATTCGAACCGAGCTGTCAACGAGGCAAACAGGCCTCGTTTTGCCTGTCAGCTTGCTGTCATGCACTAAATTCTCCCAAACGACGACAGAAGAGCTTCCTGTGTCTCTTAACACGGTGATCTTCTTGCTCGCAACTTTCCCAGGCAGTGTTGGCCGTCCCTTCATAACACCTGTTGGCCGTGTTGTCATGACAGCACCCACCAATACAAAGCTTTTTCCCGCTTTTGAGCTCCACAAATCCTTCGCTAATGTCTTCATCTTCTTCTTTTGGTCATGCATGCAAGCTACTGGGTGGATTTTACTCGCTTCGTTTTGACATACGTCTCCCTTGTGCCCAGATTGACCACATTTAAAGCATTTTGTTACACTGGGACACATGAAGTTGGTTTGACAACTGTTAGAGCAATGACCCACTTGGTTACACAGAAAGCATTGCATAACACTCTCCGGGGCATGCGTTTTTTTTTTTTTTCGTGTGCCAATTTTTTCAACTGTTCGGGATTATCCTTCTTGACTTTGGACATATTCGTGCCACCTTGTGCTTCAAAGAATTGATCGGCCAATTCAAGCATGTCTTCCAGCGACTTAGCTCTCCTTTCTTTCAAGTACAGCAACCGGCTCGGGTGACAACTGGTGAGAAATTACTCTCTAATAAGAAGCTCTCTAAGCTCACTGTACTCCTGAGCTGCCCCTGAAAGCTCGATCTATCTGTCAAAATAGTGGCTAAGTCGAGTGGCATACTGCGTAGCCGTCTCATCATCAGCTGGCTTTCCCTTCCGAAATCTGTCTCGGAGGTGCTCCAGAGTGAATCTGAATCGCTTCAGTAAAGCAGTCTATACTTTTGCATATCCGAAATGTTATCCGACGTAAGAAGGTATAACATGGAGAGAATTGAACACGCTCTGAAAAACGGAGGAAGCGTCAAAGCAGTGAAGAGGAAACTTGGGATAGACAAAAATTGGATGTATGCACTAAGGGACAAAGAAGGCAAAATAACTACCAATATGGATAGGATAGTTAAAATAGCGGAGGAGTTTTACAGAGATCTGTACAGTAGCCGGGACAACCACGACTTTAATACGATAAGAACTAGCAGTAACCCAGATGACACCCCACCAGTAATGATAGAAGTCGGAAAAGCTTTGGAGAGCATGCAAAGAGGAAAAGCTGCTGGTGAGAATCAGGTAACATCAGATCTGCTGAAAGATGGAGGACAGATTGTGTTAGAAAAACTAGCCACCCTGTTTACGAGGTATTTCCTGACGGGAAGAGTACCAGTCTCTTGGAAGAACGCTAACATCATCTTAATACATAAGAAAGGAGATGACAAGGACTTGAAGAACTACAGGCCAATTAGCTTGCTCTCTGTAGTATACAAGCTATTTACAAAAGTAATTGCTAACAGAGTAAAGAAAACATTAGAATTCAATCAACCAAAGGAACAATCAGGATTTCGAACAGGCTACTCAACAATCGACCACATTCATACTATCAATCAGGTAATAGAAAAATGCTCATAATATAACCAACCACTATACATAGCCTTCATAGATTATGAGAAGGCATTTGATTCAGTAGAAATATCAGCCGTCATGCAGACGCTGCAGAATCAGGGCGTCGATGAAGTATATATAAACATCCTGGAAGAAATCTACAGGGGATCAACTGCTACCATAGTGCTTCATAAAGAAAGCAACAGAATACCAATCAAGAAGGGTGTAAGGCAGGGAGACACAATCTCCCCAATGCTATTTACCGCGTGCTTACAGGACGTTTTTAGAAGCCTAGAATGGGAACAGTTAGGGATAAGAGTTAATAGAGAGTACCTTAGTAACCTGCGCTTCGCCGATGACATTGCATTGCTGAGTAACTCAGGGGACGAATTGCAACTCATGATTACAGAGTTAGACAAGGAGAGCAGAAAGGTAGGTCTTAAAATGAATCTGCAGAAAACGAAAGTAATGTACAACAACCTCGTTAAAGAGCAGCGCTTCGAGATAGGTAATAGTGCACTTCAAGTTGTAAAAGACTATGTCTACTTAGGGCAGGTAATGACCGCGGAGCCGAACCACGAGATTGAAGTAACTAGAAGAATAAGAATGGGGTGGAGCACATTTGGCAAGCACTCTCAAATTATGACAGGTAGATTGCCACTATCCCTCAAGAGGAAGGTATATGACAGCTGTATCTTGCCGGTACTTAGCTACGGAGCAGAAACCTGGAGACTTACAAAGAGGGTTCAGCTTAAATTGAGGACGACGTAGCGAGCAATGGAAAGAAAAATGGTAGGTGTAACCTTAAGAGACAAGAAGAGAGCAGAGTGGATTAGGGAACAAACGGGGGTTAAGGATATCATAGCTAAAATCAAGAAGAAGAAATGGACATGGGCCGGGCATGTAGCGCATATACAGGATAACCGCTGGTCGTTAAGGTAACTAACTGGATTCCCAGAGAAGGCAAGCGGGTTAGGGGGAGACAGAAGGTTAGGTGGGCAGATGAGATTAAGAAGTTTGGGGGTATAAATTGGCAGCAGCAAGCACAGGACCGGGTTAACTGGCGGAACATGGGAGAGGCATTTGTCCTGCAGTGGACGTAGTCAGGCTGATGATGATGATGATGACTTTTGCATAGTTCGCTGCATTGGTTGGCGTCAGCCTTCCGTACACACTGAGCGCTTCGCCACTGAAGCAAGTACTCAAAGCAGTTGCCCATTGAAGCTCCGGCCAATTCCGACTCCAAGCAACAGTCTCAAATCTGTGAAGGTACACATCAAGGTCGTCCTTCCTCTCATGAAACGCTACGAGTAATTTGCTTGGATTCAAACGGAAGCTATTATCTTGCTTTATGCTGCTGTCGACTCTGGCCTGGACGGGAGTTTCACTTCGCTGTTGAAAACGGAGCTGCTCAAGTTCCATCTCATGCTGCCGCTGCCTTTTCCTCTCAGCCATCTCAGCTTCTCTTTCTTCCTTCGCCCTTTCAGCTGCCAGCCTTTCTTTTTCCAGCTCCAATTTCAATTGCTGTTCTCTTTCTTTTTTGAACTGCCGCTCCTTCGCCTCTCTTTCTTCTTTCACCGTTTCAGCTGCCAGCCTCTCTCTTTCCGCCGCCTCTTTCTCCTTCTGGCTCACCTACTTCCGTAGTTCGGCGCAAGAAAAACCCATCTTCTCACCAAGAGTTACTAGCTTGTCCGGATCCATGGTGCTTCTCAGATAAAACTGAGCCACATGCACAAACTATCTGCCTGACTCTGAATATCGAAACACGCTCTGCACACTTGTTAGCGAGAATGCCGCGTAACAAACAAAAAATCGTTCCGATAGCACTACCAGGGACTCTAAGCTCTTTCTCCCTACTTTTGACACACTGCGCACCGAAAAGGTTCTGTCACGGATGCCAGAATAATCGCACTAGTCCCGTTATTTAGGGAGGCAATCGCCGGGCTGATTCCAAGGGCTGATGTATCGGACCCCCGAACTGCACCACAAAAGCACGGACAACTCAGATTTGGTCATTTTTGGCGTGCCAGCGAACGCCAACTGTGGTCCAAAGAACAAGGCAAGGCATGACTGAGCATATGCGCCTAGCAGATGAAATGTTAGCAGACCAGCTGAGCCCCACGTTACTTCTTTCTCTGGAGAAGTGGATAGCGGTGGCGCGATTTGTAAGCGACCGCGAGGAAGCACTCCCAGTGCTAAAAATGGCAGGCTTGGTAGCCATCTTAAATCATGCTATATACCCGTGATGCAAATCAATAAAACTGATAGTCATTCGTCCGTTAGTTCCATTTTGGGTCACGAATTGCTACTATGGGTCAACAGCTACTCTTGGAAACAAAAATCTTGACATGAGTAAATTTGATGTCAGTGCTCCTTTAATTATCCACATATACAAAAAGTAGAGTTGGTGAAAAGTACATCTTGACTAGACTGTAAAAAAATAATTCAATGCAAAACAAGCCCTCGAAGTCACCGGCTACAAACACGGTCGACCGCCAACAACCCCCGGCGACCATGGCGCCTGGGACGTCATGCGCTTCACCGAGCAGGGCCCTATTCTTCTACTTTACCTTCAGCCACTGCAAATCATTTAATGTCAGTACCAAGCCGAAGAAAGCGAAAATAATATATCTTGACTTCATGCGCAGCTGATCACAGAACATTATCGTTCGCTGGAATGCAGACACTCACACAGCGAGCTATTTGTTACGTCACGGCTAACGAGTGCGCCAGTGTTGTTGCCCAGTCTCGGACTGCGTGCGTGTATATAAAAATATTCAATAATTAAGAACTGAACCAAATGAGCAAACATTTTGCCAGCTCATTCCTGAACGTACAAAGCACATAACACAGATTATGACAGAAAATTTGGTGCCATGGCCCCTTTATTTGCCACCCTTGGCCGTGACTTCCAAGCAATGCAATTCTGAATTTCGAATTTCAGAGGCTGTAATTAGCACAAAATACTTTTTTTTTTTCAAATAAATATCTCAAAGGCCATGCTTTTTCGACTGGAAATATGTCGTAAACACGTTTGAGCAAATGGGTTCACATCTACCAGGCAGCAATGTGGCGACAGCGATCATGATCATCATCGTGTCCCAACAGCGAAGGTTGCCATGCTAGTAAAGTGAACCTTTTGTGCACTTTTTGTGTCTTTTGGAATTCAGCTGCTGAGGTTTGTGCGAGTCAATGCGAGTGCTCCATTCGTCTCAGCCTGCTATAACTGCCCAGCTCATGGCAACATTCAGAACCTGCATACAATTAAGCTGGTATTTCTGCTCCCCAACACGACGTCACTATTGCAGCCGATAGACCAGGTCATCATACTCCACACAAGGAAGGTATATTGCTATCATGTTATAGCGAACGCTCATTTGCTATGACAACAACAAGGAGTATACCATTGACCTCCTTGGGGCTATATGTCTCTGTTTATGTGTAAGTGCAGTTGAGACCCGTTTTGTTCGATTGTGTTTTGAGCATGCCAGGTTTGTGAAGGAAGAGGCGGTCTCTACGGAGTGTACTGTTCCTGCCCATTTGAAGAAGGGGGGAGTCGCTGCACTTGCTATGAAGCGCTGCACGCGGACTAGGAGTGCACTCCAGTTAGACTCTCTGAGTACGCGAATGTCAAGCGCAGTGCAGACTTCTTATGCCAACATAGACAGCGCTATCGCTGCGAGAATGACTGACTTAGCCTCCAGTGTTGACAGGAATGACAAGCTCTCCCGAGCACTTCCTTTGGCGGCGATCATCGGTGCGTTGAGTGTTGTGCTCAGCTTCATTTAAATGTAATGGCAGCGAGGCTGAGATGCATTGCCCCATTGACAGGCTGGAGAATATGACTGCAGTGCTGGGAACTACCGAAAGCATTTGTCTCGCATGGAGAAATTTTTTCCCACGTAGGCAGACTTTCAACAAAAAAAGTGCAACTCCCCTGTATAACATCGTTTGGCTGATTTCTTTGATTTATTGTTGTTTTGAATAATTGAGAATACCACTTAATTCGGATATTTTCATCAGTCCCGAGGCCTTTAAGCTAATAAGGTTTTACTATCATATGGTAGTTTTGGGACGTTAAACCCCCACATACATCTAATGAGGTTTTACTGTAGTTAAAATTATTTTAAAGGCTCGTCACTTTTGGGCTAGGTACTTGGTGGCAGGCTGATGGATCATTTAAACAATTCTTGAATTTCCAGGGCACTAGCAAGGTTACCTTTATGTCAACAGAGTATGATAATTGTGAAAGCAGTTGAAATAATGGCTGTTCAGAAGAGTACATTTGACACGAGTATCAAAAAGTATTAATATGATAAATGTGTGCTTCAATAAAGTTTGTTCCAACTAAACTAATAAATGTGTGCTTGTGCATGTGAAGCATACAAATTGCAAGAGTGGGCATGGATTACAGGATCATTCATATGAGGTACGAATAATTACTTATATCTTTACGCAAAGTGTTTGGAAAAATTGATTGATTGATATGTGGGGTTTAACGTTCCAAAACTACCTTATGATTATGAGAAACACCATAGTGAGGAGCTCCGAAAATTTCGACCACCTGAGGTTCTTTATTGTGCACCCAAATCTGAGCACACGGGCCTACAACATTTCCACCTCCATCGGAAATGCAGCCGCCGCAGCCGGGATTCGATCCCGCGACCTGCGGGTCAGCAGCCGAGTACCTTAGCGCTAAACCACTGTGGTGGTGCCAAACTTAAAATTGGTCCACAGTCACTTGTGGAGCATGAAAATTATTCTGTATTTAAAGAGCGGTATTGCTCTGGGACTAAAAATAGGCCACAAAAAGATCTCTTTATTTTCATGTTTGACAAGCCTTCCCACTATGTTTGCAAATTTAACATATATGCACGCTAACAAAAGTTCTCGTGCTATAACATATTAATAATGGTGCTTTAAAAAATACAGCAGAACAACAAATTCTGAGCTCACCTTTCTTTGATAAACAAGTCAAAACTCCCTCAGATGCTGCAGGAAAACTAGCAGAGATACTGACATGCCTTCAGTGCTGTAATCCTGGAAAAAAAAAAGAGCATGCTGCCTACCTTTCTGGATTTATCCAAAAACGATAACATCAATGTAGAAAATGTGTCGCTACTTAAAAGCAATGATTAATCTAAGCACTGTACAATGTACAAGACATGTCCTTATAGCAAAACTTTTTAGGAACTTGCTCGACAAGCTTCTTATGCTCGAGGCATGTTCCTTGGTGTGCACGCTAGAGGTGCAGCTCAGCAATGTATTGACTACACGCCCACCGTAACTTTCATAAAGTAGGGAAGCACCCACTATTCCACCATGCTATTGTTATTCGGCTGATAAGCGAGGTACCCACTACACATCTGTAAGGCACTATGAGCACTTTGTGCTACGAAGAAGGCTCGTCAACACGCGGACCCCGCAATGAGAACACGCAAAGCAGAGGCGGCACGCAAGAGGCAGCACGCAAGAGGCAGCACGCAAAAGGCGGCAAGAGAACATCGACTCGGGACCTGTATCAAAATTGCCTTCTCCAAGTTTCAACTGCAACCTCTAATTCAAGAACCCTTCTCCACATACTTCACCAAACACAAAATCGTGGTCTCCAAAGATAAACTCATCCTACAGTAATCAGTAACGTAAACCTTGCATATAATAGCATCGATATGTAAATAATTACATGTGTGTGTGTGCGTGTATATATATATATATATATATATATATATAAAATCACGCCTATAACAGGTCTCGTCTTTACATGATGGTAGAGGGCTTGTATGCAGGATTCACGGGTTCTCCTGATCAGTTCCGAGCAAGCTTCTCCATTATCATTTCTTTCGAGGAGATGGCAGAATATTTAGGGAGCGAAGCTCCTTAAGGCGCCACCCGATCATACTTTGTAGTAACCACTTCTCTCAAGTATGTGCTACAGGGAAGTTTAGTTCTTAAAATGTACGCTAGATGGCGGTACTAGTATATAACAGATATATAATGAAAATATCTTTTTGAAATGTCCGCTAGATGGCGGTACTTGTATATAATCAATATATGATGAAAAGAAGCTTCTCAAGGTGTCACCTGATAGTCCTCTGTAGTAACAAACTCTTTCGAGTATGTGCCACAGGAAAGTTCTTGGAATGTCCGCTTGATGGCGGCACTTGTATATCATCTATATATGATGAAAAGATGCGAGATGGTGGTACTTGGAGTGTTCACTAGGACGGGCATACAGACACATGGACGGACAGATCGACCCACGATTGGACGGACGGGCGGATGCACGAATGAACGAACGGACGCTTTGCCCCACTCATCATCATTCAGTCCGTGGATATGCTGCAATATCTTTAACACCCTATTTCACTTCTATTATTATCCAATTTTTTTAATGTAAGAAACCTTCATACAATTTGAGAGGACTTTAGCTGCAGAACAAAAAAAAAATCACGGCATATCCTCAAAATGAATGAGTGGGTGAAGCAGTGGAATTGGTCTTATCGTAATTCACCCGTGACATTTACCACTGACGCATGTAAATGAGTGACAAAGCGGTGCACAGTTAAATAAAATGTTTATTGGTGATAAATGGTATGTTGTGTTGAGCTGTGAATTTCATTTTGCCTTCATTATTACTGCTTTGTGGTATCAGCTCTAGCCTCAAGTTGGCGATGACGAGTCTGTGCACATTTCCCTGGCGGTTGTTGATTTGCAAAATAAATTTAAATTAAAGAAAGCCAATATTACAATGAAAATTCTAGCCACATTTTCCTGCATAATTTAGCCAGCACAATTGGTAGTACATACACCAACATTTCCTTGGCAGTTCAGCACTCTTATAAGTGGACTTCCCTATATCTCAAAATGGATAAATCCTGAGCACTCACGACAGAGCCCTTTTGTTTTTCTTAAAAAAAATGCTAAAAAGCAAAATGATTTTTCACATATTAGTAAAGTATAATTTAACAATCTCGAAAACCACTTTTACCAGGACACGACGCTTAGCAAGCGAGAAAGTGTGGGAAAAGAAAATGAGAGTGAAGATGCCACCTTAAGATTCCCGCACCAAACACTGTGACGTCGTATATTTTGAAGGCGTACAGAGTCCCATGTAGGTTCTCATCAATAAAAATGAAGTACATCGTCATCTGTGGATGCCACAGAGCCTAGCATACAAAGTTTCAGAAAATTTTATCAAGCCAATGTTACAAAAATACAAATTTTGACATGCACGAAGATTTAAATGCAAAATTAAAAAATCGAGCTTCAACCCTGGTTCTCTCTGCTAATAATGAATTTATGATAGTGAAACATGCAGCATTGGAGTTTTTGGAGAGCATTTTGTCAATCTAAATCATGTCAGTTTCTCTTCAGTGTCCCTTTAACAAATATTGCTTGTAAACTTTCAATACATTATACAGCGTTCCTTCAGTATACATATATTTTTGTCTACCATGGCATTTATTTTGTTATCACACTACGCCACTATTTTGAAGCACAAGTTCACCAAGTGGATACCTGCTCTACAGATGATTTCATTAATATTTTGGAAGGCTATAATAAATAAAGAAAGACAAAGTACCTATGTAACACATCCTTTGAAATTAACCTATAACAAAAGCAGAAAAAACGAAAACTCGATGCCTGACATTTTTCATAAAAAGTATACATTACATGAAAGTGTCCAGAAGTAAGCACTCCCAGGAGAAGGAAGAAAGCAGGTAAACAAACTAAGCAGCCCAATATGACATTAGTATTAGTGTTCCGTCTATATTTTACTTCGTTTACAGAATACTGCAGTCTCAGAACAGAGCCCATGCAGGAGTGGGTACCAAGGGTGAATGAATCACAAGCACTTATATAAGAAAAAAAAAACAATAGCATTTCTCAATCAAAATAAGACTAAATACAATATATTCCCAGACACATAATTAATATAATCAAATACACATATGTGTACATGAAGTGATCCATAATTAATAGTTAACTTAAACACATAATAGAAAGTAGAGCTGTGCGAATAGCAAAAGTTTAGGTGCCTAGCGAATTCGAATATTGAAGTGCGAGTGCAAATTGAATCGAATATTTTTCGAGTGTTCTAGACTATTTTTCCAATAGTTTGAAGTGATTTTGAGAGAAAAAAGTTTGAGAGGACTCGTAAGCAAATTCTTATCAGGTAGAGGAACACGAAAGTGTTTCTTTCTACTAGGTTGATGAAGCGGTAGTGGGGTGATAGTATTCTATAGTTGTGTTATCAAAAATGAGGCAATGCAGAGGCCAAATTTTATTAGTACATGATTTGGTACAACCAAAGTGTTACCGAGTACACTTTACACGTGAAAGGCAAAGTGTTATTTTTTCAGCCTCTCCTCCTCTTTCAACTTCTGTGGCAGCCCAACTGATTTGGCAGGCAAGAATGTGCTCTCTTCCGAGTTAGGAGTTCCCGCAGATGTCAACATACAAGCACATTTGAAATTTTCAATGCTAAAGTCTTCGGCGTTCAACTTTTCGAACTTCTTGCCCAAACTTCATGTCCAAAACAGCATTGAGCCCTCCCCCCCCCCCCCATCACATCTGTCATCTCCACGTTAGAAACGTTTTCTTGAATACATTTACGACAGTAAAGCCTGAAAGGCAGCTTTGCCGCAGTACAGGTGTATGATGAAGTGAAGCGCTTAAAAAAATCTGGAGGAGCCACTGAATCCGACGACTTGAAAAATTCGGCCTTAACCCTTTCAGCCTTGGATTTTTTTATTTTGGTCGCCTACACTTTTTGTGCGCGTTTTTCTCGTAGTTAGGACCTCAAAAGGACCACAAACAAAAAACGGAGCCACTGGTATAAGCATTTTCGGTTTAATTAACGAGGCATCAAATTAGGTGATTAGGGCCTAGTGTTCGGAAAATAAAAAAAATGGCTTCTTTTTTCCTGCCAATCAATTATGTACACAAAATGGAAACCAACGTCTTACTTTTCAGCCTAATACTCACTGAAACAGGTCCGGTAAGTCGTCCCGAAAATGGCGCTTACCCGCCTCAACTTACGCGCCTCGGCTTCACGAAAGACCTCGATCGCGCTTCTCCTTCTTTGTGGCTGCTACCTCCACAAACGCACCGCAATATTGATGTCGATTGTAGTGGGGATCATTGAAGAACTATGCCCCAAGAATGAGCAGTATTGGTTACGTTTCCGAGATACTAGGAGAAATGTTGTGCAGTGGTGTCAATTGACACCGGCAGGGCCGAAAGGGTTAACAGAACCTGAAAGGCAGCTTTGCCGCAATGCGAAAATGTAATGAGGCGAAGCATATTGAAGATTTCAAGGGGTTACTACTTTTAACGGGACATTGACTGCATTTGCAGCGTTGCTACCGAGGGCTTCCGATTCCAAGCAATTTTGAAAGCAATAAACGTTTCCTCTTGGAGCACTTTGGAGCAGGTAATTTTGCATCTGGGAGCACTCTGGAGCAGCTAGCTTCACATCCTGAAGTACACTGGAGAATCAAGTTGCATTTACATCTAAGGAGATGAATAGTTGTTTGGGGGCTCTTGTGAAGAGATAGAAATACTTTGACTCATTGGAAATCTTAGGGAGCCAATCATCTTAGGAGCACTCCCTATCTCACTCGATGATGCAAAAAATAATGGCATCCTGCAGTTGAGCATTCTGGAACAACTTGTTCAGTGATTATTTTCGTAACAACTAAACAGAATGCTAGCTAAATAAAATTGTACTTTATGAAATGATATATAAATACACTTAGGCGGTTATCAGCAGACATAGTAAACAAATGCTGCAATGTACAATAATGCCTAGAAGCTATAGACTCACACTGTCCTAAATGTATTCTTCTAAGACGACTCCAAGGATGAAGAAAAGTTTTTTTTTTTAACTTACGATTACTTTGCTGGGTTAGCACCTCCTCTATTTTATCAATGCCAGCTAGATGCACCCAACCCAGCCATTCACCACCCTTTCTTCTAGCCCCTTCCTGATCTCGCCTATCGTCTAGCCTTCGCGTGTGCTTTGCAGTCATGGAGGAGAGATTCAGTGCCCCACGACGAAAATCATATGAAGCAATTTTTTGTTCAGTGGCGTACAGATTCTTGGGGTGGTGTCTTGCATTCCTCATGTTCACAATAATGGTGCTCACACTGGCTCTGTAAAAGATACAGTGTTTTGAAATAGTGCGTCGCGGTTCATGGCGCTATGCTGGCAGCTAATGGAGCAGGGTCACTGCAATGCAAATCACAGGCTTCAAAAAACATTTTTATGGTTTGCTTGAAAAATTAACACATATTGCACCAGAAATTTAAGACATATTTCAAAAAAGACACAAACATAAACAAAAGGCCCTTTTTAGGCAGTGGACAAGAGATTAGGTTCATGAAGCTTCCCTTTCAGCGTCTCATCCACTTCTGCAAGTTCCAAGGTCTTTTCTTTCTCTGTTTTCTCAGACTGTTGGACTTCACAATAAAAGAGTTGTCACTTGTAGCTTCTCCCCGCTCAGCATAGTTGTCAGCGCGAGCTGTCAAGTCAGTGATTGCTTCTTCAAGCTTTCGCCTTTTCACTTTGATACTGCAAATTTCTTCCTCAATGTGGCTTCTCTTTGATACCTTTGCCTGCTTGTTCACTTGTTTTTTCATCTCCTCCAAGTAGGCCCAATAGTGGCTGTGTGAAGCTAAGACAGATTTACACAATTCCTTTATTATTGCAATTTTCATGAAACCAACAGCCTTGCTTACTGCATCACAGATGATTCGCTACAACTTGTGTGCGATCTCCTTCAGGTTTTCAACAGATACCAGTCAATTGACGCTAAAACCTCTTTCAACACAGCCCTGTACATGGCTCAATATCCCATGAAAACTGACAAATATCTCATGAAAACTGACGAAGTACTGCGTCGCTACACGCTTCGGCGTTGTACTCCAGAACCGCAAGTAGATGTCCATCTGTTTATTCTGTAAGTAGTCGTTCAAGGGCTCGTCGAAAAGAATAGCGTACCTATCCGACTGTCCCACTTTGTGCTTCAAGCTGGAGGGAAAAAATATCCTTAGACCATAACACACAACATATGAGGACTTTTTCTCCACACATGAGAATGCCTTAGTAATGCTGCTATCTGGGAACATTTTCCTGAATAAGTATCCTGTGTGACTAAGAGCTTCAAAACAAATTTTTAGCAACCGGGGCCACAAGTGCATATTTTATTGCCTTATAATACACATAGCACAGAGACAGACTTTGAAGAAAGTTTTTGAACAGATTACTGCCAGGTATGAACTGCACTACTCTTTGTAACAAACATGTAAAATATATTATTTTTTAATGTTGAAAACTAGGTTCTACAAAAACATTTGAAATTGATTGATTGATATGTGAGGTTTAACATCCCAAAACCACCATATGAAAATAAAAAAATTTGAATAAGAAAAGCAGATCAGCCTCAGAAAGAATCTTAAAGATGTGATTGCACAACAATCGTAGTTACGTAACTATGGGCCTTTGCTTAAGAACAGTGACATGATTTAGCATATTACTGCATTAACTTTTTGTATGTCTGTTTCTCTATTTGCTCAGCTGTGCGGTTGGCATAGCGTCCCTTCCTCCCTTAGTGCACTGCAAGCTTTTAACAGACAACAAAAAGCGTGCTGCATCGCTGTTCACGGTCACCTGGCGCTTGACCGTTTTGAAGAGCACAGCGTGGAAGCCAAGAAACCTTGCCGCACCGACTATCTTGTAAAGTGCGTGCGTATGGCACGAAGTGATAAGCGAATATGGTACTAGGTGATAACGCAGCTTGACGCTCGCAACTAGGCATCATTAATAGTACCTACGTTGGCCTGTTATAGCACCGTTCATGTAGAACTCCATGCGATTGACAGCTGCCCTGCTTAGCGAATCGCGTAAGGCTCCGCGCTTTACCCAAACGAACCGCCCTATGCAGAGACCAGATTGTTGAATAAAAAGAAAAAAGAAGAAAATGAAAAAAAAGGAGGCATGCCAGTCACAGTGCGGAATGGCCGTCAACCCTCACACCAATCCGACGTAAAGCTAAGCCTAAAAGCTCCTGTAGCCCAGCGCAGACATGCAGAGACTTTTGTTAAAGAGCTCATTGCAAGTTTCGATTACAAAACGAAACAGTTGCAAATCACAGTTTATGAAAATCGTGCCACGTGATTGCCGACACGTCATGAGTCTTGAAGAAAGTGCAGAGGTGCTCGTTAATATCGCTTAAACTAATTTGAATGCATGTTCTGTCACCATGCACTCACAAATCGTGCAAGTTTGTCTTTGATAGGTCTCTCACCATCTGTAGACATTGATGTGCAGTTATTAGGCATGCAATGGCTATTTAAAATGCAATGAAAACTCACTTGTATATAGATAAATTAGTCACGAATGGGGGTAAACCTTGTGTTGCACAAGTTTAGTCACTCACAGAACTCAGTTTACGAATCCATGTGCCAGACCGTCCAGGAGACGTACGCTTCGCATGCAGGGGGATCACTCCACGTTTACGCAACAAGGTACTCACTCACGGCAAACGTGCGTGCGTATGTGACTGCACACAGCAGCGTCGACATGAAAGCCACAGCAACTGGAGGAACGAGCTACACAGAACAAAAACTTGAGTCAACTCTGCAACCTATGTCAATCGGTTTGGGTGTCTAACTCGGTGATTTTCACTAAAGTGGCGCCAGAACACACAACCTAGCTAGAAGTACCGGTGCGCTCGATGCACAGCAGCATATTTTTGCGGGGTCATGCATATTTACAACAGTACAGAGACGATTATGGCGTCACCAAGCAAAGTAAAAAGCATGCTTGAGTGTGACTTATTTTCTTGGTACTCCTGGCACTGCCCAGAAAATCATGTAGTCAACTCAGCTCATTTTAGTTCATTATAATTCAGCCTTTTTTTTCCCCACTGAAGCTGAGGCTGGCATTAAAATACTTGATTTTGAGGTTGTTTTGAAGCAGTTCGGCACAATTTTCGAAATTTTTATGCTTTTGGAGCAGCTTGAAGCAAAGGAATGAAATGCGCAATATGCGCAGCTGTCTCATCTCTGTTAAGGCCCATCGGTAAACGAATCCGGATGTCATCAAGAAACTGTGTTTGTAAACAGTGAAAGGGTTCATAGCGACGGGCCCAGTCACTGTAAAGCAATAACTATTGTGAGCGGGCCCGTCACCGCAGTGTAATGGTAAAAATAAGGAGGAGGGAGTGGGGGGATCGCCATAAATTTTTAGTCATTTTAGACACCATTGCTTAGCTGTTTTAGTAGCGCAGTTGGAGATGCGGTTGTGCCGGAGGTCGTCAGTTCAAATCCTATTTTGTTATTTTTTTTAATTTTTTGTGGCAATGCGTCAATATTGACGTTACTGCTTTCAAGTAGTAATTTTGCTTTTTTGCAAGAAAATCACGTCGCTGTTCACATCGGTTGCTAGCTCAACCGCGTTGATTTTTCAAGGCACAGTGGGTATGCTGTTGGTGTGCAACATGATGAGTTGTTAGTCTGAAACTTTAGTCCAAGTCACGCTGACCAACTGAAACTTTCTCTTTCTTTTCTGCTTTCAATATTGTTTCAAGTAATGTTGCCTATTTTAAAGGCAGCATCCTACAGAGGGTGATGGGAGGAGCCGCTGGCCAGCAAGAACCTGGACTATCAGCTGAGTCGAGGTTCTCACTGACGGAACCGGCTCGCTGAGTGACAGCTGCCGCAAAGCCCTGGCCTGAGCTCACTCCATAGCAAAATTTACTGCAGAACTGCAACTGTAGTGAGTTTTCACTGCCACCATTGAAAGCACATGCACAGACAGTACCGCATCAAGGCAATTATACAGTGCCGTAATGATGTAATTATGAGGAGACCCGTTTGAACAACCCTGCCAATAATGACGGGCCTCGACATAGTGCTGCTCTTTGTGCTCTTACTGAAATGATTGGAGAAGTTTTAGGGCGAAGTTCCTTACACCATGGCTAAAGCTGCATCGTCATTATGACGGGCCCTGTCACTGTTAAGATTTCACTACGGTGACGAGCCCCCCTCACTTTAACGATAGTACTGTGCTGACAAGCCCCGCCCCGTCCTGTAGTCACAATTACACTTACGCTGACGGAGCTCCTCACTCTAATTATAGTACTGAGTAGAAGGGCCCCATCACCACAGTCACCGCCAATCAGCCCATGGCTGATGCAATGGCTGTGTGAAGTGACTTTTGAGTTTGAGGCGTCATTTGCCCAGAAAAGGGAGCAATCTTTAGCTGACTTTGAGAATTTATTGTGAATTGCAGGCCACCCACAGTGCTATGATATTTGACTCGCGTGTTCTCTGCTGTCTCGACCACTGATATGCAGTGCTTTCTGACCATGCTTAAAAAGTGTTGCAGAGGCCTTTTGTACTTGAAGTGAGCCTTCGTGGCAGAGCGGCTTTTCCCTGGACAGGTGCTTTCACGGCTTAGCACCTCTACAGTACAGTGAAACCACCTTTACAGGTGGCTACAAGCGAACTATTACACATTTATTCGTTCATTGCGAATACATCAAAATTTTCAATAATCGAAATTCGAATCAAAGCAAATTCAAATACTATACTGATCGTCCAAATATTTGAAGCATTTGAATACTCGCACAAGCCTAATTAAAATGTCCCATCAGCCTTGAGCTTAATTGAAATGCCTCACATAAGTTTCTTTTCACACTAGCTATATGGCAGCAGCAACATCAAGCAAGATCATGGCACCTGCAGAGCTGGTGGCTCAGACCAATTCAAGCTGCAGCGGCAGAACGCTAGATTTATGTTGCACAGCCGTCATTTACTTATTTCGCTGTCAAATAAAGCAGGAACAACTCGAGAAACTGCAAAACGTCGTTCTCACAGGACACGACGAGTACCTGAGGTACAATCGACTGCGCAGCATTTCATTATTCAGATAAACTATGTACTATAGGGCATTGGCAAAATGTTTGGTTCTACTCGGGCTCTCAACAGCTGTCTGCTCTGACGGCTATGAGGCGGTGCGCCAGTAACCGTGCACGGAGTGTATAGGGGAGCATGCACTGTGCCTTCACTTGCAAGGACAACACCATCGGCGTGCCATTTTGGAGGTTCATTCATACGTGCCATAAGTGCTGTACATGCTCCGGCATGCAAGAGCTGTTTTGGGAGTCTCTCATTGTTCAAGTAATGCAGCAAGTTTCTTGAGCGTGCAGCGAGTGCACGAAACTTCGGAATGGCGACGTTGCCGCTAGTGCTCCTCGTTGATGACATCAAGCCTTACATGAGATAACAATACAATTTATTGGTATCGTATCTATTTCTAAGAGCTTGAGTGAAACTAACAAACTGCGTCTTTTAGACCCAATCTCACATTATTCAGCACCAATAGAACACTGGTTAAAGGAATATGGCCAGTCCAGGTGCCAAAACTGCTATCTTGCTGTAAGTTCCCTAAAATCGAAGCAAACATTGAAATTGAGAGCCCACCAAGTTTGCGAGCAGTGTTATAATGCCTCAAGATAGAGTGTGTCATCAACTGCACCTTTAGAGCGACACAGCCTTTCCAACCCAACCCCCCAGAACAAAACAATGAATGCGATAATGCGATGCTTAATTTTTTTTTAACTCTCAGCTATCGATTTACTTAACCTTCAGCTTTCGAGGGTTGACCCTCGAAAGCGAGGGGTGGATGTGTAACGTAGCGTAACCACTTCACAGTGGGCTTTTCGACACCAGGGCTGTCGGCGATGGGCATGCTACTGAAAGCTGTGCTTAATCGACTAGGGGGCATGATTTTATTAATAAATGACATTTTTAGAAAGGCACACAAAAAATATTAATTGGGACAGCAGCACTCAGAAGCTCAAATGCGCAAGGCATTTTAGAGACACCCTTGCTGTTCTGTGCACGCATTAGGTATAGGGCATGCTTTCAACCGTTGATTGATTGATATGTGCGGTTTAACGTCCCAAAACCACTATATGATTATGAGAGACGCCGTAGTGGAGGGCTCCGGAAATTTAGACCACCTGGGGTTCTTTAACGTGCACCCAAATCTAAGCACACGGGCCTACAACGTTTCCGCCTCCATCGGAAATGCAGCCGCTGCAGCCAGGATTTGAACCCTGCGCCCTGCGGGTCAGCAGCCGAGTACCTTAGCCACTAGACCACCGCGGCGGGGCGCTTTCAATCGTTGTAACCGCTCAGTTTGTGAGGTGTCCAAGTTCCCCTCAAGCTTCTCAGTGCAGCTTTTTTGCCTGGTCTCCCGCAACTTTGTTGCACAATAAACTCCATTCAACATTGATTACAAACGTGGATATGCTGGCAAAAGAAATTATGAAAAAGTTAATAATAATAATTGTTAAAGTTTAACATCCCAAAACCACCATATGATTATGAAAGACGCTGTAGTCGAAGGCTACAAAATTTTTGACTACCTGTGGTTCTTAAACCTGCACCTAAATCTAAGCACACGGGCCTAATGCATTTCCTCCTGCATCAAAAACGCGGCCGCCATGACCAGGATTCAATCCTATGACCTTCGGGTTAGCAGTCAAGAATTATGAAAAAGTTCTCCTGGCTGAGGACGCATGGATAAAGTACTATACTTGAGAAAAAGTGTCACTGCATTCTGACCATTCAGACGTTCTTCTGCAACGAACAGTGAAAAATTCAATCCGGATGTGCAGGAATAGACGCGACAGACATTCTGTCGACCCACGTGCACTTAGAAGTGAAAATTACTTTAATATTGTGCATTGCGACTCTTGAACTGAGCAGCGTTTATACAACGGACGACATACCCCGATGTGCTACCGATTAGGCTAGACATCACCAGGCTCTGTGGAGAGCGCGTTTTGCCGTTGAGCCAACTTACACAACAAAAGCTGTGTCAGCACCAAGAACAGCATCGTGAATTACTTGACATGCACACACCAAATGCTGTTGATTCCACGGAATAATTCACGTGGTTATGACTCTGGCGGCTCTGAAAACAAGCTGCACATATTTTAATGTGTCGACGTGGCTTGTGCCGCTGATAGACGCCCCCCATTTCGAGGCTTTGGTGCAAATTCATGCAGTTTATCTTGATAATGTCAAAATGGAGCAGCAAATCTAATTTTGCACACTTTGGCTCATGAATGGAATGACTGCATATGTCTTTGAGAAGTATGAACAGTAAAAATCCAGTGCGAATCGAATCGAATAGCAAACGCTATTAAAAAAATATTCGAAAATTTGAATATTCGCACACCCCTACTTATTAAGGCAACATCATGAGGCTTGCCCTGCCACACATACATAGTGCAGCAGTTATGTATTAATGCACATAGTACATTAATACAGAGTACAGCAGTCTGTAGAAATAGGTTTCCAATAGTCTTACCCACTAAGCGCAATCGAGTAGGGATGCGATGTCTTCCACTGCCGCTGCGTGCGACGACGCTGTGGCCGGGTTCGTCGTTTTTTCTCACACGGCGCAGAAACCACACACGAGGCAGGAAAACAAGAACAACGGGTTTATTAACCCAAGATGCAGCACAGTGCGACACTCACGGGCTTGCAGGCCGTATAGGAACTCCGCAAGCCCCAGCAAGTACGCTTGCCTGGTGCGCGACGACTGCCGCACAAGAGCCGAAGTCGAACGCACGAACGAGAAACCGCCTGCTGAGCAGCGTGTCAACCCCTCGTGGAGGCCTGAGAGCATCTGCCACGACGAGCGAATCGTCGGGTGCAACATAGCTCGTAGAGAGGAGGATGTCACCCACGCCCGAAGGGAAATGGCGCTGCGTTGTGACGTAGGCCTGCGCAGCGTGCCCGGACATGCCCGCCCAGGACGGAGCCGAAGCTTGACTCGCCCAGACCAAGAGGCGCCCTTGCAGCCATCTTGGAGGATGCCGGTGCATATGCGCGCCGGGGCTACGCGGTCGGCGTGCACGCGGCAGCTGGGGAACGAGGCGCCACGTAGGAGGGCGCTCTCGATTCCCAGATCCCCCCCCTCCTAAGACTGAGGCCGCCCTAAAGACGCCGTAATAAAAGCATCCACGGACACTTAAAAAACAGGTCCAGTTCAGTGCCGTCCACGAGATCGTCGGGCGTCTCGGTGTCTTCATTTGGCGGCGTCTCAGCAGGAATCTGGGGCCGCAGGAGGGCGGCGGACACCGCAGCAGCGATGGCAGACTTGAATGAAGAGTCCGTGACGAGCGCCCCCACGACCGCCTGAACGGAGTCGGTCGACAGGGCGGGTCGAAGGCCCGGGCCAGGCGACACCGCCGGAGTGGACAGGACCGCAGGGGCACCGCCGGACTTCGCTCGGTGAACCCGCGAACAGAGGTGGGTAGCCTCATGCACCAGCTGGACACCGCAAGCGTCGCAGTAGGAGGCCTCAGGAACAGATGGCATCGAGGCATCTCCGGAAGCGTCAGGCAGGTCCGAAAGGGTGCGTCCGCGGAAAGGACGCGGGACGAACTCGGGGCTTAACCCCACCCAGACTTTGCATTGCTTGGACCAGCGACGAGTCGATACGAAGGCGACCAGGGCCTCAGTGCCTTGTTGGAACGTCCACGTAGCGACTTCACGACGAGGCGGTGTCTTGTTAGCCAGGGCCGGGGAGCATTCGACGGAGGCGGCATGGACGCGGCCGGTGCCTGCGGAATGACCAAGCACGCGGCTGGTCTCCCAGGCTTTCCCTTAAAGGCACGGGCCATCGAGGAGGACATCACAAAAGCTGGGGTGTCAGTGAAAAGCCGAAACGCAACTGAAGGTGCGGCCCCGGAGGTGCGACAGGATGGCCCAATAAAGAGAGCCTACTCCGTCGGATTGAAGGTTGCATGCACCAATAGGGTGCACGCTTCCCTTCTCCCGCCGACTACGCAGAAAATACCCAGTGAGAGGGTAAGCCACCGGGGAAAAGGCTTTTCTCTCTCGAGCAGCCGGGAGCGCTGGGAACCGGGTGGATATTCCGCGTGCAGCGCGTGTATAATGGTGTTCCCAGGGAGAAAGCTTGCCAGGTAGCTGTTACTGTTGCTGCTGCATGGGCTCTCGCACAGACGCTATAATTTCCACTCTCTTACATAGAGGGGATAACGTCCCGCTACATGCCGGGGGCAAAAATAAGCCTAAGTGCATTTTCACAGGTTGTACTGGTGGCGTGGTTTGGAACCAGCTTTATCCCGGTTTCCCTGCAGTTCGGTGACCGCCTCCCCTCCCCGAAGTCGCTGCTGCGGGCCACGAAAGGTTTGAGATCGGAGACGTTCACTAGACCGCCCACTGGTCTCCCTTGGGAGTCAGCCAGGTTGTATACCAGGGGCGACACTTTAACCTGCTCTCGGTATGGGCCCAACCACTTGGCCGAAAGGAAGGCCGAGACGCCTTCGGCGGCGTCACTTAAGACGTGATTGCGCCTAAGGACGAGATCGCCGATATCGTAACGGACATCCGGATGCGACCAGTCGCATCGAGCCTTCTGACCAGCTCGCGCTTTTTCCAGGTTGGAACGCACCAGGTCGAGGGCCGCGTCCATCCGTGAGTGCAGTTCCGCCACGTAGCCAGACGGGCTGACCTTCGCGGCGCTTGCCCTGCCGCTGCCCCGTAGGACGCGGTCCATGGGGTTAGGCAGCTCTCTCCCAAAGTTGAGGAAGGCGGGCGTGTACCCTGTCGAGCGATTGACCGTAGCCCGCAAGAAGCCAATCTCGCTAAGACAGGCATCCCAATCCCTGTGTTGCTGCGCAGAGGCTGTCAGCAAGGGCTTGAGGTTCCGGTTGATCCGCTCGGTCGGGTTGGCCTGTGGGTGATACGTGGTTGTTTTATGGTGCTTAATGCAAAAGGCAGCACACGCATCCACAAACACCTTGGCCATGAAATAAGAAGCATTGTCCATGATCAACTCCGCCGGAAAGCCAAAGCGGGTAAAAACCTCGGTCAACTTGTCCCAGATTGCGCGTGCCGTTAACTTCCGAAAGGGAAACAGTTCGACCCACTTCATGAAGTGATCTGTCACAGCCAGGAGAAAAACATGGCCTCTCCGGCTTCTTGGGAAAGGTTCTTATAGTCACAGGCCGCAACTTGCCAAGGTTGTTGGCTGTTGATCGGCTACATGAGCCCGGGAGGCTTGCCCCGGCGAGGCTTCATGCATTGGCACACCAGGCATGAGCGGGCGTAGGGAAGGGCGTAGCACTTCATGCCAAGCCAGGTAGTGGAGCGACACAACTTTTGAAGTCTTAAGGCCACTCGCGTGTCCGGCCAACCGCGAATCGTGGAAATAACCTAGAGTGGCTTTCCTTGGACTGCGAGGTATCACCACCTTGAAAGACTCCTGGGAAGCTTCTTCAGATGGGACGTAGCGCAGGAGAACGTCGTCCACATCAAGCAGGTATGAGTCTAACGTGCCCGTAGCAATACTAACCTGCGTACGGCACTCGGTGCCGACAGCAATACCAGCTGTCTCTTCGCGCCCGGCGGCTTGACCGCCATGCTCCCCTTGGGAGCTCATCTCTCTGAGCTCGTCAACGATGTGTTGACAAAACAGATTGTCCTGCTGTGCCTTGAGCAGCTCCTCTCTGCTAAAGACGAAAACGATACCGACGGACGTGACAGGGTACTACCAGGTATGCGTCCTCACCCGCGGCTGTCGACTCGAAAGTCACTTCGCCATCGGGGTTCGCGCCTTTTGACCCTTTGGAGCCAGAGGGCCCGGGGTCTACTTGATGCGACTGCTCTCGAGAGTGGCGGACACAAGTGCCGGACGCCCAAACGGGGGCACGCGCCAAGACCCAGGTCGCTCGCGACCGCTTGGACAACGAACTCCCTGTTCAGGTCGGGCAGCTTTAACTCGACTGTGGCCACTAGAGCTTCGGAGAGCGCCTTGACGGCTCGCTCTTGTTCTGGCCCTCAGCTCCAGCGTGGCGACTTTTTCAAGAGTGCAGCCAAGGGTGCTTGGAGGGCCGCGCAGTTTGGAATGAACTGTCGATAGTAGTTCACAATGCCCAAAAAGCGCCTCAGGGCCTGAATGTTTGCCGGCGTCAAGTACTCCGCAATGGCACGTACCTTCTCTTCACACGGAAGAACACGACCGCTCTGAATAGTAAAGCCTAATAGAGAGATGCGAGTCTCAGCTATTTGAGCTTTCTTCGGGTTCAAAGTCAACACGGCAGCACACAACCTCCCGAGGACATCCTCCAAGTGGTGAAGGTGTTCCTCGAGTTTTTGAGAGAAGATGACGATGTCGTCGAGGTACGCCATGCCTGTTGCCATTTAGCGTCCCCTAGAATGCGGTCTATCAATCTCTAGAACGTAGCTACAGCTGCAGAGCAGCCAAACAGTATGCGGGTAAACTCGTACAAACCTCTGTGAGAGGTGAACGCAGTTTTCTCCGGGTCAGCCTGCTTTCTCTGAACCTGTACGTAACCGCGGCTAGCATCCAAGGTGCTGAAGTAGCAAGCACCGCCAAGAGCAGCCACGATCGAGTCAACGTTAGGCATAGGATAAGCATCCTTCCTCGTGACCTCGTTCAGCCGGCGGTAGTCCACACAGAGCCGGTGAGAGCCGTCTCTTTTGAGGACCATTACCACCGGTGAACCCCAAGAACTGTTTGAGCGTTGGACAACTCCGGATTCAATCAACTCATCCAGTGCCTGGTCAATTGCTTTCCTCTTTGCCGCACTAACGGGGCAAGGATTGCATTTCCACGGTTGTGTGTCGCCTGTGTCAATCCGGTGCCTCACCAGAAAGGTGCAACCCGGGCGTTCTGTGAGCGTATCGCTGAAACGTGTCAACAGCGACAACAGGCGTGCTTTCTCGCGTTTCGACAAGCTGTCCTGCAAAGGTGGCAGCGAGCCATTCGAGCTGCTACTTAGCGGGGGGTCACCGGCATAGCCGAGACCTCGTTCACCGCGGCAGCATTATGCTCAAGGAAAAGCTGTACGCACGGACCGTTTTTCGCCGCGCCGGCCAAAGGACCAGTCTTGGCGTCGGAGGGGATAACGCGGGCCGCGGGGGCAACACTTGGTCTCCTTTCTTCCTTCTTATTCGTGGCATCTGGCGACTTACTGGCAGCCGAGACCACGGGAGGTGCAGCGAAAGGCCGTAGGGCGCCGGAAGGGCCGTCCCTGTAGCTTCCGCTTGCGACGTCAATCACGATACCTGTGCGTGCGAGAAAGTCGCGACAGAGAATCACAGGCACAGAAAGACCAGGGAGATGCACAAAGCGCTGTCGGCGTGCACGACTCTCCCAACGCACAACCGACCGCGCAGCGCCGCACAAGGTGGCGGTACCGCTGGCGAGGTAGAAGGCAGTGTAGCAAGCTCGAATGTGGACAGAGCGGTCGCGCAAATGAGCCCCAACCTCTTCGCCGAAGAGCGAGATTGAAGCCCTGCCATCCAGCAACACCGCATACTCTCGACCAGCGATCGTAAGGGCGATAAACGGCGCCGGCGTGGCTGGAAAGTCATGTCCAGCGCGACACGCCATCGGTGCCAGAGATTGTGTCACACTCCTGTGTTCTCTTACTGCTGCAGCCGCCGGCAAGGGGAAGCTCACCGACGGCTCACCCCGTTTCCCGACGGGCGAGCAGGCCCTTGTGTCGGTTGGGGCGCGTTGCACTCGCACGGTGTGACCACGCTCACGGCAACGAAAGCAAACAACGTCTTTTCCTCCAACAGGGGAGGATTTTGGCGATCCTTTAGAGCTACGAGGTGTCCGTTCGCTAGCCGAAGTGGGGGCTCCGCGATTGCACATCCCCTCGTGCACTGGAGCACGGGGTTTCTGTTCTTGTTCACGCTGCCGGGCAACGATGGCCGCCCGGGCGTACGAGAACAGGTCGACAGCGGAGTCCAACACGTCGAGCGCATCTCGGTCTCTCGTGGCAGAGGCCGCCTCATGGTTCGGGGAACACCAGTGTGACGAGTCACGACCAGCCCACGCGCAACGAGGCTCAAGAGACACGGACGGCGGTGGCGGTGGGCGATAGGCTCGCGCCGCCAGAATGTCGCCTGAATAGATTTCACATCAGATGCCAGCTCGTTTAGGTCACGATAACGGGCGCTCCAAATGTAAGCGGCGAAGGTTGGATGAGCCTGACGTATGGATCGCTCCACCTTCTCGGCATCTGATGCCATAGGATCGGCAAGGAGGTAGAGCTCCTGCAAAGCCCGAATGTACTCGAGAAGAGATTCGTCGGGATGCTGTGTGCGAAGCTCTAACTCGCGACGCATGCAGCGCTCGTATTTAGGAGGAAAGAATTCGCTACGGAAGAGCGCCCTAAACTCCTCCATCGAGCGAGCTTGGTGGCCGACGAGCCGGTACAACCTTGCTGCTTGGGCTGTCAGCGACACGGGCAAAACAGAGCCTAGCATAACGCTGTCGCTCAGCCGCGTAGCCTGCTGATAGCGGTGCAGCGCCTCAAGGTACTCTGTGGCACTGATGCGGTCCGACTAACCGATGTACTCAGGTAGAGGTACCCTTAAGCTACTCAGAACGCTTGGCTGAGGGGACTCGGGGTCTCCCTTTAAAGCACAAGGCTGCGAACGCACTGCTTCCACCAGAACGTTTAGGAGCTGCGCCGCAGTTGTGTACAGCGGTGATTGCTCCAAGGCAGGCGCGGCCGTAACGGGTGCGCGCGCCTGTTCCCCAACATGCGCGCCCGACCGAAAAGGGCCAGTACATGGCATAGAGGAGGGTAGGTTTGCGCTCCGGCAAACGGTTCGACAGCGGAGCACGGTGGCCAACGTCCGTCGAAAGCGTCGCCAACGCGAGACTCAGGCCAGCGAGTGTCGGTGAACGCAACGACGTTGTTGGTTAAGCGAGCAGGCTCGCAAACGACATCGTCAACCCTTTGCGCTCGTGACCACGACGGGTCAGTAAGCGCGTTCCCGCCAACACCTGAGTGCTCCCGGCAGGAAGGACTGGGTACGGCGATTTCAGCTGTCAACCGTGCTGTTGACGGGGAAAGGCCAGCGAGCGGACACTGCGCAGGGACGGGCCCGTAAGCGCGTGAGTCTCGAACAACTGATATAGCCTGTTACTGGCTTGGCTAGGACTGTGGTCTTCGTTCAAGTGACTCGCATCACTGTAGGGGGCCCCGAAAAAGGGATCTCTCCCGGTGAACGAAAGCAGAGGGTCGCCGAGAAGGCCGTACCCCGTGCTTTTGCAGCCGTCCGCCGTGAACGAGATCAAGTCCGTCGCCACAGGATCGAACAGGAACGAGAGCCTCGAAGGGGTCAGCTCTGAAGCCATGCCGAAACCAAACTGGGCGCCAGTTATGTGGAGATAGGTTTGCACTAGGCTTACCTACTAAGCGCAACAGTGTAGGGATACGACGTCCTCCAATGCCGCTGCGTGCGACGACGCTGCGGCCGGGTTCGTCGTTTCTCCAACACGGCGCAGAAACCACGCACGAGACAGGAAAACAAGAACAATGCATTTATTAACCCAAGATGCAGCACAGTGCGACACTCACGGGCTTGCAGGCCGTATAGGGAACTCCGCAAGACCCAGCAAGTACGCTTGCCTGGGGCGCAACGACTGCTGCACAAGGGCCAAAGTCGAATGCACGAACGAGAAGCCGCCTGCTGAGCAGCGGCTTCTCGTTCGTGAGAAGCCGCCTGCTGAGCAGGGCTACGTGGTCGGCGCGCACGCGGCAGCTCGGGAACGAGGCGCCAGGTAGGAGGGCGCTCTCGATTCCCACAAGTTATGACCAACTAGCAAGTTTTGCACAAGATGCCTGACGTAGAACACAGTGGCCTAATGTGCACCAGAAAGTTGCATGTGATGGCTTATAACAACGTGGCGCATGTTAAATCCATTTCTCATTGTCACAGAAAGCTGAAATATTATTTCACCGTCAACCCCTCGTTGAGGCCTGAGAGCATCTGCCGGGTCAACCCCTCGTTGAGGCCTGAGAGCATCTGCCGCGACGAGCGAATCGTCGGGTGCAACATAGCTCGTAGAAGAGGAGGATATCACGCGCGTAGCGCGACAGCGCTACGCGCGTCGCGCTACGCGCTGTCGAAACCGGCCGCCGAAACCAAAAGCGGCCGCCGAAACCAGTCCCCAAAGCGCGCCGATGCCGCTTGGGGCGCTGCATGCACCGGCACAGGTAATATTGCGGAGGAGACAAACGAGACAGCACGCGCCGCTCTCCACAAAAAATTGCTCCCACGCTGTGTCGTGGTGACCCGTTTTCGGTAAAATCATTTTGATCGAGCAAGTGTAGGGCAGTACATGGCACCTAAGCTTTTGAAAGTCTCATCTCTGAAAACCATTTCTGAAAAGGTCTTGATACATTTAGTTTAATGCCCCAAAACCACCATATGATTATGAGAGATGCCATAGTGGAGGGCTCCGGAAATTTAGACCACCTGGGATTTTTTATCGATTATACTCCATGATCAGAAATTTGAATCAATGCGCCAGCGCTGCGGCAGCCATAATATCTTTTTAGTAAATCTCGTCTTTATAACTGACATGTCATAAAGCATTCGTTAAACATGGTTGTAGTACCATAATTTATCTTGCTAAGATAAACGTAAACCCAAGTGCTTGTCTCACTAGGCACGAAGAATTAAGTGTGGATTTTACCTATTCCTAGACGCGTTTAGGATGAACATTGTCCTACAGGCTACCTTACCTATTAACCACCTTAAACCACGAAGATATTGACACTTCGTCCTTTCTTCTGCCAATGAGAACTTCCTATGAATCTATTTAAATATTGCGAGAAACATTGCTACGATTGACTGTTTTGCGCATTTTTTTAATAATTCTTATTAGTGTATTGTATCTTTTACTGTGACGTCTTTGTGTATCAGTGTATATTTTTGATCCTGATGATTTCTGACACTTCATTATAATATTATGCATAATTATTTCTTACGAATAATTCCCAACTATAGTGCTGTAGATATTTGTAATTTTACATAATCAAAATCGCCACATTAGATGCTTCACCCAGCTAATTCACTTTCCCGAATAGTAGACCTCCCGGGATTTCGGTCACTCTACTTATTGATTTTTGCTTTTAATGTTCATGCCAAGTCGTGATACATATGTATTTCCTCGCTCTCGATTTGTAGAGCTTTGTTTCATACTTTTGTATTCACACTTGATGTCATTTTATACTTGTAAAGTTTATTTTTTATTCTACGTGTGTGAATGTCTGTCGTGTTTTGATGCTTTGCCAACTTGTGACTGGGTCATTACTTTGTCAATCCCTCAAGCTTTTAGTCCCGTGCTCCTCGACCTATTGAAAGAAAAGAAATGAAGTCTCTGACCAAAACAACTATACCTAGTTTAGGCGAATTAAACTAGCAAATTTTGCACAAGATGCCGGACGTAGAACACAGTGGCCTAATGTGCACCAGAAAGTTGCATGTGATGGCTTATAACAACGTGGCGCATGTTAAATCCATTTCTCATTGTCACAGAAAGCCGAAATATTATTTCACCGTCAACCCTCTCCGTAAAGATATGATCACTGACCTAAAAAAAATTACAGTAATTCTGGCAGCTTGCATCTGCTACTGGACCATAATCACAGGTATTTGCAGTGTAAAATATTTGCAGTGTAAATAAGTTTTGCCCCTTTAGCCTACACAGGGCCCGCTAGAATTGCAACTGTTTATGGAAACGTGAGCCTTGCTTTTCCAGGTACTGCAAACTTAATGCTCCGCAACCTGTACTATCAGCAGAAGCAAATTTTATTTGGAAACATAACTGATAAATAGAGCTACTGTGTTGCAGGAACGACTTGCTGACAACTACAACTCGCACAATTTAAGCAGCAGCTTCATTTCTACATGCATAACGAGTGCGTCAAATACTAATTGCCAAAGTAACGTGCTATACCAGCAATGCATTGATTGATTGATATGTGGGATTTAACGTCCCAAAACCACTATATGATTATGAGAGACGCCGTAGTGGAGGGCTCCAGAAATTTAGACCACCTGGGGTTCTTTAACGTGCACCCAAATCTGAGCACACGGGCCTACAACATTTCCGCCTCCATCGGAAATGCAGCCGCCGCAGCCGGGATTCGAACCCGCGCCCTGCGTGTCAGCAGCCGAGTGCCTTAGCCACTAGACCACCGCGGTGGGGCCTATACCAGCAATGGTGTTACTTATAACGCGTAACCACCAACACTGCGAAACAATGCGGGCGTTTTTGCACTCATCATGATTATTACGAAGTACCAGATTTCTCACATCGTAGCTTGCCACATAATATACAGGGCGACCATCCGCCGCTCAGCGGTGTACGATTTATGGGCGACAGACACTGCTAGTGCATCAGATAGAAATCTTTCGTAGTCTTCCTCATTTTATTCCATCTCATGCAGCATTTTTTCTACAGACAGAGTGGCTCTTCCACTAAGTGATCCACGTTGCCACCCTTGGGACTCTTCAAGAGGCTGAACTGAATTGATTGATTGATATGTGGGGTTTAACGTCCCAAAACCACTCTATGATTATGAGAGACGCCGTAGTGGAGGGCTCCGGAAATTTAGACCACCTGGGGTTCTTTAACGTGCACCCAAATCTGAGCACACGGGCCTACAACATTTCCGCCTCCATCGGAAATGCAGCCGCCGCAGCCGGGATTCGAACCCGCGCCCTGCGGGTCAGCAGCCGAGTGCCTTAGCCACTAGACCACCGCGGCGGGGCAGGCTGAACTGAAGCATCAAGTTTTGTGTACAAGCATAATGCAGCGACGCTAGATTTTTTATTTTTGTCGTTGACGCTTTCAGGCATTTAAGAGTAACCCAGCGCAATCACCGATTGACGAAGTACTTGTAAAGCAGCTACCGCCTCTGAAAAAAAAAAAAAGCAGCACACCTGAGGAAAACTCTGCGAAGTGTGCCGCTCACCACCTACGCTGCTGCCATCAGCGCCCCTAGCTGCATCGGCGCGCCGAAGGGCCTTCTCTGGCAAGCTAAAAGCGCCGCACTCATCACACCTCCCCATTCTAGCCACCCTACCAGCGCAGCGTGCCCAGACATGCCCGCGCAGGACAGAGCCGAAGCTTGACTTGCCCAAACCAAGAGGTGCCCTGGCAGCCATCTTGGCGGATGCCGGTGCTTATGCGCACCCGGGCTACGCGGTCGACGCGCACGCGGCAGCTGGGGAACGAGGCGCCAGGTAGGAGGGTGCTCTCGATTCCCACAAGTTATGACCAACTGTAGCACTGAAACTGTACTCTCAATTAAAAGAGGGAAAAGAAAACAGCTAAACCCTGTATGTAATACAGTGCCTGTTTGCATATTTCTCAAGCCTAATGGTACCATTAGCAATTATGGAGACATTATGATCCTGCAGTTTCTAGCAATACTTTTACTCAATAACACGAAAAATTTTTGTTCCACTTCACCATCAACTGAAGCTAAGATTTCGAATAATGTGGACACCAGATAAAACAGACCTTCTTCATCAGATTAATGTGGTCTGTTGTAATAAAAGTTTACTATAAACAAACAAGCCCAAAATAGACAGTACACGTGGATGTGGCACAAGCAGTAGTGAAATAGACAGAACCAGTGAGCAACAAGGCATGGCCGTAGCTGCTCTACTGCCCACCATCACCACCAGCAGTTTTCACTTCTTGGTCAAGCCGTGCCATTGATCAGTTGCGAAGGAAAGTTTGAATTTTCCTGCAGCCACCAGCATTATGAGGTTACCACATGCTAAGCATGAGAAAAATGAATGGCACTTAGGAGCAAGTGCAACCAGTCAATGCACACCAAAAGATTAAAAGGCACACTAAACAGCATTTTAGAGGGATCCAAGTAAGATGGACCCTTTTTTCATAGTCACACATAATGGTAAGTCAAACAGCATGCTGCTTAGTTTTTTAAAGCAATATTGTGCAATACACTACACTGCAAAAATTAACAGCAACAAATCTCTGGATGTCGAAGCTTGTTTCACACTCCTCAGATGAGCGTTGTCAAATATTGAATTAGGATGAATTATGTTGACCCAGCACCACGCACACCGTCTTCAAATGCTGCTACTCGGTATGCAACACTGTCAATGTCTGGCGCTGCTACCGCATTGAAAGCAACTGAGGACATTGCTGGCACCAATATAGAAAGGCTTTATCGTGCATGAATAGATCAAGAGCATATATTTATGACTTCAAATCTCTGCTTATCTTAAAATCATACCTGCCAAGTTCAAGGATTTTGAATCCGGGAGATTTCCACAACGGGGGAGGGGGGGGGGGGTTGAGTTATTTGCCCCTAGTTTTTTTTTTTTTCGGCACAAAAAAACCCAAAGACAAACAAACAAAACAAAACGTCCTGAAAAACAAGAGGGGGTGGTGTTTCAATCGCAAGCGCCAATAGAAGCGTTGCGGTCTTATAGTGGCTTGGAGTGGCGAACACACGAGGATAGGGTTGCCAGGTGAGAGTCTCTAAAGATCAACACAACTAACAGAATCAAATTCCGACAAAACAACTCGCGTATGTCTTTCCGAGAGACACGTGAACAAACGGGACAGCGCAGCTGGTTGCCGCAAAAGCGCAGATCAAAGCTTTGCTCACTACTAGATTCTTTTGACAAGAACGCCAAAACGTGTCTGGCCCCTCTTTATTATAGTAGCAATTATATGGACAGTCAAGGCTGGTTTTCTGCTGTCGCCGCCGTCATTCAACATATATGTATACGTATCTATATATAATGTTACGAGTAACTTGTTTAATAATCTAATTACAGCACACAGAACTCGACAAGCAAGATGGCGCCAGACCAGCATCCAACGAAAACTCACTTCGTTTTGCTCTTTCATGCAGCCGTGTTTAGCGGCTGCTTTGTATCATAACCCCCTGTGGTAGAAGCACCGTCCCGGTGCTAAATTTACGCAGATGATGTCGAAGGGGGGTAATAGGGCTTTAGCCGAGCCACGTGAACGGTGTCGCTCGGAGCTGACGATGACTTTGTTGGATCGGTTGGAACAATCTCGTACGTGATGTCTGTCACTTGGCGAACGGTACAAAATGGTCCAGTGTAGGGCGACAACAGTTTTTCAGACAGTCCCACACACCGAGTAGGTGACCAGAGGAGCATGAGAGAGCCCGGAGAAAAGTGCACGTCCCTATGGTGAGAATTGTAGAACTGTTGTTGGCGCGCCTGTGAAGCCTGTAAACGGTTACGGGCGACGGCGCGTGTGGTCGGCGTGGGCAATGGCTTCCCCAGCATATTCACTGGCCGCAGGTAGTAAAGTGTGTAAAGGTAGAGTTGGGTCCCGGCCATATAGTAGATAGAAGGGCGAATAGCCGGCAGTGTTGTGACGAGATGAATTGTAGGCGAACGTCACATACGGCAAGTGAATGTCCCAATCATGGTGGTCTGGCGCAACGTATTTGGCAAACATATCGGTTAGGGTCCTGTTAAGGCGCTCCGTGAGGCCATTTGACTGGGGATGGTACGAAGTAGTAAATTTGTGCTTCGTATGGCAAGACTTCAGGATTTCATGAACGACACCTGATAAGAACCTGCGACCACGGTCGGTGAGAAGTTGAAGGGGAGCACCGTGCACTAATATTATGTCGTACAGCAGAAAGTCCGCAACATCGGTAGCTCAGCTGGTCGGCAGTGCTCGTGTGATTGCGTACCGCGTCGTGTAGTCCGTGGCAACAGCAATCCATTTATTTCCGGCTGTGGAGAGTGAAAAACGGCCCTACAGGTCGAGACCAACTCGAAAGAAAGGCTCGTTGGGAACGTCAATCAGCTGAAGGTAGCCGGCTAGGAGGGCAGACGGCGTTTTCCGACGCTGACAGGGCTCACAAGCGGCGACATAGCATCGAACAGAGCGGGCAAGTCCAGGCCAAATAAACCGACGTCGTACCCGATCGTATGTGCGAGAAACGCCCAAATGGCCCGTCATGGGAGCGTCATGAAGTTGATGCAGGACACTGGAACGCAGGTGCGCTGGGATGACAGGAAGTAAGTCTGATCCGAAGGAATCGAGGTTGCGGCGATATAGGATCCCGTCTTTCACCAAAAACATTCGTAGGGACGGGTCGCGAGGCGTTGACTGCAGTTTGTCAATGATGGCTCGTAAAGAAGCATCCCGACGTTGCTCTTCGCCAATGTTTAACAGCTGCGACAGGGAAAAAACGTCCGTGATAGCGTCAGTATCGATTGCTTCGTCAACAGGGTAGCGGGATAAACAATTCGCATCCTGATGTAATCGCCCTGTTTTGTACATTACAGAGAACGTGTACTCTTGAAGGCGTAGAGCCCAATGAGCGAGACGTCTCGTGGGGTCCTTCAGGGAGGCTAGCCAGCAGAGCGCGTGATGATCCGTGACAACACGGAATAAGCGCCCGTACAGGTATGGGCGAAACTTGGCGACTGCCCATACAAGGGCGAGGCACTCGCGCTCCGTGATGGAATAGTTGCGCTTGGCTGGAGATAGCAGTCGACTTGTGTAGGCTATAACACGGTCGTGTCCGCGTTGTTGCTGCAATAGCATAGCTCCTATGCCACATCCACTGGCGTCCGTGTGAACCTCGGTTGGGGCTAATGGATCAAAGTTAGCCAAGATTGGTGGCGTTGTAAGCAGTGTCATAAGTTGCGAAAACGATGACGCTTGGTCATGGCCCCAGAAAAACGAGACATCTTTCTTCAAGAGGTCTGTGAGTGGGCGTGCAATGGTCGCAAAGTCCTTAACAAAGCGTCTGAAATATGAGCACAACCCCACAAAACTGCGGACATCCTTTGTGGTCTTCGGTACGGGAAAGTTCGCGACTGCGCGAATTTTTTCTGGGTCTGGACGCACGCCTTGGGCATCGACAAGGTGACCGAGCACGGAAATTTGACGACGAGCGAAGCGGCATTTGGAGGCGTTAAGCTGGAGTCCAGCTCGATGAAAAACGTCCAGAATAGCTGACAAACGATCAAGATGTGAGTCGAATGTAGGCGAAAAGACAATAACATCGTCAAGGTAACACAAGCAGGTGGACCATTTCAACCCTTGGAGCCATGAGTCCATCATTCTTTCAAATGTGGCTGGTGCATTGCAGAGTCCAAAGGGCATCACCTTAAACTGATAAAGACCATCAGGAGTGATGAATGTGGTCTTCTCGCGGTCCATCTCGTCGACGGCTATCTGCCAGTACCCTGACCGAAGGTCAATAGTTGAAAAATAAGTGGCACCGTAAAGGCAGTCGAGGGCGTCGTCGATGCGAGGTAAAGGATAAACGTCTTTTTAGTAATTTTGTTAAGATTACGGTAATCGACACAAAAGCGCCATGTTCCATCTTTCTTTTTAACAAGGACGACTGGAGGACGAGAGATATGACCAATGCGTCGACAGTAGAACATATGGGCCTGTCATCAAGAGCACGCCATTCGGACGGATTGCGTTGTATGCGAGGTGCAGAAGGGGTACGATAAGAAGGCTCAGCAGAGTATACGGTAGGAACAGGATGTAGGCCGACATTCGATAGCTCTTGACGAACGACCGCTTGTATTAAAGAGATCGTGGTCGGGGAAGGCACAGGCGTCGGTAATGGCGTCGCTACTGATTGTACTGCCTCGATCTCTCGACGAATGATGCATGTAAGGTTGTCACATTGAGGGGCCTGGTGGAAGGCGTCAGTCACACGAAGAAGTGGCCGCTGTGTTCGGAAGGTGAACGATGCTTTGGGCTATGCGGCGGGCTTTAACTTGTTCGAGACGTCGGCATTCTTTAAGGATTGTGTCGATGCTCGAGACGTTGTTAAAAACCAGCACGTTGAAAGCATCGTCAGGAATGCCTTTCAAGACGTGGTTAAGCTTTTCGTCTTCCGAAATGGACTGGTCGGCCTTGAAACAAAAGGCCAAGACGTCAAGAATGTAGGAGACGTACGATTCGGTAGAAGACTGGGCCCGTGTGGCAAGAGTCTTCTTCGTAGCGAGCTGACGACCAGATGAATCGCCAAACAGGTCACGTATCTTTTCTTTGAAGAGATCCCAGCTCGTTATGTCGGCCTCGTGGCTTTCAAACCATGTTCGGGGAGTGCCGTCCAGGTAGAAAAGCACGTTGGCGAGCATGAGCGTGGGATCCCAGCGGTGAGTAGCACTGACGCGCTCGTACCGCTTCAGCCAAGTGTCAAGATCGATCGTACCATCACCGGAGAAAGTGCCGGGATCCCGGAGGTGCGGGAGTGTGACGTAGGTGGTGGCTTGGACTGATGAAGGCGGCGTAGAGGAAGTACCAGCAGTCGAAGCAGTCGAAAGGTCGCCGATAGTGCGACCGCTGCGCGTCTCGATCGAGGTACGGGGGTCGTCCACCTCCACCAATAATGTTACGAGTAGCTTGTTTAATGATCTATTTACAGCGCACAGAACTCGACGAGCAAGATGGCGCCAGACCAGCATTCAACGAAAACTCACTTCATCCTCCTCTTTCATGCAGCCGTGTCTAGTGGCTGCTTTGTATCAATATGAACACTCAAGAAAAAAAAAGCCGCCCTACCAGCTAATCTCTCATGCCCATTTTGCCCCGCAGATGGAGGGGCGGGGGGGGGGGGGGGGGGATAAGATGCTTGTGCGCGCGCGCTTACCCTTTGGTGGAGAGAATGGTGTGCCTTCGGAACGATTGTGTTAGTTACCGGGCCCACAAAGGTCACTTCTATCTCTGCACAGGCCCCGTTTGCGAAAAGAGCGCACTTTTCATATACAGCGAGGTATAACAGCTGGCACACTTGTTGGTTTGTACTCGTGTACCTGTGATTACGTATCGTGCATCGCTTTTGTTTAAACAGTATGTTACATGTCCAGTGGTAAACGTTGTTAGTTCGCTCTTGTCTTGTGTGTATGGTTTTCGTGCATCATTTGTGCATGAGCAGCACCCTGCACGTTTCGATCTGCTTGCCGTTCTCAGCATGACACTCCAATTTGTTGCTGTCGCACTCATTGCTCCGCCCTTACGGCGAAACTGTGACTTTTTTTTTACGTATTTACAACCTTTAATCTACCGTTGTGTGCCCTCGGAGCTCCTAGATGCTACCCTGTTGCCACGACCACGGTTTCGCACGCCTCGGTTGTGGCAAACGATAGTTCCTTTTACAATCCCCATGTGCTTGGCTGCGCGCGCGCCTTTATAACTAAGTTGTTTTATGCCATCTATGATCGCATCTGCCGCAGTTTTGTCTGCAGATTTTGCAGAAAGCAGCGTTGCTTTGACTGGCTAAGCGCACACTTTCGGGGTTCTGTCAGTTACGTCATCGCCATACGTGATCGTGTCAAGAGCGACCGCGGTTTCGGCCACAGCGGTTGTGGTAACGACAATCACACGCACTGTAGAAAACAGAGCGTGCGCCGGTCGCATGTATAATTTCAAAGCTTCGAGTACGCTGCTCTCAGTCTTCATTCGGCGGTTTCCGCACTAAAGTTCGCATCACCCACCACGATAAGGAAATGTTTTCGGAACATTCAAATTTAGGTACCAATGAACATAGTGGAATTTGGCAGGGGATTTTGATGAATTTGTATCTGCCGCGGTTTCACATCACTGAGATTCTACTGTACGTTTAGATGAATACCTTTGAAACTCATTTATAATAAAATGAGGCAGGTTCGAAAAGCCTAGAGCAGATTGAGCTACTTTTTTTGTCAATGCCGCCAGATCACGCACAGAAATTTCGATTGCCGGGAGATTTTCATGACAACCGTACAAACAAAAGAAACGGTTGAAATCCTGGAGACTTGGCTGGCATGTAAAATTCTTCACCAGTTTTTACAATCCAAGCAGAGTTGCACTTTTACCATATACTAATTTGCATAGACATCAGCCAGTGTTCCTGGAGCTGTATGAAAAAAATCTAAATAGTATATGTTGAAGCATATTGCAAGGAAGAAGGAAACTTGAAGTGAAAGAAAGGTTCCTTTACCTTCGCAAGAGTGAGGAAACTAAGTTGGAAAAGGAACGTTAGACATTCCACCAGGTTCAGGCCTCTCGACTGCAAAGAAAAAAAAACAATATGCACACGAATAGTTTCGCATGTTATACCTCTAGAACCATATCCCAAGACTTGTAAGACAGGAATATGTAGGATACATACACATGGTCGACATGCGCAGACATGATGATTCAGCAACCCACTCATGCATTCACAGTGGTTACAAATTACAAGACAACACTTTTCAGAAGCTACTCTAATTCTTAACTCACAATATTGTCACGGGGTCGTGACGAGGCCGAAGACAGGAGACTTCATGTTGGAATTTAACTGTTTATTTGGGCGAACCTGTGCCCGGTAAACGGAAAGTCCAATTACAGCAGCAGTCTCCCACAGATAGCAGTCTCGGACTGATAGCGGCGAACGAAGCATCGGCCTTCGATCAACAACTGACAAGCGGCGAAGCGCGGCGGCATTTATACTCCTGCCGTCGAATGTTCTAGCGTTATCGCTGGCGGTGTCGTAGGTTCCAGAACAATCTGTACCGTTCGCACAGTGGGCGTGATCTTATCGAAATGATCTATTACAGTCCGGAACCTTCTCGAAAACTGCAGGCGCGGTTTGCGCTGAGAATCGTGTGGTGTTTTGGGACGATAACAAAAACTTGGGAAATGGAACGTGGCAATATAGACTTAGGATGCTCAGAAACTGGCTTACTAGGCAACTACAATTCAGTTTTATGTAATTGCACATGAAAGATGTTTGTTGCTGGTTTCATTTCAATTTTTCATCACTGCACGTGTGTGTAACTTTGCAAGTACATGTACCAAAGGAATAATCCAAGAAGTAAAACAATATAGAATAAAAAATCGAGCTAGTTGGTATGGATTCATGAAGAAAAAGAAGTCAAGTGAAATGGCTCTTTTAAGTATCAAAGAAAAAATATTTCAAAATTTCCAAGACAAAAAGTATACTCTACGGATATTTCTTGGTTTAAAAAGGCATTTGACTCTATTAAGCATGATATATTATTAAAAAGTTAAGCGAATATGGCATTAGGGGTCTTGCTCTCAACCTTATACGTGGTTATTTGACAAACCGCGCTACCAGTACACAGACACCAATCATTCAAAATCAGTTCTGGGGGAAATTAAACACAGGGTTCCTGAGGGTTCCATCCTTGGACCACTTCTTTTCTTATTATATATAAATGATATAGTGAATATTGCGTTGACGCCAGATATAATTCTTTATGCGGAC
Organism: Rhipicephalus annulatus; assembly: GCA_013436015.1. Lineage (NCBI taxonomy): Eukaryota > Metazoa > Arthropoda > Arachnida > Ixodida > Ixodidae > Rhipicephalus > Rhipicephalus annulatus. The sequence continues at coordinate 62,481 of WOVY01000133.1, read as the reverse complement.
GACACAAATGTATTTTTTTCAGGAGAGCATCTCCATATGCTTCAATTGCAGGCTAGTAAATGGCTCAACAATTTGGCTGAGTGGTTAAATGTAAATAAACTTGAACTAAATACCAAGAAAACTAAATATATAATTTTTCGCTCCAGAAATAAGACTATCTGGAATGACGTACACTTGAAGTTCCGTGGCGAGAACATCGAGCGTGTAAGAATACATAAATTTCTCGGTGTTCTTTTCGAAGAAAACCTCAGCTGGTCTCCTCATGTCGATAACATCACAAGACGCATCTCACGTTCAATAGGTATTATAAGTAGAGCAAAGCAACTTTTGCCCCGGTGGTTAAAAATTCAGCTATATTATGCACTAATTGATTCTCATTTACAATACTGCCTTGTTGTGTGGGGAACAACAACAAAAAGTAATCTTAGAAAGCTGCATATTCTACAAAAACGTATTTTGTGAGTTATTGAAAATGTGCCATATATAACTCACTCCGCTCCACTTTTTAAAGCAAATACCATATTAACAATGCAACGCATACTGGAAAAGAAGCTAGGCATTGTAATATTTCAGAAAATAAAGTCATGTCAGGACAGCTTTTATCGACAATTCCTGGGAAAGGGACATACTTACGAAACTAGAAAAACTATATATGGTAAAGGTTTCATACGAACAAGCCATGGCATGCAAAAACAATCTTACGCTATTGCAGATTTCTTAGATCATTATCCTGCCGTCATAAACTTGGTACAGGAAACAATGCACATGAAATACTTAAAAAAAAGGTTAACTTCATACCTCATTTCAATACAAAAATAATTCTGTTTTTTTACCTTGCTGCAGTCTATACTGTACATTCACTTAGAAAATTTATCCGTTTTATGAGTAAATAGAACAATGTATATATCTATAGAATCTTGTATATGTTTTGCCTAACGATGTATAGTATATGTAATCCTTTGTATATGTTTTTGATTATCTAACTGTCACTGATGTTTGAGTTATGTGTCTCTAGGAAGGGATGTGACACTCAGTCAGGCAATCGTGCCTTTTTGTCACAATTGCTACACAGGACAAATGGACACATTATTTGTCTTTGTCTAAAATAAATTAAATGAAATGAAAGACTGGACAGCACTCGCAAAAAACGATGAGGCATGAGAGAACTGCGCACAACATCTCGCGTGTGTGTGTGAGAAAGAGAGAGAGCACTGCACAGTTTTAGTTTGAAGTGAGACCATGGTCATTGTACTTTCTTTCCAATTACATTCATTTACAACAGTGAAAAAAAAACAGCAAAAATATTATGCAAAAAAAAAAGCTGGGGAGGAGCAAAGCATGTAGGGAAAGATGTTTCAGTTCCATTCCCATGGGGAGGGGCGAAGCATGCAGTGTTTTTCTAGTTTTTTTGTTTCCCTGCATGTTTAATTTCCTACGGCACGTAAGTAAAAGTGTTTCAGCTCCAACAACATCGTCAGCTATTTGCTGGGATAAATTTTGCCTTTTTCATCTTTAGTGTACCAGCGGTGCATACGTTCGAGTTTACCTATAATAATACCATTTATTACAATATATCAGATATAGTGATGAACAACGATGGCACCATCCCCTTTTGTATGCTTTTTATTGGTAAAATAGCCGCTTATTACAATGCTCCAGCACCGTGTTACCAGATATAGTGATCAAATTTTACAGTGCGTGCTGCAAACGGGCCTCTGCACCGACCAGGTGCTTCAGATAGTAATGAAAGTGACAACTCCAACGACGTAGTTGAGGAGCCTACGCAGGCACTGTCATCGCAGAAGGCTGAGCAGATGACACAGTCCCTCCGGAAACTTGTTTTCGCAATGAACATAGAGCAGCTAAAAGCTCATTCGAAGAGCTGTGCCAGCTAAACATGCAGCAATTAATGCTGACAGACTGACTGCCTTTTCTGCAAACAAATACTAGTACATAGTTGCATTACCTTCATCATTGTCATCAGCCCGACTACGTTCACTGCAGGACAAAGGCGTCTCCCATGTTACATCAGTCAACTCAGTTTTGCACTTCAGTTCTGCTGATATATACCGCATATTTCCTAATCCTGCACTACCTTACTCGCATGCAAATGAAATGTTTTCATCTCTTGTATATTTGTTTTGTCAAGCCACTTATAACAATTATCAGTTATAAAGATAAGATCTTCTTTGCACTTGTACATCGTTATAAATGTACTGCACTGTAGTAGGGTTTACCCAATTTTCGTGGCACATACCCGTTTTTACCATGGACCGTGACTACACGACACACAGTGACAACATTAGATGCCGACAGGCCAAGACCCTAAAATCATTCGCCCTGACATGGTTGCGTCACAAGTTTTCCATTGTGCAATAATTATTGTCATCTGGCTTGTTCGAGTCTTCTTGGATACTCTGCATCCACTTTTTCCCTACCAGGAATGCTATGTTAGGACCCCAGTGGGCACACCATTCGTGACCAAAAAAAGTGTTGGGTGTGTGGCAACAATGCAAGCAAAGCACAAGAGACAGACGATTATTGCTGCGTGACAAAAAAATGTATAGATACACTTTTTACCCTCTTTTTCTTATAGTTTTTCTAAGAAGGTATTACTCTAGACACCCTATGGTTGACAAAAGGTTTGGGGAACAGAAAGTATGTGTGTAGGGGGGAGGGGGCTACCCCCCCAAAAAAAAAAGATGGCTTTAGTAACAAAGTAGTTTCTGGAATAACAGAACAGCAAAAGCTAAAACTCTTCTTAATTGGTTTTATGTGTCATCTTTATGAATTTTTAAACAATACGGTTGTCAGCAGTAATTTGCATAGGTAAGTTAGGTTTAGATTAGTTCCTGTAATGTACAGTGCTTCAGAAAAAAAAATTGCAACGTGGCTGGCACTTTCTTTTGTCACAGATACACTGAAACCTTGTTATAACGAAGTTGAAGAGGAGCTACAATTATTTTGTTATATCCATTATTTCCTCATATCCATTATAACAGTTTGTGGCAATGTATGCTCAGAGGGGCACACTCTTATAAGCATGCAAAGAAGGAAACCGCCTCGCGGCCCGATGTACCACTACGCGACCACACATGCGATGGAAAAAAAAACACAGTTGAATCTCATTAATTCAAACACACTTAATTAGAGCTACCGGTTAATTCGAACTTACGCTGTGGTCCCGTCAAAGCTATGTGTATTCCAATGGGCGAAAACGCCCTGTAATTCGAATGCACAAGCACTTGCGACGATTAATTCGAACATACCGCGCTCCAAGAATGCTCTCAGCAGCATACACAATCCCGCGGCGGCATCTCTCTATGCTGTGCGCGAAAAAAGGAAAAGGAAAGAAAAGACTGTGGCGGATTGTTTGCTCTCTCTCAGATGCCGATCTGCGACACGCCTGTGCCACGCTGCTCCCTTTTCCGTCTCTGCACGTAAAGACCCTTCTCCATTCAAGGCCGCACACGGAGAGAAAGGAAAAAGAAAAGCTATCGCGGAGAGTTGGCTCTCTTTCTATTGCCGATCTGCTTCTCTCCGCATGGAGACACTCCTTCTTTTTCGGTACAGAGGGTAGAAGTGGAGACGCAGTCGTTTCCGTCATCGTTAGAGAGTGTTGGGAGCATGTACCTTATAAGCAGTACCCTGCTTATAAGGTACATGCTCTCATATAAAAGACAAGAACTGCTCCCAGGTTCATGCATCTTATCTAGGGGTTCAACTCACGGGGGCGGTTATTAGGAGTAATTGTAATATAAATGTGAAGAAAAAAAAGCGGACCAAGAGATAACTTTGCCGCCGGCAGAAGCCGAACCTTGTGAACTTCATTTAACACGCTTAATTGTCTACCACTGCGCTACAGCGGTGCCTTTAAATGTGTGAGCGTCAGTCAGCGCCGTACGTAGCCACTGCAGCGAGTGCAACACTTTTTTTTTTGCCTGCTGGCATCACATAGCACATGATCATATTACGAGCTTTCAATGTAAGTTAACAATAGAGCAACGAAAAAACTCAACATGCACCTAAATAATTTTCAGTGTGAATAAAGCAGTATGTGCACATCATATAAACACTTCATGAATAAATACTTCTACAGTTAGACCTGCTTATAATGAACCTCCATATAACGAATTCCTTGATATAACGAAGTTTTTATATTCCCCGCCATTGCTCCATAGAAGCACATGTATTTGCAACCTCCATGTAACAAAGTAACAGCTGGAAAAAACCTTGATATAACGAATTTTCCCCACGAGCAATCAAGCAATTTTGCTCCACATTTTGTTACGAGCATGTATCTTCCTCGGCTGCCTCGCCGCCGACAAAGCGCAATCGACACAGCGCGCAGGGCACACCAGGCGAGAGCAAGAGCTTGTTATTGCACGCGGGGGAGCGCGAGGCGGGCCTGCGCTCCCCGACCCCCCGAGCTGGCGTTGCTGCTGTTCTCGCCGCCGCGGGCGCATGCGCGAGTGTGCCTTCCCTTCCCCCACCAAATCAAAATGAAAAAGAAAGAAAACTACTTTTACGCGCTAGCAGTGCCACGCTTTAGTTAGCATCGCATATGTGGGGCCGCACTGCAGTTTTCCGCGATATCTGTGTCTGTGTCGTTCGCTCTTCGTTTTCGACGCCGTGCGCGAGTGCATAGTTTCACTGCGCATGCATGGTGTGGCCTCTTACGACGTTCAGCTTTTCTTTTTTTTTATTACCATAGCATTTATGCGGAGAGTCCCGGCTGGTTCATTGCCGTCGCCGCCGCAGCCGTCATTCACCGTATATGTACTTATCCAATAAGAAAACTCAAGAAAGAAAAAAAAAAGCTGCTCGCGCTCGGCACCCACCTCGTCACGATGCGCCGACACGCACTCATCTCCCGCGCGTACTTTGCCCCGCGAATAGAGGGGAGGGGGGGTAGATGCCTGTGCACGCGCGCTTATCCTTCGGTGGGGAAAATAGCGCCTTCGACTTTGACCGGAGCGATTGTGTTTAGTTGTTGGGCGCACAGAGATTACTCGGCTCGCTGGACAGGCGCCACTTGCGAAGAGTGCGCTTTTCAAAAACAGCAAAGTAACAACTGGGGCACCTGTTAGTTCGCACTCATATCTGTACCTGTGATTATGTTTCGTGCCTCGTTTCTGTTTAAACAGTGCGTTTAGTGTCAAGCGGTAAACGTTGTTAGTTTACTCTCATCCTGTGAATTATTTTCGTACGTCTTTGTGCGTGAGCAGCGCGTTGAACGTTCCGATCTGCTTGCCGTTCTTAGCATTACATTCAAAGTTGTTGCTATTGCAGTCATTATTTGCTTTGCCCTTGTGACGAAACTGACTTTTCTTAATTTCAGACAACCGTGTCGTCACCTAGGGGATGTCAGACGAGGCGTTGATGGAAACTCTCAGAGACCACGGTGACGACGGCTCTTCGGAGGTTGACTCGTCACGTGCTTCCGTCTTGCGCTGCGCCGCGAGTTTGCAGGCTGGTAGCTTTCGTAATTAGCTGATTAGTTCTGGCAGCACGATGACGCATTGAATGCAATGCAATGAACGCGATAGCAAAAAATTGTAATGGTATATGAAGTAAGGCTGCAGCCAACTCTTTTGGATCGGACACCGCAGAACTCCAACAAAATGCTGGTGTGAGCAAATACAGCCTCTCCAGGGAGAAGAGCTCTTTTCACACAGTCCCTTTGCGTTGAAACCGCACTGATACTCGCCGCGATAGCAAGAGTGACAGCGATTGTGACCGCCCTTAAAATCCAAATTCATTAATGCTACTCGATCGATTCCCCCCCCGCTCGCCCTCCTTGTGTTGTTTCATGCTCGTTCAAGACGGGTGGTTTACTCTCTGTTTGAGCATTCGACGGCAGTTCTACCACGCGGAAGATGTTCTCTTATGCACTTTCCAGGTGATAGGAATGGGCAGACTTATTTGATCTCTGTTTCAGCAGCGCTCGCACGCTTTTACCTGCTGGTGAAAGTTACGATGCGCAAGAGCATATTATCAATTTAGACTTGTATCAATTTGGTGACGATAGAAAAAACCCATCGAGTTTATCTATGTAAATAATAATGCAGTTTTTTTACTGTAAAATAAGTGTTTTGGGTTAGCTCTCCTTCACTAACCCTCTTGTTTAATTTGTGCATTTATTTTGTGAATTTTCGTGCCAAACCTGCATATAATGAAATTCTCTTCATAACAAATTTTTCCAAGATTTTATCAATTTCATTATATCAAGGTATAACTTTTAATTGCAATTTAAATGCACTTTTAAATTTCACTACAAAGAAGAAATGTATATGAAGTGTACATAAAAAGTTAGTTGGCTACATTCTCAAGTAACTTACCTAAAAATATGAAGAAAAAAAAAACCACACCATAATAATTGTTTCAATATGTACTTAGTTTTGGCAAGATTTAATTGAAGTTACTTTGTCACAAAAGTAATCGATAATAGTAAACTTGATTTTCTCAGATTAATTAGTGCTTATCAAAAAGATCGTAAAGGGGTAAATCTCGCGCAGTCTACCATGATAGTTTTTGAAAATGAGCACTACCTTGTTTTGTAAGATTAGTATTGATTTATTGTCCCGTCTTGCAGTCAGTGTGGTTCAGAATAATGTACGATAACTAAGTTCAGATTAAAAAAGGGCATAGTGTATTGCTTTTTTTAGTGCTACACTAGTGTGAATAGTGAATTTCAGGTCCAAAGAAAATTTGAAGTGAATAGCGATTTCGGTCAAATAATTTTAAATCGAATTGAAATAGTATGTATGACATATTGTAAGAGAAAATGGCAAAATCTTTGTCATGATCTAACTAACCTACACAATATTACTTTTTAAAAATAGAAACAAGGCCTATGAAAGTGCCATTTTTTTTTTTCAAAGGAAATGAAAACAACTTTGAATAGTAGTAGGATTTCACTCTGGCTAGAATGGAAGTGATAACCTGCGAAGTGTATTATTTTTAAGATTTACTATAGTTAAGTGTGCCTAAGCTATTGTAGCAACTTGAAAAATGATGAATCAATGTGCAGGTAATTTGTTCATTTAAAGGAGGGACGAGAGTCTCAAAAAAAGTTTTTTATTTATAATCCTACTGCAACGAAAATTACCATGCATGCATACAATTGAATGGGGACTTCAAATCTGCAAACAGACTTCAAATAACCCATTTAGAAAAAAAAGTAATGACAAATTTCCACATTATAATTAGGTAATTTCTTATGAGTCGTTATGATAACTCGCAATAAAAAAAGTTAGTTTTCAAAACTACATGTTTCTTTTAAAAGGTTCATCCCACAGTTTAAAGCAAAGTAATTGTCAAAAAAGGCTATTTCTTTGATCAGAAATAGCTTTTAAACTTGGAAGGTAAAAATGAGCTTCCAGTAATTAGTTGGTATTTATCATATAATTACAATTCTATAAAGATTGAGAGTAAAATAAAAGCTTTAGCCTGTAGTTCATTGATTGATATGAGGAGTTTAATGTCCTAAAACCACCATATGATTATGAGAGGCGCTGTAGTGGAGGACTCCGGAAATTTCGACCACCTGGAGTTCTTTAAAGTGCACCCAAATCTGAGCACACGGACCTACAACATTTGCGCCTCCATCGGAAATTCAGCCGCCGCAGCGGGATTCGATTCCGCGACCTGCGGGTCAGCAGTTGAGTACCTTAGCCACTAGACCACCGTGGCGGGGCAGCCTGTAGTTCAAGTGCTGCGGAAAAGAATGGTACAAAGTTTTTTTAGATATCTTCACAGCAACTTCCTCAAAACTTTGGTAAGGCAGACTCGCGCCACAAAAATAACAATGCCAACAAAATTATGTCTTCAGTTTTAAAAACATTTGCAATTTTTGATATTAGGCTTTTAACAAAAAGAGATGCCATTTTTCCATAATATAAAATGTTTCAATATGCTTTCAAGTTTAAATATCTCAAATTGCAATGTTTTCAAATAAGCATTTTTTACAATTTTGTGCTATTTTAAGACCCTCGTCCCCCCTTAAAGTGAGGCTTTGTGGCAGGGCGGGTTTCCCATAGATAGACGTTTTTACGGCTGAGCAACTCTTCACTGCAGTGAAACCACCTTTACAAAGGGCTACAGGCAGATTAATGTACACCTGTCTCTTTATTTCAAATACTTCGCAATTTTCAATAATTTTAATTTGAATCAAAGCATATCTGGCTACTGTAATACCCATTCGAATATTCGAGGCTTTCAAATATTCACACAAGCTTATATAGTGGTAATGGTATAAATCTACTAATTCTATACACAGAGCCAATGACTTCACTAAGGTCACTGCTTAGCTTATTTACATGATTGCCCAGGAGGGGTTATCCTGAAACCATACCCCTACAAGCTTTTCCATTGTATCTTGTTCTATCTGCTTTGCTTGAAAAAAATTATGGAGCATCTCTCCAAAAAAAAAAACCCCGACCCGGTTAAAACAGGCATCGACACAAGTGCAGGAAGAACGGTTTGAAGCGAAACTCAATGTAGCGTTTAATCGAGTAAATGTTTGTTTGAAACGCAAAGACACAGGAGGCGGGACACGTTAAAGACACTTGCACTCGGCTTCATTGGCTCGCGCCTTGTTGGTGTTACCCGCGCACTGTCTGTATTCTGGAACGCGATTGGTGTTCTTGACTCGCACTTCGTCGGCATCGCTGGTCTTGCACTGCCGACGCTTGCGTTCGGGCTCTAGCTTGCACCTCGCCGATGTTGACGTTGCCATTCGCGAACGCAACTGGCTTCGCTTACCCTCGCAACGCCGGTGACAGCTGGGAATAGTACACGCACACTAGCGGGAAGCATGCCGCGATGAAGTCCTGACCGTCGCCACGATCGCATGGCAAGCAAAGACGCACTGTCTACATTGTTGGTGCCGCGAGATTCTCGAGGCACGTGCAGCGCGTGCACCCGCCGGCTTGCGCCTTCTTCTCACCGACAAATGGAGAGAGATGGCACGGGTGAAATGATACCCACATGAGGAGTGGGCTCGAGCGTTTCCAGCAGTGTAGAGGGTGAAGAGAGAGAGCTGACATGTGGCGAGCGCGCACCAGGCGAGGGAGAGAGACGTCACCGCACACTGCTAGGAAGGCGTGAGCTACTTGGCACTGCTCAAACACCTGCGGCGAGGGGAGCGGTGCGGTCGGAGGGATAGCGTTACACAGGCTTGTCAAAGAGCTGCTTCAAATCTAAAAACAGGCATTTGCTTATTCACCAGTTTAAATTTTATTTACTTAGCTCTGGTAACATTCAACTGTAGTTCGTTTAGGTTCAGCCAGTCATACAACAAATGTACATAATCATTAATTTTTTTATATGTTGTAGGGTTGAATTTGCAGAGCAAAGATTAGTGTAATTCACATACATTACTATGTTCAGTGACAGTTAAATGTTAGAGATGTCATTAAAGTAGCTGCTAATAACACATGTCTGCTCAATATTTATTTTGAGCTGGTTGAAAGGGCCAAAATGCTGAAGGATAAGAAAATGACACAAATAATTCAGCTCACAAAGCATAATCTTGGGTTGTTTTTTTCTCCGTATTTAATATGTTAAACAAAAAAGACAGTATCCACAGGAGAAAGACATTGCAATGTATACCTCCAGAGTGTCCAAGTACTGAAGCACAAAATGCCACACTTGAGAAGCTGTGTCCATCAGTAAGAACTGGAAGCCCTCCATCGTTATCAATGGACCGTAACTAGGAAAAAACGCATTCTAAATATGACGTACTCTATAAACGATCATGAGCTTGGGAGAGTAGAACAACACAAATATTTGGGTTTATTAATAACTTCCATCTACGATGGCATTTGCATGTAGACTCCATTTGTGCTAAGGCTAACAAAGCGCTGTGGAGACTTCGGAAAAATCTGCATCATGCTAGCCCGGAAATCAAATGCTTGGTTTACAAGGCTCTCGTATGGCCAATTATGGAGTTTGCAAAGGTGGTATGGGATCCGTACACACAAGTAATCGCACTAAGCTAGATAGAATACAAAGACTGGCGTCACGTTTCATATTTAACAAATACCAGCGCTGCCACTCCCCAACTCAGCTTTGCAAGCTAGCCCACCTTGAACCACTAGAACAAAGGACAGAGTATGAAAGACTTAAAATACTCTTTTTATTCATTAAAAAACAAGTAAAAATAGACAAATCGAAGTATATGTATATAAAAACTGGGGAAACGTCAAGGCACCGGCATAACATGTACAGCCCCCCTCCCAGATCACACAACGATTGTTTTAAGTTCAGTTTCTTTCCGCGGGCGATCAGTGAGTGGAACAGGCTGCCGAATTCCACTGTCTTATCGGAATGTGTACCTTCTTTCTTGAAGGGCCTAAAGGATGTCGTGTATAAAGATGTATAGTTTATATTTTGCTTATTATATGTCCTCAAGAGCAGAGTGCTTTGGCTATTTCTTGTCATTCATTGTTATGTATAATAGAAGTTGTATAGGGAGTACCTATTTTTTGTATGTATATTGGTTTTTTCCACCCCTGTTATAGCCCAATTGGGGCTGACAGTATAATAAAATGAAAATGAAATGGTGAGCTGCCTTTGCCCTCTTCCCTGCATTCATGTAAGTCCCTCATTTAGTAACAAAGCAATGAATGCGCAAACTGGCAACTTCTACATAAATATATATTTGCATCAACATACATGTAAATCACAGTGAATGTTTCTGTAATACCGCAACTTACTTCACCCTTAACAGATACATAGATCACCTGGAACTTACTACTGCGTGTGGCACTATTATGTTGACAGAAATTTCAGCAGAAAAATGTTAATGGTTTGCCACACCATGACTGAGACTGCTGCACCCACATCATTCCATTCCTTCCGGTATGCAGGGCTCTGATTAAAAACGTGCACTCTTAATGTCATAGAAGCCTGCATGACCCTAAACTGCTTCACTGGAGTGGGGCACTAGTTTTTTTATGATTTTAGAAGGACATTTTAAAGTGAAACCTAAATTTATCACAACAAATTATTAGACTGGTGTGAATGCCACAATTTTGCGTTCAAAGTGAATTCAAATATTGAAGTGTAAATGCAAATTGAGTCGATGTGTACGTTTTCTTGAGTAGATACATTCGCAAACATAGCAGAACCCAAAAGGCAGCTTTGCCGCAATACGAGAGTGTAATGGGGCGAAGCTTATTGAAACTATCAAGTCGCTACTGTCAAGTGGACAACTGTGTTTGTCTTCGGGAAGTTCAAATAGCCAAATTCCAGTGCAAATCGAATCTAAAAGCAAATGCTATAAGCAAAAAATTTAAAATTCCAAATATTCACACACCCCTACCAATTATGTTAGCATTAATTATCATGGGTCCGCAAAAAAAAAAAAGTGGAACTCACTCAGACTCACTCAAGAAATATGTCGGGCTTTCGACTCATTCACCAAATTTTTCCTGAGCCAGACTTGCACGGACTCCAAATGTTCCTCAACCCGACTCACTGAGACTCACGGCTCAATCCGAGTCTGAGCGAGTCCACTGATATATGTTAATTATACATTATGCTAGAACATATGAAATTCAGCTTCATAATTATACACAGACTCATTAAAGCATAAAAGTCACAAAGAAAAATATGGCTGTTATTAGTCATTTTAGCTTTGCAGGTGTGAGCCCAGTTGAACTACCTATTATGGGCATTTCCGTGAACTTAAATGAAAAAATACGAGACGCTACTATAGCACAAACATCGGAGACGAAGGACAAAAGAACACGACAAACAAGCACTCGCTTCCAAGTATATTTTTGTTGTTAAGACAGACACAGCTGAATCTCAGTAAACGGAAATCTGTTAAATGAAAGTGCTGCTCAACTGGAACAAGTGCTTTTGAATATTTGGTTTTGTTCTTGTATTCTCGATCCCTGGTCATCTCACAGTCAGCAATGGAAGTGACTTTTTACTTTTTGGAACATACTTTGAGAGCAGAAAAAGTATTGTTTTGGAGCAGCTATAAGTGTTTTCATAGTGAAAAAAATTGCCCGCAGCTTCCCTCGGGGGAACACTGAGGAGGATGCGGAGCATATAATTGGTTAACGGGGTGTTAAAGTGCGACTTACTTGGGTCGATGGCTAAATTGGTTAACGTGGTTGTGAAATGGGGTGTTAAATTGCGACTTACTTGGGTCGATGGCTAAATTGGTTAACGTGGTTGTAGGAGGGGGTGTTAAATGAGTGAACACGTACACACGTATGCGAAAGGGCGGCGCTGGTCGAAGGGACGTCGATCATTGTGTTTGTGGATTCGTTGGCATTCATTTCACGGCGACTTCGGACGTCGACGCGCCGTACAAACCAACGGACGAGCGGCAACTGAGCGAGCGAGCGCCGACCTTGAGTATATATACAGCGCGACGGCGCATGCGCTGTCAGCTGTCAAATGTTCTCGAAGGAGAAGCGCGCGCGCGGCACAGATGGCGACGGCGCGACGGCACATGCGCTGTCAGCTGTCGAATGTTCTCGAAGGAGAAGCGCGCGCGGCACAGATGGTGGGCGACGGCGCGACGGCGCATACGCGCGCGCCAGCTGTCGAATGTTCGAGAAGCGGTGCGGACGGCGCACTACAAGGCGCGAGTATAAGATGCTTCCGCATCTAAAAAATTTTAGTTTGGAGCAGCTATTGGTGTTTTAAGAGCAGACACAAAGCTTGCCATACACCAATTGGAGTTCAAAGCACCATCAAAGCATCTCGTAAATATTAATATTTATCATGATATATATTTCACGGACGACAATGTAACTTTCAAGAAGCAGACAATTAAAAAGATGTTTGGGTGTCAAAGATGAGCTGTAAAATGAGCTATATATTTAACATACTAGTATTTGTGGCAGAAATCAAACCGAACTGGTAAAGCTGAGCATGATATTTCAGAAGTAAACCACAGTCCCACATAACTTGCCAAACAAGCAGTAGATAATTGGCACAAGATAAAAGCAATCCTGCTCATTTTCTCATATCACCCCAGTAGCCAGCATGTCTAACTAGAAAAAAAGATAGGAAAAACTGCCAAATGAGCTATATGTTTAATATCGCAGTTTTTATCGCATAAATGAGATTATAGCCGATATTCTGCACACTAGTACTGTTCTGTAATGCTGGTATAGATTCGTTACAGTTTCTCTAGGAGTTATAAATTGGTCAAACAGTATGAGTTTGTCATTCTCATTCTCTCAGAGCCATTGTGGAGCAGGATTAGAGCAATTACTAACTAAAATTACTGTTTGAAGCAGCTTTTCTCTTTCAGAGTAGTTTGGATAAATCAAAGCAGCACTTGTATCACTGCACAGTTAAAGGAACTCCTGTTAAACAAAACATATATTTCTAGTCTGATCAGGTTCCCTTTAATGAAGGTCTACTGTATTTATATTATGTGTCTCTGAAGTTATCCCTGGTATGTGTCCCTCGTCTCTGAAGTTGGCGCTATAGTAGCGTCAATGAATCCCCAAGTAGCCCAAACATGCACATCGCTAAGAATACAAGACCTTTAAACCAAAACTAATGCTAGAAATTTATAGATATGCAGTGACTGAAATTTATTAAGATATAAGAGATGGCTTACGATTTCACGAGTCCAGCATGGAGCAGTGTTCGGACTGCATCTACGCTTATGCCCTCTGTTGTATGACAACCCAGCATGAAATGAAGGACACACTGTAGCAGAGACAAAGGCAAAGCGAGCAGTAATGAAAATTTACAGCAAATTGCATGATTACTTAACGCACAAAGACACATGAAACAAAACCTGCAGAAGATCTGTGTATTCAACCTAGATGGTTTACAGCTCATTTGCCTAGCAATTACTTTCACAAAAGGCAAATTCGGCAGGTCAATCATGAAATTATTTAAATGAATAGAGGAGAAGCTGTGGCAGAGACAAAAAAATTAATCAGAATGCAAGACAGGTAGAAACAAAAAGAAAAAGAAATAATAACTGATAACTTAAAACAAGCTCTCTGGCTGCCACCCTGCTTGAGCTAAACTTCAGGGCAAGATTAACTTCTCTCAGTGTTAAAAAAGAAATAGTGACAGAAGTACTTCCCATCGCTCAGCAGCGTATCGGTCTAGAAACGCAGCATCTCTTCCGTGCTTGTCCTTTTCAAGAGCATTGTAGACAGCCCATTGTTTTCCACTGTAAAACGAGTAAAAAAAAAACGGGCATTAAGTGTCCTTGCCTTTAAAGGGACCAACAACCGATTTTTTTCGACCCAGTTTTTTCCAGCGCAACCGAAAATTTACCGATCGCAATGTTCGTAGCTACAGTAGTTACTACCAAAAGCATGTAGTTATCTTATAAGCAGTATTTTTCTATTTGAAAGGCTTTAAACAACAACGTGCCCTTTCGTCCAGCAACGCTGAGAAATGATAGCGATGCCGGTAGCCCTTCTAGCAACTTGTGCATGCTGTCATGGTTCTGCTTTCGCAGGAGGTCCTGTAACTATGCTTAACTACGTTTATTCTGAGCTTTACAACTATTTTTAAAAATAGCAAGCCATTACAATGAGACGATGTGGCTTGATACAGCTTCTCTGTATTTGTACCGTGTTGCGTATGCCTGCACCCAAGGTTGATGCATCTGTGTCGTGAATGGCTAGTCTCGTTGTCGTTACTCTCTCGACACCCTGAGCCAAGTGAAGCCACCGAAACCGTCACTGCACACTATTTCTGAGACAAAATGGAAGTATAAAAAAAACCACATCACTCCAAAATATTAGTGACCAGGTGCCCGCACGGTTTCATGAGCACGCAGAAAAGTTGCTCAAGGCGCGCTGAGGAGCACGGGATCATTACGTCATGTGAAGGCAGCGCCACTTAATTGCACACTACTAAGGCAAGCCTATAAGCACATTTTTACGGAGTAATATCGTTTATTATAAAGATGCAAACAATATTTCAACACTAACAGAAAAATTGTTGACAGCGTACACTAGATTACGCTGACGTGACATGGCAGCTCGGATAATTGAAGTTTCTGCCACCAGCGGCTATTTGCGTGATTTTCAATAAGAGAGAAAGAGAATAAACTTTTATTTGAGCAAACGCATTGTGCGCCCGAGGTAAGCGGCCTCCTTATTCCAGGTATCCGGGGGCCTTCGCCATCTCCCGCGCCTGTTGAACCACGCTGTGCTGATTCTTCAGGCCTGGGTCTGATAACTTGGCTTGAAGAAATGTAAACATAACTCCACTTCTCACGAGAAAAATAGGGTTGGTTTGATTCACTATGAGGGTCAATCTTTCCATTTGTGCATTCATATCATTTCATGTCCTGGGCAGTTGTCAGTCCCTTCAAAAAACATGGATTACTGTAGAATCTCGTTAAAAAAAAAAACTGAAGGAATCTGAAAGATGAGTACCTTCTAGCAGGAGTTACATTTACTGAGAGATGAACAGGAGTGCTGCGTTCAAAGAAAAAACCAATTATATTCAAGGCGATTGTTCCACTTAAGCCGGAATTCCATTTGACTTGTTTATTGAGTTCACTGTATATTTAAAGGTGCCCTGCCGCAGTGGTCTAGTGGCTAAGGTACTCGGCTGCTGACCCGCAGGTCCAGGGGAGGAATGCCGGTGGAGGCATTCATTTGTGGAGGAATGCCGGTGGAGACATTTTGGATGGAGGCAAAAAAGCTCTAGGCCCGTGTTCTCAGATTTGGGCGTACGTTAAAGAACACCAGGTAGTCGAAATTTCCAGAGCCCTCCACTACGGCATCTCTCATAATCATATGGTGGCTTTGGGATGTTAAACCCCACATATCAATCCATCATGTATATTTAGGAGTCACTACAAGGAAATGACAAGACTTTTAAAGAAGGGGAGAGTCGAGGATTGGGACACTTTTCAGAATTATATTTTTAGTTTTGTTGAACTTCAATAAAACGATGTTAGGTGGATTAAAACAAACAAAAGTCTATCAAATCAAGCTGCAGAACTTCTCAGATGCACTGGATGGTATGGCTCTTTGTGCAGCTGTAATAAAAAAGTTTGCGATGGATAAAATCTGTCCCATCCTACCTGCCTTTCTGGGTGGAGTGGGACGTAACACAATGGTTCAAGTGTCTGCTGTGATTATCATAATTGGATAGTTTAACACTAAACATTAAACGGAGCAGCACAAACTTTGCCACAGCGATAGATTTCAACACTGGCAGCTTCATCACAATTTCCGAAGTATGCAAAGTCCCTGTATCTTTCTTACAAAGAAAGTAGAACAAGGAGCTCATTCTTCGTTCTACAGAAACTGCACATTGAAGCTGACATATTATTACTGCTCATGACTCCAGCCACATAATGAACATCAATTTTTTCTAAATAACACTGATGAGAAAATTATCTGCTTTTGTCATTGGAATATATTTATTAGACAGACTGATTTCACATGTTTTGCCAGTCATTATTAAAACCTGGAATGTCATTGTCAGACTTGTCAAAGGCAAAGGCCACTGTGTCTTTTTTACTTGAAGAAAAGCAATCCTTCCTCAAATGCAATTTATTTTTTTGATGGCCTGTGGCAGCAGTCTTGACTGTACTGCGCTCCTTTTTAAAGACTGTTGTGCTAACCTATGTGAATTATTTTTCAATAATATGCTTTCCCGATGTACATATAAACTTTTGTCTTGCCTTTTTTCTTTCTGCACTGTGTAACGTGGTGTGGCAGTAGGATACAGGAAAAGGACAGTGTCCCATTAATCTCGAACTACATTTCCTAAAGTAAACAATGTTCAGCGGGTATAAAGTTCAGTCATAAGGTTTCAACTTTTTCTTTAAAAAAAGCACAGCACCGATGCGTCTTTTCGGAAAAAAATTTATGTAAGTGTCCAGGCAGCGGTAGAAGTTTGAGAGTGTTACACTTGTGATAGCAGAAACTTACTTTTAACTTGTGAAAAAGATGACTTCCAGTTGCAGGAAGCTCCATTTGCCGATTATGCCCACCATTACATCCTTGCAATTGGTCTGTTAGCACCATTTTATGAGTCGTTCACTAACGTCATTGAAGTAACCGCAGGAGAAATAGGTAGACTCGCTGTCCTATTCTTCCAACTGTTTTAAACCTCCAGACTCTCACCTACAGTTCGTGGCTATGTCTTCCTTTAAGGAGGTCTTCTAAAACAGAGAGAACTTTGGGTAAGATTTTTGTAGTCTTAAAGATATCGGAAGCGACAATGAGGGCTTTTACTCCGTCTACACAGCCTACATAGTGATAACGCTGAATAGGAGCTAAAAAAGAAAAGCAGAACAAGCCTCTGCTTCAATGTTCAGAAGTAATAATAATAAAAATTGGGCAAAAGCAAAGTACGTAAAAATGGGTGTTTCAGCTCCACCAACGTGAAACCTGAAGAGGGGATTTCCTTGATGAGCCCCACTAGGGGTACCAAGCCTAAAACCACTAACGCTATTAGAAAACTGCATCGGAACGCAGCTCACCCTTAGGTGCTTCTTCTACTCCTTTTTTTCGTCTTCTTCCCTACATGCCCTGCTTTAGTTCCCTATGACTTGTATACTCTGTTTCAGTAGTTCTGTGCAGCACAGTGAAAGCATCAGTCCTTCTCGACCAATCAAGAGGGTGAGCACATCTAAATGTACCCTTCTGTGCCCTGTCGTTTGCAAGCGACGAGCGCTGCTAGCGGTGAGCTTGCACAGCATCGGAGTTTCCTCCCTTTGACAGAAATTGTGCACGACCATGTGCATCACAAGTCAAAGTTGTGCAGCAGCTTTTCTTGATCATGGCCCCTGTCACCGCAAAACCGCGTGTTGGGTGCCAGCCACATCGGTGAGCCGTGTTGTCTGCATCTGCTGTGCAACACTTTGAGCTGTTTGCTTCTTGCTCTGCGTTTTTCACGGTGTACGGGGTGTGTTGGAAAATTATTCGACCATTGGTGGAAGGAAAAAAAACTGGCATAATTGGAGCCTTAAAGGCCCATTGCCCCTCAAAGTAGCCCCCTTGAGACTCCACACACTTCTCCCAGCAGTGCTGCCGTTGTTGGAAGCGTTCTGAGAAAGCTTCTTTCGGAATGGAGTTTGGCTCAGCTTTCATTGCAGCCATAATGTCCTCCCTTGTCTGAAATAGCTCTTCTTTCAATGTTCTCTCGAGTTTGGGAAGTAGCCAGAAGTCGCAGGGGGCCATATAAGGAGAGTAAGGAACCTGTTGAACTACAGGAGTCTGACTTTTTGCCAAGTCTTAACCAAGCGTGAGGAATGTGCAGCAGCATTGTTGTGATGGATGCGGCAGTTTCCTGTTGACCCCAACTGAGGCCTCTTGCACCGCACAACATCACGTAGGCAGGCAACTGAGGACATCTCTGTAGTATTCTTTGGTAATTGTTTGGCCCTGTGGTGTGTACTCTTGGGGTACCACACCGCGGGAGTCAAAGAAAGCACTCAGCATCACTTTGACGTTGCTGCGCACTTGGCGGGTTTTCTTTGGTCTTGGTGACGTGGAATGCTTCCACTGTGACGACTGGGATTAAGTTTCCGGGTCGTATCCGTACACCCAAGACTCATCCCTAGTCAATAATGGTGTTCATGAGGTTATGGTCACTGTTTGTGAAATACAGCATGTCCTGTGAGATTTCAGCACGAAGTTGCTCTTGCTCCACCGTGAGCAGTTTCGACACGAATTTCACTGCAACTTTCATGGCCAAATTTTCAGTTTAACAAAATTTGCAGAGAAAGTGCTGACGCCCACCTCTTCCGCTATTTCCTGGTTAGTGACATGACGATGCCGCATCACCACAGCGTTCACTTCGGACATTTTGGCATATTGACAGCCGAGCGGAGCGTGGCTCCCTCTTCACTGATATGCGGCCATCTTTAAACAAGTTGTACCACTCCTTAAGCTGTTTGCGGCTCATAGCATCATCCTCGAAAGCTGTCTTGATCTTCCGAATGGTTACCACTTGGCGGTCGCCCAGCTTCTGGCAAAATTTGATGCAGTTGCGCTGCTCCAGTCACTCCGTCATTTTCCTTGCAATGAAAAACTGAAAAAAGCACTGCGCCCTACCTCACTCAAACGCTGCGTCCCAGCGACTCACGCTATTGGCAGGCGAGAAAAAATTGCACACGAAGATTCAAGGTCGGCTGATGCAAGCGCACTTGTTTGAAATCCATCAGGTGCTTCCAAAAAAATTAAGGTCAGATATTTTTCTAACAAACCTCCTAAGTGCAGATGTTGTCCGCATCATTGCCAGGCATGGTTCCAGCAGTGCCCCCCCCCCCCCCCAATAGGATGTCTTTGCCTGCCCGAAATTCGAAAAAGGGTAGCGTAAATGAAAATAACATGCCGTCAAGCTGGTGCCTAGACAAATATCGCCGGCTATCGAGGATTACTAGAAACTAACAAAACTCGTCATGTATGCCCTCTGAGATTTGGAAAGTGTCCATTGCCACTCGCTAAGCCTACAACATTGATTATTCGAATGTGGCTCCGAATACTGTGTTTTCGAAGCTTAAGGACATGAAACTAAAGCAAATGAAAGCATCACTTCATGGGAGCTTACAAACCACAGAGCACACAACAGCTAGTCAATAGATTCGGGGCGGGCAACTGGTTTCGGCAGTGCAACCATGTTTTTCTAGCCCAATGCCGGTTCCTTCGCGATGCTCGGGAGTCTGTGGCTGTGCCAACTGCATTAAAGATTTTAGACAATGGCTTACCAATTGTTTGTATTTTAGAAAACAGAACATAACGCGTATGAGGCACAGTTGCCTTATTTCTTCCGTCATGTGCCCATTATAACACAAACAAGCGAGAACTCTTTCTTCGGTATCATAGAGCCATGAAAATTGTTTTCTATGAAAAAAGGAGCAAAATGCCCTGGCAGGTGACCATTTCGAAACGCAGTGAAGGCTTCAAGCAAAAATGTTTGGACGAGACTGTTTGTAAAAGTCACAAGGACACGCAATGGGTTGTGAACATGGGCACCAAATCTCGCTTTGCAAGAATCTGTGCTCAAAGAGCATGTAGCCTTGCTGCATGAAACTCACGAAACAGAGTATAAAGAAGGGCATTATTATCCACTACCGCTGGCTCTTTATGGCGGCTGACTGCTACCATCTTCGCTTTTAGTGGACCGCGGTGAGTAGTGAAAGTTATCTGTTTTTTGTGATGGACCATGACTTCGCAACCTACTGTGACAGGAGGTGCTGACAAGCCTAATTCCTACGGGGCTTCACACCTAATTTAGCAAGGCAAAAGATACAAACTAAGTGCAGAGTAGTAATAACCGACTTCAAGGTAAAGGTAGGAAAAAAGCAGAATGAGGACAGGCAATTAGCAACTGTGGGGTCAACTCTACAAGTTGCAGAAGGTACATGTTAATGAAATTCCAAGACGAGAATTGCCTCTGAGTAATAAATGCCTGCTCTTGAAATTTCAGTGTGCACGAATAGGAAAGAGATCTGTAAAAGCCTTGATGGAGAAGCTAAAAATGGAATATATTTCATACTCTGTGCTGACTCGAGCATCTTGATGCAATAACAGTCACTTCGATCAAAAAAGAAGAGGTTACCCCCTATATGCAATGCCTTGATGGCACGGGGTAAGGCAATAAAAAAATTTTTACAAGTTTGTTTTCTTTATCATTCGAGAAGTGTTTAGTGCCCTTTTCCACATTCGTGTCTTATTTCTGTATGAAAAACAGTTTTTCTGACAGCAAGTTGTGTGTGAATCTGCCTTTTTTTTTCTAATGCACTCCATGCTTATCGTAAATTTTTGTGACACAATATCTCGACACAAAAACCAAAACACTTGTCTAGAATCAGAGACATACTATAGCAAATGGTCAGGCAACTATTGCATAGCCGATTTTTCAGTAAGGACAGTTTAAAGCGTCCAAACATGCTGCCCATCTTTCCCCCCTGAAATGCAATTGAGCCGTTCAATTACATTGTTTGGAGAGAAGCACAAAATATATATATATATCCTTTTCGGGCTTCATACACTAAGCATTGCAATGCTGTATTCTGTTCTTTCATTCATACATTGAAAGTATAATACAATATGATGTCATTAGGATTCATGCGGGGCTCCAAGATATTGGACTTGCTGAAAAAAGTTGACCACAGTACACAATATAGAGGTGCATGAAGGATCATAAAACGGGCAAGGTAAGTAAGATGACCGGCCAAAAAATGAACCAAATGACTTCAATAATGATTATACAACTGGGCGCTACAATATAAATTACTTGAACAGTGCGTATAGTGAAAAAATACTCCACAGGTGTTTCTTTACTTCAAGCTCAATTATCTCAAAACCATTTTTTTATGACACAGGTACTACTACTACTTATATTCTACAAGGTAACCCATTGATATACATAACCACTGTGTCAGAACTGAAAATATACAGAAAACAGTTTTTGTCTAACAAATTTTGAAATATGCAAATAAACCCAAGATTTGAGTGCTGATGGGAAGGATTCCACCAAAAAATAGTAATATTTTTTATTTTAATAGGTCTAATGTAGTTTAAAGAGCATGAAACTTGGGAGAAAGTAATATTTGAATTCATTGAATGTCTTTTTTAGTTATTGCAAAAACGGTTCCTAAACATTGTCAAAAATGCATGGGAAGGACCCTATGCCCAAAAGACTTCAAATGTATCAGGAAAATGGAAAAACACTAATAATATATTAATTTACAGATTTATAGAAAAGAACACAATGAAGCATATCAGCTCAATTTTAGCCTTATACAAAATATTTGCAGTGATTTACAATGGGCCCAGCCCAACCAAACCGCAACACCAGAGGCTAGGTTCAGGAAGGTTTTTTTTTTATGATTGCAAACATGTCAACAATCATGTAATTAAGAAATCTGTCGAGTACAACCTCTTCAGTTCTAGGTATCTCTAAATGTGCACCCTATCCCTATAGAACACACACTTGGGCAGAATAAAACCATAGCAACAAATTTCCATGTCGCTTTCAAAGACAAGTAACAACAGCTATGCACATACCCTCCAAGAAGTGCTATCTGAATGTGCTTCCTAAACACTGCACTCAGCGACCAGCCTGGAAGTCCACCAGGAAGGCTGGCATCTGTCTAAATGTGTAGTGCAATGAGTGCCTCAGGTGCTTCCAAATGGTCCCTCCAGGAAAGTCAATTAAGAAGGAATGATGAAATCTATCACAATTTGAAAGATCTGAATATTTAATATTACAAATCAAAAAGAAAATCACTGAGCCACATTATGATACAGGCAATGCTTCTCAAAAGGCCAAGGGTTTTAACCATTCAGTAGGGGGCGCACAATACATACATTATAGGAATATGACACTGCAATAGCCTTCATGCAAGTCATTTCCAACCACTTCTGGAACATTGGCCATTGCCAGACACCTGGTTGATCTCTCAGACTTTTGCTTTTGTTGTTATTATGCTGATGTGCATACTTTTGCATAGCCAGATAAAATGTTACTCCATTCAGAAACCAAACTACAAAGAACCAGGAGTATGGCGATGTTTACTAAAGGTAATAACAGGGCAATGCAAATGTTCATCCCTTCCAGAAAAAGAAAAGTGGTGTCAGTGACTAGCAATAAGTTCAAATAACTAACAAAACAATTACATGAATTTACAATCAGGGGCAGAGCAAGAAAGCAGCTTCACACAAGGGCATGAAGCTGCCTGTGCCATTATAAAAAAAGCCTTTAGATGCCACCGATGATACCGGTGCTTGCAAATATAGCGATTTCACTAGTATGTGCAGTCACATGATTGTAGTTGTTTACAAGCAGGTTGGTTACTGTAGGAAACTAGTTTCTCCGTCACATTTAATGAGACAGGAGCCACTATTTAAAGAAAAAGATGCAGAGTTTCACAAAAGCCCCAATTAAAACTGGTTGAAACCATTCAAAAATAAAGCTTTCCCTTGTTGCTGTTACAAACAAGAACCACCCACTTGCTGTATATTGGGGGTGTGCAAATATCTAAAAAACTAGTAACAAAACAAACAGTACATACTTGAAACACCGAATATTTTTCAAATATGAAGCACCAATGGGACGACCTAAACGAAATGTTAGAATAAAACAGACTCATTTTTCTTGTTTTAATAACTGAATTACCATGATGCATGCACCCCAAGCTGTTACGGACTATCAATGCTATACTGATTACCAGAAGGTGTTTTTGTTTAAAGCTTGAGCACTGCAATAAGTGCTGTATTTAAGCCTGCATTTGCAAAGTATATCAAAGGCTCTATGTAGTCACTGTTGTCCATTAAAAGCAATAATAATGTTTCTTGGTTAAAGTTTGGGAAAACTTGTTTCAAATAAGTTTCAAATAAGATGTGAAGCTCGAAGGCTGTTTTCAAATTGTTGCCTCACTAGTGAGAAAACTACAGCAGGAGTATTTGATTGGTACTCCATTCTAAAATTTCCTATTTGCACACCTCCACTGTACATATACATATAGAATATTCAGTAAACGCAGCTGATCGAGCATGCTGATATTACAGCAAATGAGTATTCGTTATGCATGAACTATTATTAAAACTTGTTGTTGGGCTAGTTGGTAACTCATCATAGTGCAAGTAATTTGGCGCAACTTGAAAATTTATAGAAACATTCATGCTAGCTTCCACTCAAGAAACACCATACCCACAGCACTCACTACTAACTGTTCATTGGGCGTGACTGACCATCTTGTATGCCTAGAGGATAACGTGCAGAAGCAATAAAAAACAGAGGTGTGCATGAGCAAAAGAATCAACGATCAATG
This sequence comes from Rhipicephalus annulatus, assembly GCA_013436015.1. Classification (NCBI taxonomy): domain Eukaryota; kingdom Metazoa; phylum Arthropoda; class Arachnida; order Ixodida; family Ixodidae; genus Rhipicephalus; species Rhipicephalus annulatus. Next base: position 38,723 of record WOVY01000133.1, on the reverse strand, counting down.
CAAGAACCAGCCACCACCCAACAAAGTGACAGACAAAAAGGATAACAAAAGGAAAACAACAGATAAACCAGCCAGGAGCACTGACATCTTGCCTTGTGAAATATTTCCTTTTAATACAACCCCACGAATGGCTCGCTAACACAATGATCTTTATTTTATAAAATAAAATATGCTTCCAATGAAAGACATGCAGATGATTTCAAGCTATTTCTGAGAACCTGCGTGTCTCAAAACCGTGGTTTCCACCCACATGCCGCAGCATGAGCCACAAGATGTGCCTACTTATCCTCTTCTTTTCCAATTTTTCTGCACCCGCTCTTTTAGCCAGTTTTTCAGGCATCTTTTGGTTTGCCAGATATGCACTTTTCCGCATGATGAAGTAATTGAGTATACAACCTGCATGGAGCACTTAAAAAAGGCCTTCCCGTGTTTTTTAGACAACCGCATCTCTTGCGATTGCAAATGTATGGGCGCAAACTGGCGCGTCTTTTCAGCGCCAAAAGACCAGCGACACACCACGTCCTGCAGCGGCCCCTTTAAGGTTGTGGGAGGGTTTATGCACCTATGGCATCACTTGAGGCTTGGAGCCCAATGGATCCAGCTCCATTCTTTTGTGCTCCACATTTCAGCTTTTGCGTAAGTGACTCGGCGACTATGTTTATGACTGACAAAGGAAAGCTTGCCGCCAACAATCGGCTGATCTTATCATTTAAACCGGTGCACATGTGGTGTAGGCACGACTTTGCTAACGCAGACACTAGCAAAGTGAAGAAATCCCTCTCTCAACAATCTTAGAATGCGCAGAATTGAATAGCAACAGTCCCTTTCCCACGAGTATGGTAAAACCAACAAATGTGGTCACAGTCCCACAGTAGCTTGAGGTATAAGAACTGTACACAGGTCTCAATAGGTACCTCAGGTGTGGATCTTAGTCTGCATCCAGATTCTATAAAAACACTAAGACCTGCACAGCATGAATGCTCAACTTCACCACTATTGTCATTGGTGACATTTACACACGCACTTGTCAAATTAAAACCATAAACACAGTCTCCAAGTCACTTATGCAAAAGCTGAAACGTAGAACACAAAGCGATATAGCTACTTGGCTTCCATCGGGCTCCAGGCCTCAAGTGATGCCGTACCTGCATAAGTTCTCTGACAATCTTAAGATGGTCGCTGCAAGACGTGGTGTGCCGCTGGTCTTCTGGCACTGAAAAAACTCGCCAGTTTGTGCCTGAGCATTTTCAATCGCAAGAAAGAGACACGGTCGCCAAAAAAACATGAGAAGGCCTTTCTTAAGTGCTTCATGGAGTTGTATACTCAATTACTTTATCATGCGGGAACGTGTACATCAGACAAACTGAAAGATGCCTAAACGACTGGTCAAGAGAGCATGTGGGTTACGAAAAAAAAAAAGAGAGGATAGGTACGTGTACGTTGTGGCACATGCTGCGGCATGTTGATGTGAACCACAGTTTAGAGACACGCAGGCTCTCGGAAGAAGCTTGAAATCATCTGCACGTCTTTCATTGCAAGCATATTTTATTTTAAAAAATAAGGATCATTGTGTTAGCGAACCATCCCTGGCGTTGTATCAAAAGGAAATATTTTTTCTCAAGGCAAGATGTCAGTGCCCCTAGCTGGTTTATCTGTTATTTTCCTTTTCCCTATTTTCTCACTTTATTGGCTGGTGGCAGGTTCTTCCATCGACTGTTGATTCTTTGCTCATGCTCACATTTGTTTTCCGTTGCTTCTGCGCATCATCCTGCAGGCATATAAAATGGTCAGTCCCGTACAATAAGCAGTTGGTTGTGAGTGCTGTGTGTTTCTTGAGGGGAAGCTAGCGTGAATGTTTCTAGAGATTCTTAAGTTGCGCTAAATTACTTACAATAATACATGAACTATATTGCCCAGCACTTCGCACCGCCAACGCTCTCAGTCATGCAGGGCGGGAAAACTGTGGCGGTCTTTCTAGTGATTTACTCTAGCTGTGCGTCATCGCCAATTCGAAGTAATAATAGCCACTAAACCTTAGTAACAAGCGCCGACTCATTACAAAGGACTTGATGCATGTGATACTCACTTGACGTATTTTTGTTCATTCCAAGATGACACCACAGCCTGAGGAACAGGCTGTTCGACGAACAGCAATCGCATAATATAATGGCGTGATATACTAGGCAGCTCTCTGAAACGAAAAAATGTAATTAGAGCAAATTAGTTAACATGTATATTGCTATCTACACTTCACCGAAAGACCGCCAAACAAGTTGCTGGATGAGTGTAGAGGTTGTCCAGAGTAGCCGGCGAAAGGGTTTTCAGGTACGCGTGCAAGTCTCTACACTTCAAGCCGGCTGAGATTAAGCTCATCGCAATCACGTACAGCAGTCAGCTGTGCAGGTGCAGCAGTCAGCTCAATTTGTGCATAACTGCACGTAATGCATCACCGGCGACTGAAATCGATACGGATCATCCCCAGGCGCTTGCATAAACACGTTTCAGAGAAATGAACAGCGCCATAACCGGCCTACGCGCCACTGCACGCACCAAGGAGGATACATGCTGGAACTTACTGGAGTGGAAGCCGCCTATGCGCCGCTACGGGAGAGAGCGAAGCCACGCCGAGCGTGCGGCGGCCATGTTGCCAGTGCAAATTTATGTTTCATCGCGCTGCGGGTGAAGTGACTCGTGTGTTTATAAAGCAACGAAAACAAGTAATTCTGGTTGTAAATGTTTATTGCGACTTGTACGCAGCCAAGTGGCATGTAGAGAACTCAATTAAAGTGCATATGCATCAAATAGCGATGCCTAAAGCAAACACATCATCGAAAACATAGGTGCCCAACAGGTGGTTGAAAATTATTGCCCTTGTCAAAAGTGGTCCCACCTTACTTTTGACCGATTCTTTTTTTTTCCTTCGTCATGTGTTGTATCCTCACTTTTACGTATTGTTCGGTGATTTGCCTGCACAAACTGTAAACCTGATTATCAAGCGTATCAAAGTCTAGGACGTGTTGCTCTAGTTTATGGAACCAGTTTTTCTCGGAGGAAGCTCATATAACTTTCAGGATGAGGTGTTTTGCTCTTGACTTCACCGTTGTGATGGAAGCACATTCAGCCTGTAGCTGCCTCAGTCCTCGACTTCTTTACAGAGGCTAATGACATCTCGTGACTGTGGAACAAGACCACCTCGCCTCTTACATTTAATTAAAGGTGTCAGCTCATCTGACTGCATGGCTGCTATGCACTCTTCACAGGTAGTTGCAGTTCGACCTTTCGAACAATGAAGCCTTTTATGTATGACACCACGGAACCGACAAAAGCAGAAAAGCTTTCGGGCTAGTCAATGCGATGCGTATTGTCGTGGTCATCGGGCTGCAGGACTGGGGCCTTGCGCATGTCAGTGAGATTGCTTCTTGGATCTACCATGGCTGCAGGAGTCGTTGCATTCAATACGGAGAGAACATCTTGGGAGCAGTGTCCAGAACTTGAAGACGTGACTTCCGTCTGAACCAATAGACGCTTGTATGCAGCCATAAACTGTGAAGCTGTTGGGTTGTTGTTATGGCCGCCTCATCCACGTATTGATTCAAAGAAGTTTTCGGCATAGTCTTGACTGAGTTTGTGTGTCAGTAAGTATTTCAGCTGACCCTGGCTGACAATTAAGTTTGTCAAACATTTTTTCCGTGCTTGCCATGCGTATCCAAGAACCAATGAATCCGTTTTTTTTTTTCAGTCTTCCTGTCACTGCCGGATCTCTCAGCCCGTTTATGTACGCTCGAGTCTCCGCAAAAAACGACTTCCAGAATGCTTCGTTCCCCTGCCGAAAGGGCGCTTTGTACGACCTTGCCAGCGGGTTCCTGGAGTTTAAGATGTCAAACAAGCGATCAAAAGTTCTAATAAACGTAGATCTTGTGCTGGCACCCTTGAATTGCGGCAGCTTTAGCTTTTGTTCGCAGAAGTCCAAAGCGTCGGCAACTGAGGCACTCGATCAGTTGTACAGCATATTGTCGCGGTTCAACGTAAGGAGTGCACCGAGACGTTGAGTCCGAGAACCGACGGCGTGTGTTTTTATGTAGGAGCCAAGAGCAGGCGAGCAAAACAAAAGCACGTCGTCTTCTTCAGTCCCCCTTTTCACGAGGCTGTTGGCGTGCACATCGTCTTCGTTCTTTGTTTCGGGCGGCGGCAATATCATACCTTCATTTTCTTGCTTTTCTTATTGGACGTGGACTTTCGTAAGTTTTTTTCCGAGCCAAAACCCTTCTCCACGTTGAAGTGCCTTCAATGCCACTTCATAACCCCATTTCACGTGCTTCCCTTCAATGTCAAACAGGTGGTCAAAGCACTCTGGCGCGAAGTGCATAGAGCGAAGTGATCTCAGTCTTTCGCATTCTACTTCTCACGGCGAACGGCCCACTCCCAGAGGCTCTGCGTTACGGAATCTTTAGGAAACCTGTAAAACAAATCCGGACTGTTATGTTTTGCACGCTTTAAGATCGCGTCAGCTATAGCTCCCTTTAGTAACGAGCGCGGAATGGCTATGTCGAAAACGTTTTCGTGTACGTACAGGTGGAACGTGAGGCCACAACCTTTTTTCAACCTGTTGGTACATCCGTAAACGACGCAACAGGCAACCATTGTAAACCATTTGTCTTTAAATGCCGACAAGGTGAAACAAGAACGGACGAAATCAGCAGCTCGCGATGGCACTGAGCACGCTTTTTGCCACTGGCAAGATGGCGGCGGCTGGCTTCACTCGCACAGCGCCCCTTCCACTCCAGCAAGTTTTATGTATCCTCCTTGGCACGCACCTGGCATGCACCGACCACAGACCTCCTCTCGTGCACAAAAAACCCATAGAGTGGAACACTTACCAGCTTGCACCGGTTGCACGTAGAGGTGTGCGCCGACTGGTCGACGCGCTGCCGCGTCGGAACGACGATAGTTATAGCGCGAGAACAAAACGACGACACAGAGACAAGAAGGACACGAAAGACACCGTTGGAATCGGATAAATAGATGGATGGATATGGCTGTACCCTTTAGATCGGGCGGTGGCTAGCGTCACTAAGCCGTAGTACTTAATGAACCCAAAAACTAGATTTCTTTTTTTTTTACTTTTAAAAAGCGAGGTTGATGATTCGTACTTTGGAGTGAAGGGTTTAATTTTCACTTGTGCCTTGACTTTAGCCACCAATTAGATAACCTCCTTCTAGGTAATTCTATCCGTTTAAAGTCTATTTTGCCTTCCCTGCCCATAAACCCCAGTGCTTTAAAAAACTCTGCGCCATCATCCTGAACTATAGGGTGAAGCCCTTTACAGAACATTATCAAGTGTTCGGCAGTTTTCTCCCCCTTCCACATGCACTGCATACCGTGTCTACACCTTCGTATTTGGCCCGATATGTCTTGGTTCGCAATACTCTCGTCCTGGCCTCAAACAGCAGAGAACTACCCCGAGTACTATCATAGATCCTTTCCTTGGCAATTTCCTGCTTAAAAGTTCTACAGATCTCTAGTGTAGACTTCTTAATCATGCCAATTCTCCACATATCGGTCTCAGCTTCCTTCACTTTCTTCTTAACCGATAATTCTTTTTGGTTTGGCCCCCTGCTGCTTTCCAAGTATTTACCAGTCAATTTTCTGGTTCGCTTCCTCCATTTTGTATCGGCATTCTTCATGTACAAGTAGCTGAAAACCTTCCTAGCTAAACGCTCCTCCCCCATTTCTCTCAATCGCTTCTCAAATTTTATCTTGCGTGGCGCTGCAGCAGGGCCACGGTGAGTCATGGTGCGAATTAATACGATTGGCCGTAGCCGCGCCCTAGGTGCTTTTCTGGCGACCACACGCTGCCTACGCACCCAAATCGCGCGAACATCCCTAGGCGAACATCCCTAGTGGTGCGCCGACGTCGACTGTGAGCGTTTCCTGGTAGGTGTTCTGTGGTTTCCTGTAGTTTGCTGGCAGGAGTTTTGTGGCGGCACTTACTCGTGTGCTCGCAAGTCGCAACGTCTGCGCTTTGCCTATTTGGACTTGTTCGGGATCAATACGTGCCCATGTGAACATGCTACAGTGATGGGTAAACAGCAAAGACACTGCTTTGCACCTGATTGCAATGCGGGATATGTTTCGGCCCGCAACAAAGGGAAGAAAGCGTCTCTCTTCACTGCTCCCGCCGACGATGAACGGCGCAAGGCCTGGGAGCGTGCGATTCCTCGGGCTGAGAAACCACTGGAAAATAAGGACGTTGTGTGCGAAGCTAATGTTGACGAAAGATTAATCGTCCGTAGCTACATGCATGTTATCGAAGGGTTCTTAGCAACTTGGGAAATAGCTGTACCTAAGGAGGGTGGGTTCCTGAGTGAATCAATTGCCGAAGGAGTCTGCGTCACTCTAACCAGCATCCTTTCCATCCGGCACTATGTCACGAAAACCTTAGGCTCTAAATACTTGATGACGTCTCGCCACTGCCTAGACGCGCTTAAAATCTTTTTTTTTTTGGATTCTGAAGCAAATGCAAATGTCTGGCTCGAATGATCACCCTTCGCCGACACAATTTTGGTCTCCGTCAATTGCCCCACTTTTTACAGATTGGCACAGTCACTCTCTAGTGGAAACATACCTTCTGGATTCCTGAGCAGCCCTATATGTCTGCGCATCCACACTAATTCAATAAAATTGCAGAATAAGCTGGATGAGCTTCTAGATGTGGGGCACCTTAATGAGGTTTATGAATTGATTGTTGCTTGTGAAGCCCTCCCTGACCACACTGATCTCATTGGACGTAAAAGTGACTCCCGGATCACTTATTACGTCAGTGGCTAAGGGGCCCGGAAGATGGTGAAAAAGACAAAGTGCAAAGATGTAGCAGGTTGTTGCTTCACTCTGAGAATACCTGCTTGCTTCCCGCAGAAGCATGCCTTCTGTACCCGTCCGAGTACTTAATAAACCTGTTCAAAGCTATGGAAGATGCATTCACATATTGCTTCAGTTTTAACAAGTTAAAAAATGACAGCATAACAGACCTTATCTCTTGCCTGTCTGTGAAGAGGTTAAAAATGGTCGGCTCTGAACACCACAAACTGGAAGTGACAAATCAGATAATTAGATTCTTTGCAATGACCAGAATGCATTTTCTGGTTGCTGGAAAAAATGCGTCCAATAAAAAAAGAGAAAAAATGACGTTCTTGAAGTTGAGACGTCTGACTTACCTGTCACGGTATTAACTCAGCGAACAAGGTTTTATTTTATGTTATTGTGCATTACTCACACTCTGTTGTTTCTTAGGATTTTACTATTGTCTTGTTCACATTGTTATAAATCCCCTAATAGCAAATGTGATATCACTGTCTGGCTGTGTTCACATATGCAGAAATCATTTTTTTTTTTTTGTGAACTGGTTTGCGACTGTATCTATGTTTGCCAATGAAATCTCAATGTCATGTGTGTATGTATGCCTATTGTATCATCGTATATTTACTGTTCTCTGTAGTAGCCTTATTCACTTGCTTTAGCTGAGTTTCATTTAACTTGCAGTTTCTTCACCCTAATGCATATGTTAAGTTTATTTTCATGTTGATTTTCGCTTTCTAGAAAATAAATGTCTTGCTGATAAAATTAGACCTTGATTGCGCGAGTCATAAAAATAATGGTTTCCGATACCTCTACGTGCATTAAGACTTCACGGAGAACACTGCGGCATCAAATTTGAAAACTGCACGGACTTTGTTTTAGTATCAAGCTCACGACAAGTCACTTGATTCTCTATATTATAAGCTTCGTAGCTGATATACTACGAAGTGAATTGAAAACACTAGTTTTCAGTGCCAATACATGCTTTACAGCACGCTGCCAGAATTGTGACAGGTATACTTTGTTACAATCCGCAGGGTAGCGTGAAATATTTGCAACGAAAAACGACTGATACGCGCAAGGAGGGGCATCTCGAAAACGATCGCAGCGCCGCCGCATCCGGATGAATTCTCGCGCGCTTTCGGGCGCGCCGATGCTGACACCTCTCCTTCTAACCGCCATATTTTGGCTCTCAATACGTGCGTCCGATGCTTAACCACTGCCGTATATGATTACTTATTCCTGAAAAGGCTGCTATGGACGTCATAGAGACTGTACTATGGACATTCAGGAATTTGGCCGATGGCTGCATTGCTGTTCTTTACGTGCTCCTGCAGGTCAACGAATTGCTTGGAAACATAATCATCGGCGTCTGCGTCAGTGCTACAAGTTGGCTTCGTTGTCTCGGCAAGTGCTTGTGTTACGCTTACGTAGAGCTCACCTACTTTTGCCAGGACATCACCTTTTTTGTCAGTTCCATCGTAGATGTAACTGATGTCTTAGTTCATGGCAGTGCAGATTGCGTTGTCAAGACTTTCGATGCCTTGCTTCATTTGGCGGCCTTTCTGAAGACGAGCTTCGCAAACGGGTGCAATGGAATGGCCTCAGCAGCATGCGCAGTTTTGTCCTTGTGCCACTGCTTCCTGGCGCTTCTGCTAGATTCAGCAGTGCTGCTGCTGCAGATGCTACCGTACACAGCATTTGAGGTGTGGCGCTTTGTGCTCTGCGGCGGCTCTGTCACCGTGAAGTCAATCAAGACCTGCGTTACAGTGGCAGTTGACTTTGTGGTGAGTGCAGTCGTCTCTGTGGCTTGTGGACTGTTACAGTTTCTCTTCGGTCAGCCGGTAGACGTATACACTGGATTAGGGATCCTGCTGCTGATTGCGATCACCGTGAAGATTGCTGTTCGTGCAAGGGCTCATCAAACCGTGTGGATACTTCTCTCGCGCCTTGTCAACGCCATGAGGATTCGGAGGCCACAGCAGCGGTTGCAGCACAATAGAAGGACGGGAAAACCACCATCTCCTCCATTTACCATGATGTTGAGACCAAGCAGGGACAGATTCACAGTTCACAGGGACAGATTGACTCGCCTTAAACAAGAGCTTGAAGAAGAACGGGAGAAACAGCTCTGTGTCGTCTGTCTAAACCAGCCACGTACCGTTCTTCTTATGCCTTGTCGTCATTTCGCCCTGTGTAGCCAATGCACTGGGGTACTGTCTCAGCAGCAGCACAACAACTGTCCAATGTGTCGACAAGTTATTTATGAAGCAGTTCCTGTATATGTGTGAATATAGTCGAGAATTGACTCATTTTCATTACTGTGCAAGTACAAAAAGTACGAGGAAACAAAATTTTTCTTTCTTTCCCTGTATCATGTTTTGAAACCAGTTTTCCCTGTGTGTGCATGTATCAAGGTTTCAGAACAGGCATAGCCTTGTGCAAAAATTTATGGACCAAGGTAGTGTGTGATGATTATAATGTAGTTGTGGCCTATGCAATGAAGAAAGACGCAATGTTCTGGCCATGAAAAAAAAAAAAGCTCATAAACAAGAGTCTAAAATTGCCTTGTGTGCCATCAAGTGGTGAGCTGATTGCTGTTGAGAGCACTGCTATGGCTGCACTTTCATGAGAGCAGTTATCTCGACAGCAGACAGAATGCCACTAGACAGCAGTTTCAGTGTGCACTCCGATAGTGTGTATACTTCCGCTCACAAGTCTATGCATTGCCTATACAGTGATTCACCAGAATGTAAATAGCCATTTGAACACTATCATGTCTGACTGTGTTTGCAGTATTTTCGCTGTAGTCATTTTTTTGTAAAATTTAGCTTATTTAAGACTTTGTAAATTGTATACCCAGTGAGCCTCTGTGATATCAGGTAAAGGAGAACTCAATTGTAGAGCCCATACTCCAGCCAGATAAGTAGCCCCAAGACTGAATGAGCACTTCTGCACCACTGAGCTTACTTTAGCTAACCGGCTAACTAGTAGTGAATTAAATTTGTTAATTAGTTTGTTTAAAAACAACATGAATATGCTAGTGTGTCTTACCTAACTTGGGCCAAGCTAAATTTTACAGATTAGCAAATTGCCTGCGACATGTTTGTAAAGCATTACGGTCACTTACTCATCTACACACCATCATGCTGGAGCTGATGATAATTGTACCTGAGCACTTTGTAATGGGTAAGTCCTAAACTACCTACATGTGCAATTAAGATAGTGTGATGCCTGCTGTAATTTCACGCTTCTGCCATGCAATTTTACCTGTTTTAATGCAATGTGACACCTGAATTTTTTTTTTTTTTTCAAACGGTTTCAAGCAGTGGCACAGCTCTACTTTCACACTGAAGGCCTGGATTCGACTCTGACTCGGAGACATGACTTTTATTCTCTGCATTTTTCACTCATGGCACCACCATTTTTGCGAAACAAATTCTTTAATACTGTCATGTTAAACAGGAAACGAGATGATGAGACCACTGTTGTGTTGTATTGTGCCATCCCATTTTTTTCGCTGTCATACTATCTTTTTTTTTCTTCTTTGTTTGGGTGGGAAGATGTCAAAAATAGAAGACGAAGATGCCCTCGCACTGCACGCCTACTATGATCTTTAGGATTCAGTGTGGAATGAAACGTAGAGGAACAAGATAAGCATTCCATTCATCTCTGTCTTTCACAACCACTGGCAATTTGTTAATAGTTGTCTTTTGCATACTGGTAAATTTTTTGGTGGCCACTACTTGGTTAACGAGTAAAATTTAATTGCATATGTCATTGATCACTTACATAAATGAAAAACATTCTCCATCGCATTTAAAAACATGACAATCAAGAATTTCTGGCTTGCAACATCGTTCCTTGTAAGATTCTTTGAAAGTTTTGCTGAAAGAAAGCACATGCTGTTGTCACACGCATATATTTTGTTTTTGTTTTTGCATTTTTGGCTACAAAATTGCACAAAACTGTGAAGAATGATGTCACGAGCCACAATTTTTTTAGCATGATATCTTCAAGCTCAATCCAAAACGAAATATCACAACATTTAAAATGCAAAATTTTTCACAGCTGTTAGAAAGCATTGCTTAGGCAATTATTTTCTCTAAATAACTAAGGTTTCACAACCAAAAATTTTATAATTATGCCAGAGGTGACCACTAACAAGATGCCACTGGTTACATCTCTGTACCCCATAAGTCTTTTTCTTATTTAATTATTTTGGCCCAAGATAGCTGGGACACGCTCCATGTCAGTAGATTTACCAGTACAGCTTAGCTTTTTTGATTCATGCTGCTGAGTCACTAAGGAAGTATGCACAGTATACGTACTCTGCCACCTGAGTGGTTTAAGTGATTCAATTCGAAAATTAAATGCTGCAATGTATTAGCTGCCTGTATAGCCAATGGAAATAACTTGTTTTACAAACAGTTCTTGCATCGGTTGATGTATGTGTTGCTATTGTTTACTGCCATAAGATTTTGGCGATAACTCTCAAATGCATTGCATCTTTTTTATTCTTGTGGGAATGAGAGCATGAAAATTTAAGTGCATACTTAATTTTCATGCTCTTATTTCCACAATTTTTTTTAACTACAGACAGTATTACTGTGTGAGATTTATTTACAGTGTGCCAGAAAGGAACTGACAACTGATTAAATTGTGTCTCAAGATGAGAATAGTATAGCCAATACAATAACTTATTTTGCAAACAATTCTTGCACTGGTTTAAGTATCTGTTGCTATTGTTTACTGCCATAAGATTCTGGCATGTATTAGATGTATTGCAACTCTTAGATGTATTGCATCTTTTTTATCTTTGTGGGCATGAAAATTAAGTGCATACTTAGTTTTCATGCTTTCATTTCTACTATTAATTTTTTTCACTACGAGCAGAGTATTATTGTGTGGGATTCATTTACAGAGTTTCAGAAATAGAATGACAACTGATTAAATTGTGTCTGAAGATGAGAACAAAAATGTGGAAATCGTTTTTGCTGATGTCATAAGGGTTGCCATATTCTATTACCATACATGTTAACATGTTAACCGTAGTGCTGTAGTGTTTAAGGTGCTTGGCTGCTGACTTCAAGGTCGCGGCTTCGATCCTGGCTTTGGCGATCAAATTTCAATGGAGGCAGAATGGTAGTGGTCCATGTACAGTGTGATGTTTGTGTGTGTTAAAAAAAAACAGTTGGTTGAAATTTTCTGAGCCCTCCACTAAGGTGTCTCTCATGATCATATTGTGGTTTTGGAACGTTAAACTCCAGACATTATTATTGTTAGTATGTTAAGCAGTTGCTCAAACAAAGTGTATGACAGACATATCTTGAGTGAAATGACAAAAACAATAATTGATAATTCAGTAAAAAGGGGTCACCACCAAAAAAATGAAATAATGTGCTTGTGACAATATAGCCTACTGACGTCATCATGGTTACTATGTTTGGGTAGAAGCTTCATGAAAAGCTGCATCTATGATGTCATGCAAAAGCTACATTTAGAATTTCATAAAATGTAGTGGTTTTAAAGTATGGTTATCATTTGAAAATGACACAGTCACATATGACCATAGGTCAGCGAACTCATCAGTAGACTCGCTTGGACTCATTCAGCTTGAACCGTGAGTCTGAGAGAGTCCAGGTGTGTAATATTTTGACGAGTGTAAGTCTGGCTGAGGAAAAGTTTCGCGAGTTTCAGTGAGTCCAAAGTGCAAGATATATTTCTTGAGTGAGTCTGATTGAGTTTTATTGGTTCTTGCCGACCTATGCACATGACTGCTTTGTGACAACCCTACTGTGAAGCCTATGAAGCCTCTTCCATGGACACAATTTGTTATGTACAAATGAGCTGCCAAAATGCACGGCACATTTTGTATTATAGAAGTCCTGAACCATCTTTTGTGCTTGGGGAAAAACATTTGGTGCAGCGGAAAGCAGTTGCTACTGTGAACCTCAGACAAATCTGGCTGTCATGCACAGCAAGTAGAGTCTACAAGTGCCCTCGGTTTATACTGAGGCTCGCAGTCACTTACTTTGCAACTGCTGGCGGCTGCTGTGTGGCGTCATGCAGCAAATTGCTTCTATTGGCTGTTCGCTGACATAAACCAAGAGTGGCATTTGAATAAGAGGTGCTTCTTGTAGTTGGGTGCTTGAGCTGCACTCTATAATGGGGCGTAACTGCCCACTATACGCTACCGCAACAGTAATGACACAAAAAGAGAGTGATGGCATTTCACAATGCCCGATCAAAATCGGTGTGTGCACTGATGTAGCTTCTTTCTCCCCTTGTTATCTGCTGCTATATCACTTCCACTGCGTTCATCAGGACAGAAAAAGAGAGGAAGCATTTAAAACCTGTGACAAATTCTTGCAACTCCGCTCATTCTTGACAGATTCAAAATATATTTCCAGCGATCAGTTCTTGAGACAATAAACTCTGATACTGAGGTCATTTGAAGATTACTGAGAAAAGTTATTTAGGGCCCCTGAAGAAACATATCAGTCTTTAGTTTGGCATATCTTTTGTGTAATATTGTATTTGTAAGAGCATTCCATTGCAATTGTGATATTACTAGTTTACACATTACACTGCTGTAGTGGCAATGACTAATATAGTATTGTTTCTCATTGCATCTTGGTGCAAGGAATCAGTTTTGCACATGTGCACGTTGGCTTGTTCCTCTACCGTTCTGCGATATCACAGTCAAGTACACAAGGCCGATAATTTGCATAATTTGGTGCCAGTACTTCTAGGACACCATTACTGGTAAAAATATGGCTTGATTAGGAAAATGAGAGGAACATAGAAGATATGGTTCAAAAGCAAGCACCAAGAACAAGTGTTAGAAGTGTTTGGAGGCATAGTTACAACAGGATTGTCTTTAATGTTTCTCCTGCTCCTGGGAGTTTTTTTCTCATGTCAGTGTACAATTAACAAAAGTGCATTTGGCTAGGAGGGATGAAGATAGATATTATTCACCATTCACCATTGCTTCAGCAAGTCCGAGCCTTCGTTCGTGAGAAAGTCGCCCGCCAACTTTCTCTAGTGCTCTTTACTCACGAGACCACCACCTGTCTACCTGCTCCGCTTCGCACTGCTATTTCTGAAGAGGTTGCCCAAGCTGTTCCCCTTGCGCACCACGAGCTGCCTTTATCTAGCCATGTTCACTGCCCGCGTGTCGCACAGCCGGTAGGTGCTCTTGTCGCCTGTTCACAAGAGATGCAGCCTGTAGCCACGCCGCTCACATATGCAGACACTGTGCAAAGGCTTCCACAACCGCCCTACACCACGTGCCCACAGCCTGCACGCCCGGCTGCTTATACTGCACCTTGGGCGGCACCACCAGTCGCCAATCCTTGGAGGACGTCCGATAACCGACTGATTTGCTACGCCTGCTTCACTCCCGGACATGTTGCCCGCTACGGCCACCATTAAACCTGGCTGGCAAAGCTCAAGGTATGATACCTTACTCTTTTCGTCTAAACAGACTTGTCCCTATGAAGTTTGGCATCAGCATTGTTTCCAAGGCGGAGTGGCAGTTACCACAAGCAACAATTTTCGATTGCGAAAAACGGATACAGATCTAGGAAAACGATGCCTTCTTTGCATGGCTACACATAAAATTCGAGTGCCCAGACGTATTCGAGAGTATACTACAACTGCATGCGAATTTCAATGCCATGCTTCTGAGCCAATGCTGCAAACAATCGCACAACAAGAAACTGGCCAACCTACAGTAGCGACATGCAAGGGGTGCGTGTGCGCCAAGAAAGTGTGCTATGCATAAATAACCTTTCTTTTTACAAGCCAAACGTTGCCGAGACTGCGGTTCCAGATGTGGGACTAAAGTTCATCACAGGCCCTGAAACAGACCAAAAGAAGATAATTTGCATTGTCGAGAATGCTGTGAGCCTCGCGGAACCTTCTTATAGAGACGAAGCCCGTACGGGTGCAGTGTCTGTGGTCTCTTCACTTCGCCATATGCAGCCTTCCCCTCTGACTTCAGCAGAACTTTAAGCAGTGAAGTTCCTACCTAACAATGCAGCAATTATAATTCTTTCTGCTGACAAAGGCAGCGCCACTGTTTTGCTTGAGACGAATGACTGTGAACAAAGTTAACGCCCTCCTCGAGGATGCCAGTACGTACCTTTCCCTAGGTAAGGGCCCTACAGCCAAACTTCATAGGGATCTCTAGAAGCTGCTCGCAGATGTCTTTCGCTTTATGCCGCCTCAATACAAGTCTCTATATTATTCTCTTCTGTGCAACAATGGATCTCCACCAACTCTTTGTGGATTGTCTGAGATTTAGAAAACATGTGTCCTCATCTGTCCTATTGTCGATTTTACAAGGTCGCCTTTGAACAAGTTTTTGGCTTACCTGCACTGAGTCCTCTCGCCCTGCATCGGAAAAAGTGAAACACACTTAAGGAACTCGTGCAACATAATTGGTAAGGTGCGTGACATGTTGCTGGATGAAAATGACGTTCTGTCATCTTTTAACGTACGGTCCCTTTTTACAAGTGTATGAGTTGGTCTGGTCGTTATTTATTTATTTATTTATTTATTGTACCCTCAGGGCATACAGCATTATAGAGGGGAGTGGGTTTAGAAGACAAAATACAATTGAAACGTGAAAAATAAATCACATTCAGTACATGTGTACAACACTCGAGAACAACGTGTAAATGACAATGCTTACACAATATCTAAAAAAAAAGAAAGCACCGCGACAAATCAAACAAGGAATCAAATAATCAAACAAGGAAGCACCGCGACAAAAAAAAAAAAAAAACATGGCACAACGAATCTGCGATACACAAATGAACGGTAACCGAACAGCAGCAAACAAAACCAGCACGTGCACACACGTGACATGCACGTGTAGGGCAGCCCTAGAGTAAGACCAGTCATAGTCAGACTGAATGGCTATCTAACATGCTTCATATTCAAGTGCAAATACTAAGGGCAAGCAGGTGCAAAGCGCTGCAATTGGTTCTTCTGTGTCCATCACTGTCGCAAACCTTACCATGAAAGCAGATAAAATCGTCCTCTCAATTCATTTGCTGCCCCACCCAAAAGTTTTCTTCTATATGTGAATGATTGTCTTTGTATTTTTCATTGAGATGCCCTGCCACGATTCTTGGAACAGTAATTTCTATTGAGGCCGCGATACAATTTACTGTGGAAGAAGGATCAGATGGCTGCCTTCCGTTCCTTTGTGTCCTTCTCAAAGTATACGGTAGCTGCCTGACTTTTAGTTTTTACAAAAAGGACACACATACTGGTCGTTTCCTGCGCTTTAATTCTGTGCACCCCTCCTGCCATAAACATTCAATTATGTCAACACTTGTGAAGTGTGCTGAGCGGATTTGCTCTAAGCAAGAAGACACACAAGAAGATGTGGAAACCGTTCAATGGAAGCTGGTTGCTTGCAGACCTGTCATCATTTATGAACTCGGTGCAGTGACAACCGCAGCATCCAGCTCAATCTCACACAGCTTCTACAAGAAAACGTGCATCGGTGCCTTACATGTCAAACTTCACTGAAACACTCGCTCGGGTTTGGTGCGGCTACAACGTCCAAGTGCTCACGTCCTGGCATGGAAACTCAGAGGCAGTCTCAGAAATGTCAACGATGAGTTCAACAGACATGACTTCCTCAGTGTAGTGTACAAAATTTCTTGCGAAGTCTATGAGCATGTATATAATTGGAAAGACAGGTAATTAACAAAGAAGGCTCTGGGAACATATTAATGATGTTGAAAACAAAAAAGCGGCTTGTAGTGCCCTCGAAGAGCACGTTGCGTCTACTGGACACAATATTAACTGGGATAATACCTTTATTATTGCCATGAAAATAAAGTTGTTTCCGCAATTGCACATGGAATCTTGGCCATTCGGACTACTGCGCATACACTAAACAGAAATATTGGGACACTGCCCCCAGGTATGCACAATGTCTGCAACACATGCACGATAACACGTACAGGCATGAGCAAAAGAGTGCAGGCCACGAGATCGTGTGGCAGAATGCATCGACGCTCCATCTACTAATGTGGCACCTGCTGTGGTGCGCATGCAGGTCCCGTCATTGTCAGGTCACCTCTCATGTCGCTTTGTTTGATGAGATTATGGTGCCTGTAGCCAAAATGGCTAGTGGGTTCTTTGCCTCATTGAATCTCCACCATTCTTTCACGTAGTGGCTGCGCTGATTTAAACGCCGAGCTCAAGTAATTTTTCCATCGCCTCATTAGTCTAACTAAGCATAGCTAGCAGCATATAACCTGATGATGCCAAGCTTACAAAATTAAGTTTTCTCAGCCCAGCTGGCCTTTGTTTTATTAAACCAAGATAAATTTAATGAGCCTATTTAAGCCAAAGTAAGCATAGTCAAAACTAATCAAACCTGTTTGAGCATGGTATCACCTAATAAAATCTGGCATAAGTAGGTTACATTATGAGCTGATTCTAATCAAGTCTAGTCCAGCTAGCTGTCTTCATGTTAAGTCAAGTTAAGCTTAGATGAGTCGAGGTAAGTGTAGCCAAAGCTAGTTAGGCATAGCTGATCATGATATCCCTTCACGAAGCCAAGCATTGTTAGCCTAAATAATATGAACCTAATAGTCACTTCTTCCGTTGGCTGGGATTTTTCGGGTTCACAGGGGATTCGACTTGAATTAATTGACCACTATAGTGGCCAGTTAATTCAAGTTGAATTCCCCGTGACCCCGGAAAAGCCAAGACCTATGGTTTATCAGTCCGACTTGAATTATTTGACCACTACAGTGGTCAGTTAATTTAAGTTCCATTCTCCATGAGCCCATAAAAGCCAAGACTTGTGGTTTATAAGTACGACTTGAATTAATTGACCACTATAGTGGTCAGTTATGTAAGTTGAATTCCCCGTGACTACAGAAAAGTCAAAACCTGTGGTCCATCAGTTCAAGTTGAATTCCTCGTGAACCCAGAAAAGCCAAGCCCAGGAACAGACGAAGTACTCCTTCTCGACTCCAAACTAAATAAGCTCATTTAGGTCTAATGAGTGTTGGTACAGACACAGTTAGGGGTCTCGAATAGGATTAACTAGGTGTAATTTTCATAATTCTGCGACATCGGGTACCTTAGGTGGGTTTACTTCAATCATTCATAGGTGAAATTTGTTTCGTGATCATTAGATATAGCTTAGCTCAACAAGACTCCTACTCTGCCAGTAGCAATTAGTATCTTTCTGAGCTTGGATTATCTTAGTTTATGAGAAATTTGACATATCTTAATTTAATTAGTTACATTTAGTTAGGTATGACTTAAGTAGACCTTAAATATGCGACTGTGATGCTTAATCAGATTATTCTACACCTACTTTAGTGCCATTTAGTTAGCTTAGTTATGCATGCTTAGTGCAGTTATGTCATGTGAAACTTTAGTATGTAGGCATGTTGTGTTAGATCACATGCTAATTGATTGGGCATAATTAATATTCATCTCAGTTAATATAAATTAGACCTAAAGAGCTTAATTGCTGTCGAGTTAGTAAAATATAATTGTTCTCTATGCGCTTGGTTTCTCTGCGCTCATAGGGATCTGAATCTGATGGATTGGCCACAATTAGATTCACCTTAATAGACTAATTATACTTGGCTAAACTAAGGAACATTATGATTGTCTATGCTTAATTAGCTTTATTAGCTTTGACTATACTTACCTCGAATCATTTTGAGGGTATATGGTAGGGCAAACCCTCCAAAAAATCGAATTTGCGATTCTGACACCAAAAAATTCACTGTTCTCTGAGGAACAAACCAGTGGAAGCCCGACGTCGAGGGACTGCTCCAAGTGGTTTAAATGGTATGCCAAAGTTCACTGCAGGCCCTTTGGTGTTTGCAGAATGCACACGTAAAACTTCGTTTTTCTCAAATTATGTAAAATTTTCAACTTTAAGGTACTTCTTCTAAAAAAGTATTGAATCCATTTCAACTAAACTTTGTATGCATGAGCTACAACAAGTAAGAGATAATCTAAACTAAAGAATTGCTGATTTCATAAAAAGTGAAGCTGTAAAAAATTTTTACAATACGTGCCTTCACTAGCTTTGCGCAGGCAGTAATTTAATTTTTTTCACAAAGACTTCATGAGAAATGCAATACCTTTTTAGTTTAGATGTAACCTATGATTCTCTACAATAACACAGCTAAATATCATTACATTCCCTTTGGTAAATGTAGAGAAAAGGCACATTGAATAAGTGAACTCAATTTATGAGCGGGCCCCAGGAAAGATAGGCAACCTAGGCAAAAAAAAAAGGTGTCACTTGATACTCGGTAGCATTTTTTGTGAGCACATAAAATTTTATGGAAATACACTATGCTAAAACTGACATTTACACTATCATACCCCCTTAACTTGGCTTAACATGGTGAGAGCAAGCTGGACTAGACTTGATTACTGTAGACTCAGCTTAAAGTAACCTACTTATGCCTGACTTTATTAGGTCATACCATGCTCAACTAAGTTTGATTAGTTTCGATTACACTTACGTTGGCTTAATAAGGCTCATCTCAACTTGACGACAAAGGCAATTTGGCTGGACTGAGAAAAATTAATTTTGCATGCTTGGCTTCCTTAGACTATATGATGCTGGCTATGCTTAGTTTGGTTAATTAGCCCGTGTGAGAATTGATGAATATTTAACGACACTGCAAGAAATAACCCCTGCAGTGTAACCATTCCGCAGCCGTTACATAAAAGCATGGCACAGATTTGATGGAGCAAAGAAAGCGGCAGCAAGATGTCGCTTTGGCTATGAGCTCCGTAACCCATCAAACAAAGTGACATTGAAAGGCCATTTGATAACGACAGGACAGGCATGCGCATATATGAGCAGGCATCACGTCAGTAGATGGCGTCTCAATGCATTTTGCCCTGTAATCACATGGTCTGGACATTTTTGCTCACGCCTGTACCTAAGAAGAGCGTACCACTATGACCCAAGGCTCCTGTGTAGGGAGTCAAAACATTTTAAAAAATTTTTTTGTCTTTTACCTTGGTCGGCATTTTCGTTTTATTCCACTGTGTCCTATACCAGATGGCATTCCATCAGACTCTTGACAATAATTGCAGTAAGTACACTGCTTTTTCCCAGTGCACATTAAACAGTTTTGTCCTTGTTTCAATACTGCACAGCATAACCATTTAATTATTAGGTGTCTTATTCTAGTACTGATATTTTATTTGGTTGTCTCCAAAAGAATACACCATCAATGCATTGTTCTCTTTTTTGTATTTTAATTTTAAAAGCATGCATCCCATGAGTTTACCTTTCTCAAACTTTGTGTGCAACATTTATAATGGCATTTACATCATTGCTGCTACCCATTTACATCAATGAGGAAGATCTAAGGGGATGAAATATTCTTTTCATCTTGCTGATCTATTGTTCACATCATTGCACAAGTGTATATCTTCATCATTTTTCACTGTTTGCTATTTTTCATCTTGTGCTTGGTGTTCTTGTAAATAGGAAAGTTTGTCACTACTAGGTCACTTCTTACTGCTAGAGCACACCAAATTATGATATGTTTAGTGGACGTGGTCTCAACAGGCTCCAATTTCTGCAGTCACCTGTTCTGATTTTGAAATAAAATGGGAATACATGCGCACTATTAGGACTGTGTTTTGGAAAGAGAGACGGGGGTGACAGGAACTATGCACCTGCTTTTTAATTAGTGGTTTATTTATTAAAATTTTTGTAATCAACACTACTGTCATTCCAATGAAAACTGTTTTCTGTGGAGAGAGTTAGCATAAGACCAACTCACAAGTCTGTATGAAGGGGTATCAATGTATATGTGTGGATCAAGAAGTTGTGTGAAGCACAAATTGCTCAAAACATGCTATTCAAAATTTTTTAACCTCATTATTATGAAGTCACAACAATTTTGAAACTTATGATATCGTTACTTTCAATATTCTTTGTAAACATACATAATTTTGAAAAAAAAAGTGATCAGTTCTGTGCAAAAGAAAGACTGAGTGCCTCTGACAGGCTAACACGACGTTTACTGTGGATTGAGATTTTTGATAGACTATCAGCATAAATACATTGATGATAAGCAGCATAAGCATAATCCATGCTATCAATTAGGCCTGCAGTAGAGAATTTTTCTGTGTCAAATCAGTTCATGCAGCAGCGAATCCGGGGAAGAGTTGGTGAGCGATCATACCCTCCAGATCTAACTAATCAAACCCTTCACTAGTAGTACGTCCCTTTCCTTCTCTAAAGACTATTCCCTAGGCTTGTGCGAATATTCGAATGCTTGAAATATTTGAACAAATAGTTGAGTATTTGAATTCGCTTCAATTATAATTTAAATTATCGAATATTTTCAAAGTATTCGCAATGAACGAGTAGATGTATATTAATTAGCATGTCACCTCCTGTAAAGATGGTTTCACTGCAATGTCGGACTGCTGATCCAAGAAAGCATTTATAAAAAAAATTGCTTTGTCGCAAAGCCCCTCCTTAAATTTAAAGGGGCTCTGCAACACTTACTGAACATGGTCAGAAAATGCTGCCGATTGGTAGTCGAAGCTACTGAGAGTACCCGAGGCAAATATAGCGCAGCACGCGACCTGTAATTCACAATCAATTTTCAAAGCTAAAAATTTCTTTCTTTCCTCGGCAAATGACACTACAAGCTCAAAAATCACTTGTCACAGCGTCGCAGCCATTGGCTGATTTGAGCATGACACACTCGTCGTTACCGGGGCCACCGTGGGAGGTCGCCGCTTGTCCACGAGTACGTGCGCGATCGCACTAAAAAGCCACGTATTCAAAGAAAAAAAAAAACAGGTGCTCAAAGTCACGCTCAAGGTGCGTGTAACGTATTTTCTTTCATTGTGACATTCCCCCCTGCTTAACTTCCAGCTATATCAATATGACGAGAAGAGAGAATGCAATGGCAGTGTGCGACAAATTTTTGGAACTCCGCTCGTACTGGACTAATTCTAGAAACTTTGCGGCAATACATTTGTGAGGCAATAAGCATGTTTACTGGCTCCACAGCTACTTGAAAAAGTGTTGCAGGACCCCTTTAAAGGAAGATGTTACCCTCAAATCAGTTCTTCATTTTATTAAGCTTGTTATGACGGCTTATATGCTCCAAGTATAACACATTTTAAAACATTAAGTATCTTACAGGTTATCACTCGCATTCTATCAAAACTACTACTGAAGGTGGTTTCGGCTTCATTTGAACAAAAAAAAAAGGCATTTGCATAGAGCCTCTATTTCAATTCAAAAGAGATATTGTGCAGGTTAGTTAGGTCATGATAAATATTCCTTTTTTTATATGTGATACATATAATTCAAATTCGATTTGAAACTATTAGATCAAAACCACTATTCGCTACGAATTCGCTTCGACCCTAAAATTCATTATTTGCACAAGCCTAGTGGTGAGCTTTACCTTCGAGATATTTTAATTTGGTGTTAAAGTAAGCACAAGTGCTTATCTGAGTTGGTAGCCCTTTACAATATCACCACTAGTAGAGCATAAAGTGGGGATTCGTGTGATGTTCAAAGAGTAAAGGGAGCATTATTAACTTCACAGACAAGTTTGCAGGGGGTTCGCAAGATTGCAACTGACACCCCTCTGACCGTGTTAGTGGGCTGCTCTTAAGGGGGTTCTGGCAGCTTGTGCCAGTGGCTTTTGAAGCGCTGTAGCTATTCTTTTTTTTTTTTCTGAGTGGGCACTGTGCTTGGCAGGTGACACGTGTGTCTAATGTCACTTTGAAGAATTTGCCTGATGCTTAGCATGCTAACTCGATACTTTAGCACCCATGTCCCATTTTTTCTGCATGCGAGGCACAAATTTAGATAGTGTGCTCTCAATGTCACTAAAGGTTGAGCGCACGTGATCTTATGACCCCATTGCGGTAGATTTAGTGAGAAAACCAAGCACCACGAGTTAAAAATAAAAAGAATTTTGCATAAACAGACAAGTTTTGTACCAAAGCTTGACTATCTGTACTGTTTTTATCATTACTACATAACATTAATGAGAAGCAACAGACAATAATGTTTAGGAAATAATATCTTTTTTATACTATTGTTTATTAGTTCTATTAGTACACTGCCTAAGAAAGAATGAGCTCTTGAATTTATTATTTTTTCCTACATCACAAAAGAGAGAGACCATGCATCGATTTGTGATGTGAAACTGTGCACTTGTTTTCAAGCAAGTCAATGCATTCATATTATATGATAAATAAGAATGACTTTTTATATAACCAAGAAGAAGAAAGAAGGAGAAGATTAAGTGCTCTAAACATTTTACACTTTTTCTTCTCCTTGCAGAATGGAACAATGAAAGAGCTTTGTGTAGAGCTCAGACCAGTTGATCAGCAAGAACTGCGGAACTTTCCACCGAAATACAAGTAGTACACTCAACTCTGTCAGAAGAATTGTGATTGGATCTCAAGGAATAGAATTAAAGAAAAAATGAAGCATCGTTACCTAATCCGAAGGGCGGCTAACCGCTGAAGTGGCTTCAAAGAACACGACACCCTAAAAATGGTACAAGCTCTCCTCTACAGCCGCATAACATACGGAACTCCCTACCTCAACCTGAAGACAGCGGAGAAACAAAAACTTAATCTGCTGATACGAAAGGCTACAAAGCTTTTCCTAGGACTGCCGCCAGTCGCCTCCACTGACCAATTGCTTCGCATGGGAGTTGGCAATACGTGGGAAGAACTCGCCGAAGCACATCTCATCAACTAGATCAAGAGACTCAAGCTGTCACTCAACTCAAGTCGTCCTTCAACACACAGCATATGAGACCACCCTAGAACCCAACGAAAAACGCAAAGGTAAAATACCGTCACAGCTCCGAGAATGCCTTGAAATTCAGCAGATGCGATGCATACTCAACATCACCGAGCAAGGCGACTTGCCAGGGTTAACATGATCCGGAAAAAACTATCGCAATGACCTGCAGGAGCGATACGTGGACGCAGCCAAATATCCGGGGCGTAACGCCTTCACGACTACCGTCACAGATTACAAGGACGCGGTACTGGCATCAGCGACTATCCTTGCCAAACGCGCGGAAACAGCTGAAGAGGCTGCTATAGCACTCGCCACTCAGACGAGTGAGGATCCCATCGTGGTCTTTACCGACTCGCAAACAGCAGCGCGAAACTACCTGAAGGGCAGGGTCTCCACAGTGGCAATAAGGCTACTAAAGCACATGGACAACCCTTTTTTCCTACTCATGCATCGTGTGGATCGAAGGTCTCGGGGGAAATAAAGCGGCACACACCGCAGCCCGCGAATGCGTCAACCGGGCATTCCCGTACGAGATCCGAGGCACCTCCCACTCAAATACAGAAGCAGAGGCAAGAGAACCTGTACCACTGACGTATCATGCATTGCTGCAACATTATCGGCTCGAACGCAGGTTATACCCTCCGCCACATCTAAAACTCACAAGAGACGAAGGCACTGACTACAGGTGTCTTCGAAGCAACACCTTCACCCACGGCGTACTATTGCACCATATGAGGCCAACTTTGCACAGCTACATCTGTCCTCACTGCAATGTGGCAGACACTCTGGCGCACCTCCTACTGCAGTGCAAAGTAAGCGTCCCAAGGCTACAAGCAGCAGCACCAGATACGAACCAAGACCTCCTCAGTGAAGCGTGAGAGGCTGCGATCTCCCAGCCGGGCCTGGTCGAGTAGCGTCAACTCGTCGCGTGAGCCTGGCGGGCTGTCCAGGCCAGAGGGTTACTGTAATAAGGGACCCTCCCACCTTCACTCACAAGCTTAATTCAATAAATGTTTTTCTCTGTCTCTCGACGCAGCTGGAAAAACTGGCCAAAATTTCCGTGGGGTAAAACATACAGAAATAAAACTTAGGCAACACACAGCATAGAACATGAAACGGAAACGTTGCACTTGAAACCAAAAACCCCAAACACCGGCACTCGCCTTCGACATCCCATACAGTCAGCTGCAGCGTCAGCTTAGCTTGAGTCTATAGCATTGTTTTCTTTTTCGGGTGTGGTCATGTTGAGGGCGGTTTCTGATGTTTTGGTACCCGTCATTGTTCGGTTTTGACTTTCCCTCGTATGCAACCTGTAACGAAAGTCCATTTATAAAGCCGTGTGCAAGCAGATTCTGTAATGGTTATGCCAATTTCTGACATGTGAATGCACTAGGTCGGGGAGACCGTTGGTGGGAAATGGGCACTCGCTGTCTGTAAGCACTGTAACAGCAGCTACGCTCCCCCAACAGCAGCTCCCCCGTTAGCTCGGGTTCGTGGTGTCGCTACACACCAAACGCCTACTTGCGCAGGCACCCCTGCGGTAATAAATTTGCAATAAATTTATTTATTGTTTAAATTTAATAAATTTTTAATACTTTTTTATTTTTTTTAAACTTAATGAATTTTTAATTTAATAAATTTATTTATAATAAAATGCAATAAATTTATTTCAATCAATCCTAAACAATACAATTTCAATTCATTTCGTTTTTAGTCTTAGCTAACGGTTGTAAGCGAGCAGCAAATGTGTGCAGCCAATTCAATCGACACAAGTTATTATTTATATGCTTTAAAAAAAAGGACACTTTTACAGATAATTGCTCACAAGCTAACCAAACAGCGACATCATTATAGCGGGACCGTTAATGCGCTGCCATGAAAAGAACATAACACAAGTGAAACAAACTTTGGTATAGGTACAGTAGTGCAGGCTAACAGTGGTTGACATAGCAATCTCTGCGGACCACTGTCGACATCAAAATGAAGTTTCTTCGAAGATGTTCTGTCATGTACGCCCCCGCACACGACGGTACGCATAAATCACTGCGAGCTATATTTAAAAAAAATAATGATTGTTTATTTTACACACGGCTGAAGCGAAAACAATGATTCACTAGCTGTGCCAGCAGTGGGGGTAAAAAAAATAATGTTCAAGCATTAAATGGAAGACTCCGCAGTGGCGCACTTTCAGGAACACCGCTCGGTCATTGCTCGGTCAGGCTTGAACGTTGTTAAAGAAGTGACTGAGGAATGACCTTGCTTTGGCGCTCCCTTCTGCGCCACGTTCAGTAGTCAGCCGCGATCGTAGCTTCCGCCCCCCCACCCCCTGCGGTCTACCTCCAACAAAATTTCGAGTCGCGGACCAGCTGTTTCGACTCAGCCTGCAAGGTGAAAACAAGAACAAACGTACATTCACCATGTATTCTTAACGCTAATGGGATGGGCTTTCCCAGCAGAATGTGTAACCATGTAACACAAGTCATGTTTTTATTGCCTGGGCATGGCCAGGCAAAGGGGGAGGAGGAAAGAACTTTATTCAGAGTCCAGCGAGTAGATGGGGTGGGCGAATGGCCCCGCCTAGGTTACGAACAGGAGTCCTTGGATCCTGGCGGCTTCCTCGGCCCAATAGATGGTCCACATTTGGTCTTCGAGAACGGGGCTGAGCATTGCGGCTTCCCAGCGCACGCGCGAAGGCTGTCACCAGAGGCCGCATACTCGTTATGGGCACTAATCCCTCTACATTCCCATAAGATATTCTCCGGAGTGGCTCAGGAGTCACAACACTTGCACCTGTCCGTTTTGTAAATATCAGGATATATAATCTGCGAGAGTGCAGGATTCGGATACGTCCTAGCTTGTAACTGCCGCCATTCGACAGACTGTCTTTTTGTTATTTTTGGGTGAGGGGGCGGGAATATGCCCCTCTGTAATCTATAATGTTTTGTAATGTCACTGAACACAGCAGACTATTTCCCAACCCTACCGCCTTCATATGAAAGCTAGTAGCCAGATCCAAGTGCACAGTCGTTTGCGTCCCATTTCGAAGAAGCTTGGCTCCTCGGCTGTATTCGTAAACTGAACAACTGCTAGTTTTGCCTGCAGCTTTCGTTAAAAGCGCGACTCCACATGCATGAACAGAATAAACAACAATCTCTTTCTTTTCCGAACTGTTTTTAAACAAGACCATTTCTACGATGCACTCATGATCTGGTTTGAAAATGAGATCTGCATGTGTAATTTGAAGGTAGCAACTCCGCAAGTACAGTACAACTCGTCGCACTGCCGATGGCGAGAACGAGAAGAGCCTGGAGCTTACGGAGTCGTGTATGGCTGGTGCCGTTGTCAGATAGGAAGGAGACGCGGCGCCGAAACGCTTTGTCCCAGAGTCACACTTAACTCATCAACCCATCATCATCCTACGTCTGTCCCGGCACCACCTCCCCCCAGGGTTGTGTGGGGGGAAGATTTGTTTCGGGCAGACGGCCATGCCCTGGCAAGGGGGCCACGGTTCGGCGCCAGGCGCCAAACAGACGCGGCCTGCCTCCCGGCATACAAGCCAGGGAGGCCCGACAAAGGGACTACCCTCCAGCGGAGCAACTTCAGTCGCAACGCGCAAAGTGAACGTACCCTGGCAGGGTGGGCTATCGCAGCACGTGGGGTGTGCTGCGGTTATGGCCCGTCTCCTGACCGCTAGGGCCCAGCGAGACTTGACACAGGGGCTACCCTTCGGCGCAGTAGCTCTCGCCACCGCTCGCAAAGAGTAGCCCGTGAAGACCACGTCCAGTTCGCAAGTCTCTTCATCAACCAGGAGGCACAGGCCTCGCGACCGGATTCGGTGGCTGCGTAGACCTCAAACTTTCCAACTTTTTTTGCGGCTTCTTCCGATGTTGGCGAAGTCCAGGAGCGCAGCTTTGTCGCCAGCAAAGTCCACGGGGCGCCGACGGCTAGGGCGAAGCGGTAGTCGGTGCCCCCCACTGAGCCAAGAGGCATGATGGTGATCCAATTTTATACGAACAATGTGACTGGCTGTGATTCCATCATGTCAGGCAGCACGCAGCAGCATAGAGAATTAAAAAAGGCAGCGTCTCGTGCGCCGCGCGGCGCTCTAGCCCATGACCTACTACACTCCTGACCTGCCCAGAGAGCACCTCTTCCAGCGCCCACGTTCTAGTTCATACCTTCTGCCGCTAGGGCCGTAACCTACGAGCGGCGTGGCGCTAGGCAGCACCTGCTCGCTGACGTCATCTTCACTCTTTGTGGTCAAATTTTGACCAACAAAGCACTCGTAGTGCGTATTTATGATCCAAAATTTAGAATTATTCAGAAATAATAATACTAAAAGACATTCAGAATTTTTTTGCAATAAAATGCACGCGACCACGCATAGGCTGCCCTACATCGTGTAAATCTACGGGTTCCCACGTTTGTCAACCAGTGTGCTATAAATACTCAAGCGCTCTGAACACCTTGCTTAACCAGCAATGTATGGGAAGAAATAGTCACATATATGCCGCCAGTTCACTGCAGAATGCAGGCATTCTTATACCAGCGCCTACAAAACAACCGTAAAGAAACAGACGAACAGGTTATAGGTAGCGCCACCTACGGCGAGCGATTGAACGAGAGCGGGGACACGCGCTCCCATAGGAACCCCGCTATCTGAACAGGTCAGGAGTGTAGTAGGTCATGCTCTAGCCATCCCCACACAGAACTGGCTGCTGCGCTGCACGGAAGTGACGTCACTTTAAAAAAATTAACGTAAAGCTATTTAAATGTGCAAATAATTACTTTATAATGCAATAAACTTACAAAATTATCTTTAAACAAGTGTGTAACGTGTTTTTATAGTGCATAAATTAATTATTAACGCATTGAACAAAAATATTTGTTTTTGTATACTGTTTTTGTAATATTAGTATATATTGCTAAATTTAACAACCTAATAAATTATTTGTTGGTTTATAAGTATTATTAAAAGGAAAATAAGTTGATTGTTTGTTCTGTGCTCGAGGGTGCAGCGGGTTTGCCCCTGGTTTCGGTTTGGAGCGTATTTTGATCCTACGACTACCCTAATACAGTACATGTGTACAGTATTGTACACATACAGTACACATACGTACAGTATCGCACACAATATTGTACAGTACATGTGTACGTTCTACATCGCAATGTGCCATGTCAACAGCATTCGCCGAACAGGGTGTGATAAATCTGCATTGCAACGTCAACAGAGTGTTCCTTTGATAGACCGAGAGGAAATCGGTGGTCTGGCGTCAAATTAATGTGCATCCTTGCCTGTCGACAGAGTGTTTCTTTTGTAGACAGAGAGGAAATCGGTGGTCTGGTGTCAAATTAATGGGCATGCTTGCCTTTCGTTCGCGAAATCTATGCGTCCAGTGACGCTGTTCTGGTACCACGTCTACTGCGGCGCGTTTTTCTGTCATCAGAGCCTCAATAAATAGCGTGAACAGCATTGCTTACCCAGTGGCGGAGGAAACGATGCAGTCAGTTGCATCGTTTTCGCTTACGGGCCTGGAGTTTTGTGTGTCCTTGTACGTCTCGGCAAGAAAGTGCATCGATTGTTGAACAAGCGTATAAATGTCCTATTCTGCGAGGATAATCAAACATTCGAAATCAAAGGAGGCGGCATTCAGGAAGATCAGTCCAATATGTGCTTAGGAGAAACTTGTTAACTTGTGTCGCAGACAGTACATTGTTGTTATTGATTTCAGCAGTGCTCTGAGGGACGAGGATCTTTCAGTGCGCTGCTAAAATCAAGAATGCGATCCAACTTGCGTATGCAATTTTCAGTTTTCATGCAGCACATTATTGATCGCCTTATATGAAAAAGTTAACAAAAAGTCATTTATGTACGTGCTATGCATGCCACGTTAAGCTTCTGTGCTAACTATACCCTTGCACTGGATATTAAAATGTTTACATGCTTACACTCTGAGGAAGAGATGGTCCGCTTATTTCTTTTAAACAAATCTGGAATGTTGGCCATGTTGTCGCTTGTGCCTCTAGACCAGGTAGTCGTGTCTGGACCACCAAGCAAACCAGCTTGACCTTCCTCATGCCCAGGGTTACACATCTTAATTCATGCGGCTACGATGTGCTGCTGCACTTCCACTAAGTATGAGTTGAATATGTTCGCAAATAGACTGCCATATAAAGCACTTGCAGGTGCTCTTCGGTTTTTTTTTTTTAGCGTGTTATAGTGCAGCGATTGGTTCGCAGGTAGGACTTGCAAACCTTGTACAGCTATGGACAGGGCTGACTATTGTAGCTTCGTATGCATGTAGAAACCTTTTCCAAGTAGAAAGGTTATTATCATCAACATAAGAGAAAGGTATACAAGCTGTTTTCATCCAACCTTTCTTCACAAATGAGATAAAGATGACTAACCCATTACTACTTGAATTACCAGCCATACTGTACAGGTTGCCATCAATTTAATTAATGCAACACCCAACATTAAAACCACACTAATTCATTAATTTCACCTGTGACGACAATGTTAGTACAGTCAGCATTAGGCCGGCAATCGTGGCACTGCACGAGAGCCTCTTTTAATGTTGCCTATAGCAGCTAGATTACAAAAGCACTACAATTTTGTCGAAAAACTCACATGATCTACGAAGTCTTCACGTCTCGCTATTGAGGTGACCAGGGCATGGTTGGAAGTGCTGCGATCATATGTCTGACTAAGGAGCTGAAGTGCTTGCTTCATGTGTGATGCCTGTATTGCGTTGATTTGCTTGCATCGGATCCATGCATTCATTGTGCACGATGACCTAAACTGATACGACACATGCATTTTAATCTCTCATAACATAGACAGATTAAGAGATGCCCTTCTTGGCTACTTAGTTCATAACTGAAGCTCAACAGTGGCAGGACAAAAACATGTGGGTCTTAAGGACCGGGCAAAATCCTCCTGACCTTATATGATGGTCTACTGACAAATTTTGTCGCCTCCTCACCTACGCCAAATTTAGTGTTAGTTATAAACGTTCGGCGATTTTAAACTTCCAGGCTTCAGTTTTGTCACTTTATCTATCTTGGCTAGTGATAAGGTAGCCCATGCCTTACTATAAAAGCTTGTTAAGACTTTCGCCTAACTCAGTTTATCACGAAGCCTATACAAATTGTAGGTTCTGATTTTGATGAGATAAACCTTGAAACTTCTTTTTCTGAGAGCCTTTTAGCTCTATGTTCTCCCCATTTTTTTAAACAAAATTAGACGCCGTTCAAAACTACCCGAACTCATGATATGACACATACCTGTTACAAAAGTACGGTGTAGTAAATGTGCATTTTTGCCTCAAAGAGCCAATAAAAAGAAGAAACAAAAATGTCTGTGTAGGTCTACACTGTACCCTATTAATTTTTGGGAATTCAACAGCAAGTGATATGGATTACAGAAAAATGCTCAAAGCCTCAAGCCGTCAGTTGAGGTGCTGTGCACTATCATCATCAGCCTGACTACGTCCACTGCAGGACAAAGGCCTCTCCCATGTTTCGCCAGTTAACTCGATCCTGTGCTTGCTGCTGCCACTTTACACCCACAAACTTCTTGATCTCATCTGCCCACCTAACCTTCTGTCTCCCCCTAACTCTCATGCCTTCTCTGGGAATCCAGTTAGTTACCCTTAACGACCAGCAATTGTCCTGTCTATGCACTACATGCCCAGCCCATGTCCATTTCCTCTTCTTGATTTCAACTATGATATGCTTAACCCCGTTTTGTTCCCTGATCCACTCTGCTCTCTTTTTGTCTCTTAAAGTTACACCTACCATTTTTCTTTCCATTGCTCGCTGCATCATCCTCTATTCAAGCTGAACCCTCTTTGTAAGTCTCCAGGTTTCCGCTCCGTAGCTAAGTACCAGCAAGTTACAGCTGTTATATATCTTCTTCTTGAGGGATAGTGGCAATCTACCTGTCATAACATGAGAGTGCTTGCCAAATGTGCTCCACCCCATTCTTATTCTTCTAGTTACTTCAATCTCTTGGTTCGGCTCCGTGGTTATTACCTGCACTAAGTAGACATAGTCTTTTACTAAAAACTCGCGCTCAGCTTGACGACTTAACTCATCGCCGCAGAACTGCCCGCCTTTCGCTTCTCCACAAGCTCTATCATCACCCATACCTTCACCGCATTTTCGAAGCACCAACAGTCATCTTTCCACGCACAGACCATATCTTCAAGATAAAATGTATAACTTATCACTCAGCTCATTACGCTAATTCCTTCATTCCCCGAACAATAGTTGCATGGAATAGCTTGCCATCCCACATTGCCACTCAAGCAGATTTCCCAACATTTAACGAACTTTTACTCAACATTTCCGATTAGATATCCACCGCGCGTACTCTCATTAAGCTTCTTCATATGTACATCAGTGTTTATTTTTCTTGTTATCATGTGTTAATGTTTTTCACGATCATTGTACACGCTTGATTTGTATTATTTATGTGTTAATTACGAACTTTTGTATCTTAAGATCATGCCATCATTTTAGTTTTTTTTTCCTTGTATACTGTATTTGTTAGTGCCCTTAATTTATGTTTCCAGTATTCAATATTTCATCTCTACTTAATTTTTCTTTTTTTCATAGTATCTGATTTTGGTTGTTGTTGTTGCTTTTTGTATTTAGCTCGCTTTCATTATTTTGTTTAATCTTGTTTTTAGACTGTATAAGCGTACCAAAATTTGTTTCATGTGTTTGTTCCCCTATGTAGTACCCCTTCGGGGGCCTTTAGGGGTATTATGAAATAAAAATAAATAAACAACTTGAAGTGCACTATTAACTATCTTGAAGCACTGCTCTCTTCCGAGGTTGTTGTACATTACTTTCGTTTTCTGCAGATCAATTCTAAGACCCACCTTTCTGCTCTCCTTGTCTAATTCTTTAATCATGAGTTGGAATTAGTTCCCTGAGTTACTCAGCAATGAAATGTCATCGGCGAAGCGCAGGTTACTAAGGTATTCTCTATTAACTCTTATCCCTAACTGTTCCCATTCTAGGCCTCTGAAAACCTCCTGTAAGCACGTGGTAAATAGCATTGGGGAGATTTTATCCCCCTGCCTTACACCCTTCTTGATTGGTATTCTGTTGCTTTCTTTATGAAGCATTAGGACAGCAGTTGATCCCCTGTAGATGTACTCCAGGATCTTTGTATATGCTTCATCGACGCTCTGATTCCACAGTGTCTGCATGACTGATGATATTTCTACTGAATAAAACGCCTTCTCGTAATCTATGAAGGGTATGAATAGTGGTTGGTTATATTCTGAGCATTTCTCTATTATTTGATTGATAGTATGAATGTGGTCGATTGTTGAGTATCCTGTTCGAAATCCTGCTTGTTCCTTTGGTTGATCGAATTCTAATGTTTTAATAACTCTGTTAGCAAGTACCTTTGTAAATAACTTGTATACTACGGACAGTAACCTGGTCGGCCTGTAATTCTTTTAGTCCTTGTAATCTCCTTTCTTATGTATTAAGATGATGTTAGCATTCTTCCAAGACTCTGGTACCCTTCCCGTCAGGAGACACCTCGTAAATAGGATGGCTAGTTTTTCTAACACAATTTGTTCTCCATCTTTCAGCAGATCTGATGTTACCTAATCCTCACCAGCAGCTTTGCCTCTTTGCATGCTCTCCAAAGCTTTTCTGACTCCTTCTATCATTACTAGTGGGGTGTCATCTGGGTTACTGCAAGTTCTTATAGTATTAAGGTCGAGGTTGTCCTGGCTACTGTACAGATCTCTGTAAAACTCCTCCGTTATTTTAACTATCCTATCCATATTGGTAGTTATTTTGCCTTCTTTGTCCCTTAGTGCATATATCCAATTTCTCCCTATTCCAAGTTTCCTCTTCACTGTTTTGACGCTTCCTCCATTTTTCAGAACATGTTCAATTCCCTCCATGTTATACCTTCTTACATCGAATACCTTACGCCTATTAATCAACTTCGAAAGTTCTGCCAGTTCTATTTTGTCTGTTGTACTTGAGACTTTCATGCTTTGGCGCTCTTTAATGAGGTTATTCGTCTCCTGGGACAGCTTGGCAGTGTCCTGTCTAAGTACCGTACCTCCAACTTCCACTGCACACTCCATAATGATACTCTTCAGATTATTATTCATTGCGTCAACGCTAAGGCTGGTTTCCTCGATAAGAGCCGAGCACCTGTTCTGAAGGGAGACTCTCAATTCCTCTACTTTCCCTCACAGTGCTAGCTAATTGATTGGCTTCTTGCGTATCAGTTTCTGTCGTTTCTTCTTCAAGTCTAGGTGAAATCGAGACCGTACCATTCTATGGTAACTGCATCACACCCTGCCAATCATTTCCACATCCTGCACGATGCCTGGGTGTGCACTCATTATAAAGTCTATTCCGTTTTTACTTTCCCCATTAGGGCTCCTCCATGTCCACTTATGGTTTCCTCGTTTTTGGTAGAAGCTATTCAAAATACGTAAATTATTGCGTTCTGCAAATTCTACTAGTAGCTCTCCTTCGGCATTTCTAGTACCGATGCCATAATCTCCTACTGCCTGGTCTCCAGCCTATCTTTGCATTAAAGTCTGCCATCAGTATAGTATGGTGTGTTTTTACCTTACTCATTGCTGATTCCACGTCCGTCTTCATAGAAGCTTTCAACTGATGCGTCATCGTGGCTGGATGTAGGCGCGTAAGGTTGTATCCTTCATCTTGTATCTCTTATTGAGTTTAATTACCATACCTACCACCCTTTCATTAATGCTATAGTATTCCTATATGTTGCCAGCTATGTTTCTGTGAATTAGGAACCCCACTCCCAGTTCTCTTCTGTCAACCAAGCCTCGATAGCAAAGGAGGTGCCCATTCTGTAGCACCGTATAGGCCTCATCTGTCCT
This sequence comes from Rhipicephalus annulatus, assembly GCA_013436015.1. Lineage (NCBI taxonomy): Eukaryota > Metazoa > Arthropoda > Arachnida > Ixodida > Ixodidae > Rhipicephalus > Rhipicephalus annulatus. The sequence goes on along the minus strand of WOVY01000133.1, from coordinate 4,133 downwards.
CCTAACCTCACTGAGTTTTATTATATCCCATTTAACACCCTCTAGCTCCTCGAGTAGTACAGCTAGGCTTCCCTCACTAGATGAGGTTCTAGTGTTAAACGTTGCCAAGTTCAGGTTCCAATGGTGGCCTGTCTGGATCCAGAGATTCTTAGCACCCTCTGCTGCATTGCAGATCTGACCGCCGCCGGGGTCAGTTGCTTCGCAGCTGCTGGGGACTAAGGGCCGTGAGTTATTTGACGTATGCATGTGGGAGGTAGTGGCCAGATACTGCACCCGGGTGGCCAATCCATCTCTGGTGAGAACCCCCCCCCCCCCCCTTAGCTTGGGTCCGTGGTGTCACTACACACTAAACGCCTGCTTATGCAGACACCCCTGCGTGTCCACTGTGCTATGTAATAAACCCTGGAGATTTTGGAATGTAATATAAGCCGCATTTATATCCTGATCCATCTGAACATTGACTAGCTGAATGGCGTCTATTCTGCCTATCTCATTATAAAAGCGTTCTCATCTGCATCTGTTTTCACTCTTGAAATGGTTACTCCTTTTCGAATCTTTAGTTCATTTCATGATTTCTCTATTCTATGCAATAAATTTGTAGTCGTCAGTAAAGATGGTATTTTTTCTTTATTTAGAAACAATAAAAATGCTGCAAGTATAGATCTCCTTGTTTTTAGCCACGATATATTAAAATATATTTGGGAGCATTTTTGAAGCCTTTACTGCACTTTTTTTATGGATCATTATCCTTTTGCTGCATTCCTCATCACTGGTGTGAAGCCAAGTTATGCAATGTTCTAATCGGGCACCTGCCCTGATTCTCTAAACTACAGACTCATTCCTTTCACTTACACTTTTTCCAAGCTCCTCAAAGGCATCATTCAAACTCAAATAAATAATTATTTCAAAGATTACATCATGTTTAAATAGCACAGTTTCTGTAAGGAATTTCCTTGTGATCATCAGCTGACATAATTTACTCATGGCTTATTAATAGACACTGGCTTTCAAGTTGAAACCTTGTTTCCCAGTTTTTTCGGTGCACTGATTGGGTCTCCGACCATAGGCCTGTATTCACTAACCATCCTCGGTGTTACCTCAAGTTTTTGTTATCGGTTGTAAGCCTTTATTGCGCTTGATGTACAAAGTTGGCCAGTATTCGTGAACCAGTCTTGTTGTAGTTTTTTACCTCCTTACCATTTTTGTGCCTTTATAACACAAGTAGAGGGTACAAAAGCTTGAGGAGAACTCGAGGAAAGGCCAAGGTTGGTTTGTGAATACGGGCCATAGACTCTGTAGTTAACACAACTGAACATTCACACACACATCTTAGTATACAAGGGTTCCTCTGATATCGCAGTCAATTCACCTCTGTTAATGGCTCTTACTCTTCGACAGCTCAAGTAACATTCGGCACTCCGCAGGGAAGTTTCCTTGGTCCCCTGTTCTTTTCTAATATTTGTTAATGATTTGCCTGAATGTATTTTTTCTCAAACTAGACTTTTTCACTGATGACCTCATTTGTAGTGTACTGAGCCATGAAAAGTAACTCTGGCTATCAGTTATTATAAAGCAACCTCTGTTCAATTACAACTTGGTGCTCATCATGGCTACATTTCTAAATAAGTGTAAGGCTCAACTTGTCACGTTTACAAAAAGTTTTATGCTGCTTTCTGAACTTCACATACTCCAAATACATAAATGTTGATTCAGCTTGCACTGACAACTATTTAAATGTTCATTCTATGTTTGACCTGACATGGAGCCGTCATACCTATTTCGCTTTGTAGTTGCCACTACCTCTCTGCCTCTCAAATTGTAATCTACAACATGCTCCTGCACAGGTGCTTAATCTCACCCACTTTACTTTAATTCATCCTAAATATAGAGTATACTTCATAGATGTGGCACCTGAATTAGGCCTACATCATAGGCAACATCGATCTCTCCAAAAAAATGCAACAGATTTTTTTTTTTCTGATTACTACCATTTCATTGGTGTGTCAGTCCTAAAGGCTTGTGCTGGTCTTGATAACCTTTACCATCATTGTACACTAGTTTCTTTACCTCTTTTTTATAAAATATACTGCCACTCATTACTTCATTTTTTTTCCAATCATATTTCCACATCACCATCGTCCTTTCAAAATTAAACACATAGCTTGCTGTACTTCCATCTTTGCTAAATCATTCATCCCTAAAACCATTATCGAGTTGAACTGGCTGCCTCCTTATATTACAACTAAAATTAATACACTTAAATTTAATAAACTTATTAAAAGTATTACCCATTTGTAGGCTGTCTCACTAGAGCTTTTCTATTTTCAGAATTGCATTTTTGTATATTTTGTTTGTTATGTCACACTTTTTTAGGTGTTTGTTTGATGAGTATTGTTGTTCTGCTGTTTATTGATGCTACAGCCTATCTGTTTTTCCCTCCTCTTTATGTAATATATCCCTACAAGTAAAGGCCTTGAGGCATTTCTTGCAAAAAAATCAGTAAATAACAATTCTAATGTACCAAAGTCTCCTTCCCATTTAAAAGAAACTGCTTTATGAATTTTTAGGCTAGTTCGTCATTATCAATAAAGTTTGTGAATGTCTTTTTTATGCCATTTCTAAGCCTGAAGAAAAAAATAGCAAGAAAATACTTTAGCCACAAAAAAAATCATTTTTTATTCAAGAGAAGCATTTGCATGTATAGGCTGGTGCACATGTATGCACTTATATTTTCAGATGGTGGTGCCGCTTCAGTGGCTCATACAGTACTCGCCTACTGCACCCAATAGATGCAGCTTTGATTAATCCAGGCACCATGGTTGCATTTCTGTAGAAGTGAAATTCTAGAGAACCACGTCAGGTGGAATACTAGGGCACAATAAAGAACCCAATGGGGTTCAAATTGTCTGGAGCCTTCCAATACACTGTCTCGAAAAGGTCGTACTACTTTGTTAAAGTCTGTAACCTAAATTTAGAGGCAAAACTCTAAAGTAAATGATAACAGTACACTGATGAAGTCATGCAATAAAAGTTTGGACACAGCATGGTAGAGTTGACGTGTCAGAATTAATGGTGTGAAAGTATTGGAAAAGTGCAAGTAATATTGTGCAGTACCATTCAATTTGGTCTTTTGTTTGAATAACTCTAGGGAATATTTTTTGATTGTTTAAAATTACAGCAAAATCTCAATAGTATCAAACCAAACACGAGATAAAGGTATGATAAATATAATCCAAAAGGCCAGAATTTGTTAGATATAGACAGCAATCACTTATACTTTTTAAGGAGAGTCACCAGATATTTTAGGCCCATGGCAAAGTAGCTCCAGTGCGTTACATGCCACAAAAGTGCTACTGACATTCTTTTGGGCCCCAAATCTGAACGAAACATCGTAATAGTGTAGTGCACATGTGTGAGTGTATGTGTTATGTGTTTATCACTGCATATATCATAGTTATCACCCAGTATCTGGAGTAACATGTCAGGCGAAAAGCCAGACAAACATCTACAACTCTCCACTAAAATGATACTCACTCTTCAACAGCTTTTTGCAAAAATCTGGCTAAAAAATCACCAAATTTTTTCTTTGTGTTTAAAACTTGCTCTGCTTGCTAATTTCTGTAGACGAAACTTTTTCTTGCCTGTTCGTGCTAGTTTATAGCTTTTCGCCGACTCAGCTAGAGAGTATCAAACAACAATTTTCATTCAAAGGATGTCTATAGGATGCACTCGATAAAATGGTGTTTTGGCAAGCTAATGAGATAATGTAACTGTAAATAAATTACTTTTTATGTATAAAACTCATTAAGGGATTTTGGCACGAGCCAAATTGAATAAATTTGTGAAATTCGATATTCACTGTAGAAGCATGTCAAAAAATAAAACGGCACAAATAATATGTCATAGCAGCCTGTTCAACATGCTATGAAGTAAAAACGATTAAGGTGCTCAAGATATATCGACTGAAAAATAAATTCCAATTTCTTTTTTTTTTAGAAGAAAGCTCAAGTGTCACTTATGGACTAAAAGTATTCATAAAGTTATATATATACCTAAAATATGTGAAGTTACAGGGAAGTATTGTTTTGAACTCGAAAACTACTTTATTTTTTTTCAATTTGTAACACTGTAAA
>WOVY01000132.1:0-19090 GCA_013436015.1 Rhipicephalus annulatus | reverse complement strand
AAGGACCGTGCCTCGCAAGTAAAGCCCCGAGAGCATGAGCAGAGAAGTAGCAGATGAGGATGCTCATGCGCTGCATTTCCAAATCTCACCAGCACTAAGCTTGATGGATGCTGGCCACGCACTAGCGTGTTCTTTCTGAAACAGGACTTTGGCCCTGTAAGCAAGTTCTTGAAGGGCATAAGTAAAACGTAGAATGGGCCCCCTAAATGCACCCATCCTCGAACCATTGGCTTATGAATTAGTGCCCTTTTCAAAATACAACTATTCTGAGCTATAAATTTTGACAGAACAGTGCACGAAGTTTAAAAATGGGAAAAAAGTCTTTAAATGTCCCCTTTATACATAGTGTTCTTGTGATGTCACTTCTGCCGTTGTCGCCCTCTCCCGCCATGCCCGGGTAACTCCCTGGGTACCTACGGCAGTTCACGAGCTGCAGTGCGGTTTGTTGGGGGCTCGTCATCTGTTTGCTGTGAACGATGTGGAAGCATTGTGGTTTTTTGTTGTCTTATTTTAACGAGCTCATTGGATTAGGAAGGCCTCGCTCGTTCACTCGATACAAGACCAGATAATCAAGATGTGTGACACATACACCAGCCACGGCGTACACCGGCTGCCCGCCACAACCTATGAGAGCCTATTATCTTGCTTTCACTACAAATTGCCTGGCCCAAAAACAAGTGAAAGCTCAAAATCTCTCGAGCCGCAATTTTAAGAGTGGATGTGCGAAGCGCAGCTGCTCCCATCGAAAACTAGTCGTGCAGAGCTAGGCAAGTTACAAGAGATATAATATTATGAATATATTGTCACGGCCTACGCCACCAAAGTAGCAATGCCCCCCCCCCCCCCAAGTGTTTTAAACAGTGCTGATGTTGAGCTTGAGCCTCTTTGATTGCAATTTGTGGAAATAGTCGAGGAAAATATTATACAAGGCAGATAGCGACTTTGCATGGTGTGTGCCGCGGTAATGCCAGTCATCACTTTATTTTTCGCGTATGCTTTAACACACTTTTCACTTTGTATTTTGCTTTTGTTGTACGCTAATGTACAGTGGAGTCACTGAACATGATAGAGACCGTGTATAGAATTAATTGACTAATTAAAAAAAATCCTGACGCCCAACCTAAACCGATCGGCTATACTTCAAAGTGAACTAATATTGTTTCCCATTCTTTATAGTTTGTTTCAATGCAATACCAAATCTCCGCGATCGCCATCACGATTTTAACCGCCTTCCCTGCTCATCATGATTTTAACTGCGGACAAGTTTGTATGTACAGTATCTTGGTAAGCTATATCTGTTTGCAGGTAAATACTTGGCTATGGCACTTTACCCGTAATGAAGTTGCACCCTGAAGATGCAAATATTGCAAAGTTTCTTCAAGTAGCTTTTGTTAATCTGCACCAGCCAATACGCTGGTACATTTAGGAAATCGGAATGTGCGTTCTCAATTTCAGGTTATAACTTTCAGCGAAAGAAAAACACCCTAAGCTCTGCTCCCTCTGCGTGGACTACTAAATCAACTTGCCTCACTAGCAGCTCATAATTTCTCAAACTTGCATCGTGAGGCAAAACTAAACGGGTGCAAGCACGAGGAGACAACATGGCAGTTGTAGGCGATAGATTCGGTTGGTGCCCGGGCATGTTGGTGGCGCATTTCGGAAGTGACGAAAAGGCGCTGCGAGATGCACGTGCACACTTTGTATAGTTGCTGTATTGGACAGCAAACTTTTTTTCTTATCTGAGCAGTTTTACCAAAGGAAGCTTCATCATATGGCGTGATAAATGAAGCGAATCCACAGGTTGAACCACATCATAGCCTCGCTGTGCTTTTGTACTTTTTTAGCTCGCAAAATTTATTTGTACATATAAGTGACAACTTGCCAGTAATAAGGCAGCACTTGTTTCTTTACCATATGATCATCTCCGGTGTGCTGCTGCCTTAATACTTCAAATTCTAAGCATTTACACCATTGTATGCTAACTTTTCCTTCAAAGTGAGACAAGCCACATGTGTATCGTAGATCAAGAAGCATGCCAGTTTTACGTACTTGCAAGGTAAACTTCAGAAATGCACAGTTGATCAAAAATACTAGTTTAATGGTGCATCTACATAGCAGAGCACCTGTGGCACCTCAGGAACAAGATAATGCCACATATGTTACAAGAGATAAAAAAGACAGGGGACGTTCCGTGAACAAATAGAAACAAAAATAAATGGCACGTGGCAGCGAGCGAAGGCGGCAAGGGGGGGGGGGGGAGGAGCCCGTGGGACTTCGGCGGGATGAACGTAAGGTGTGTGTTTAATATGTGGAAGAAAAAAAAACAAAATTTTGGCGACTGAAATGAGGGTGACTTAGTGAGTGCGCTCATGACGAGAATAAACACGGTTATTATTATTTTTTTTTTCAAATCTCTTTTGAAAGCCACAAAAAATCTGTATGTGGTGCAGCCTAACAGAAGGTTCGTGAAGGCAAATTATGAATTCGTCGTTGTACAAAGGCCCATTTTTTTTTTTTCATGCGCACCATCCTTGCCGCGGTGGTCTAGTGGCTAAGGTACTCGGCTGCTGACCCGCAGGGCGCAGGTTCGAATCCCGGCTGCGGCGGCTGCATTTCCGATGGAGGCGGGAATGTTGTAGGCTTGTGTGCTCAGATTTAGGTGCACGTTAAAGAACCCCAGGTGGTCTAAATTTCCGGAGCCCTCCACTACGGCGTCTGTCATAATCATATAGTGGTTTTGGGACGTTAAACCCCACATATCAATCAATCAATCATGCGCACCATAAATAGTGCTCAAAATTTAATTGCATATGTTGTTTTTCATCCTCGCTGTATTCCGTGCTGTTTATGATGTAAAAAAAAAAAGTAGCACGCTGAAGTGGTGCTGCTTTTGGGTAACAGTTGAAAATTGCGGGGTGCATGAATGCGGAATACTGCCGCTTACACTCAAATCACTCTTGTGGTCACCTCCCACTGTTTGCAGCATGTGTTGTGTATACACAGCTGCATATTTCCTAGCTAGAAAAATTTGGTTTTAGGTGTTTCACGCCATTTTCCATGTAACTATTCCGCAATTGCACACACTGATCAGCAGGCTTTCAATTGCGCTGAAGGACACAGGTGCCATAAAATTCATAGTCGATTCTTTCAAGAAACCGTATGTAAAGGCTGAAGCTTCATGCGTACATACACACACACATACCATATTGTTTTTTGTACTTTATGAAAGCTGCGAAGGTCTCATGTGCCTCCAAGCGTAACCTGTCTTATTTATTCTCCATCACCGCAAAAGTTTTGGTAGTTTCAAATAAAAGTACTTTGCGCATGGCCACTTTTGGGTAATTTTTTTGTGTAGGTGTTATTTGAGCAGCCTACAGTGTTTACTTTATAAGCCTGTATGTATATGTTGCATTATAAGGATGCAGAATGTGTGTAGCTGTACAATATAGATGAAGTGTAAAAATTAAGTGTGTCTATTGTAGTGTTCTTGCAACCAATCTTACCCCCGTATTCTAGAACGTCCCTCCACTCAACGCTTCACCTTCACTTGAGATGGCTGATGGGAGCGCCGTCTCTAAGCAGAGAAATTGCTGCATGTCAGCAATAATCTGCTGTGATTCTCGAGTAGCGCAGTGTCGCTTTCAAACGAGCAGCGGCACAGTGCTCAACTCTGTCAAGTGAAGGGTGAAAGTCGAGTCGGGGAGCGTTTATGAATATGAAGGTTAGTTTTGTTGTCTTGTTAACCTGCCATTAACACTGGATTAATGCTACTTTGCTCTAGCTGTACAGTGCTCTCCAAGGCACAAGGAGGCACCGCACGGGGAAGGCTCAGAGCAAACCATGCGTGAGTTTCCTTTCATTGTTACACTATGCACTTAGTGATAGACTTTACTGTATGCTATTTGTAGTGTGCAAGTTTTGGGGGACATACAACTTCCAACACTTATATGTTCTGACGAAAATCACGCAAGAATAAGAGAAGCTTGTGCAAAAATTATGCAAGAGTGTAAGAAGCTTTTGCAGAAGTCTGTGAAATGAAGTTTTGAAATTTCGTGGCAATGTGTCATTGTACAGTAGTCAACAGTCTTGCTCAGCATGCTTGACTGCAGGGCTCCCGGCTGCACAGGCGCATCTACGGAGTGCCTGATGCATGATGGGCCAAATGTCAGCCTGCACACTGGTGCCTCTTATCCCCGTTTGTCTGTTACATCAGTGTCTCTTGTAAAGGGGATCAACTGTGCTACCTTTTTTTTTCGAATGTAATGAGTTCTTTTTACAGATTATTGTTGTTTTAAGGTAGAGCCTCACATTTCTATCAAATACTGAAGATTCTATTTTTCCTTCTAGATGCTATGAAGTCACTCCTTGTGTTACAACAGAGTGAACACTGTTTTGAGAAAAGCTACTTTATGGAGTTAACTCACTCCATATTGACTTAACACACAGAATTGGTGAAAACTACACTCCATTCCAGCTGCGTTAGCAATAATATTCATTTGCATACTTCTGTTTCTTTGTTTGTTTGTTGGCTGGAGGTTTGGAGTATAGGGTGGCCAGAGGGCACTGTGTAGTCTTTCTTCATCTTCCCAATTTTGTGAACATCAATTGATAGCCATATGGGAAGCAGCCAGCATGCTGAAACAGCGGTGCAAGCATGCAAGATGTTCACCATTGCATGCAGTCAGTTGCTGTGAGCAACCTACTGCATACAATTAACTGCGAGTGGTGAACTAACGCTGCACTATGTGTGCCTCCTGGAAAGCTGCAATGGTAAAGTGCCACAATCGTATAGTAACATGGATAACATCGCAATTTGTTTGTTGAATAATTTTGCAACAGAATCAATGGAGTTTTGGATAAATTTGTGTATCTGCCTGGTTCATCAAAGCTACAGAGTCAAATGCGGTATATACTCGCGTATTATGTGTACTTTTTTTGTCAATCCGGTCATGTGCGAAGCTAGTAGGAATCGCTGGCCTAAAAGCTCAACTGGGAATATATGTTGCAGGCGCTGTCACAGCTGTCTCAAAGCGGATTGTCATTTGTTTGCTAAGCCTGTTCAAATGCCCCCATTTTCTTGAAGTTCTTCCGAACAGTGCTCGCAAAAACCAGTTCCCACGGCAGGGTTACGCCAGAGAACATAAGTACTCTCCAATAATTGTCGGGAACCCAACGTAAAGTAAGATGCAGACAAGGAAGCGCGATGCCAACACAGTGCTGTGTGTGTCGCCCTTCATGTGTGTGTGTGTCCATTCCTTGTCCCAGTCTTCTATTGCGTTGTGTTCCCTCCGATATCTAACCAACACTCCCAAGCTTCTATGCTAAGTGTTATTCAACGCACTCTTCTGCTGGCTCCCATACTGAATATTGCATGTCGAAGAACTCCACGCTGATGTGCTTAGCGGTAGCACGGTTTCAGTTTTCTTCGGTAAGCTTTATAACAGCAATCTGCCTCGTATATAATTATTGTAGCCTATCACAAGGAACGGTAAAAGCGCAATGGCCAGATGGCGAAACCGAAAAAAAAATGAGTGCGAAAACCTGCCTCATCTAGTTGATGTGACAGGTCCTTGCACGCGTTCAACATCTGTGCTGTGTCTCGGGAATACATTCTTGCCGTGGAAGAGGTGGGAAGATAGGAGGCAAACTTTAGGCATTTCGGACTACACATAAACAGGTTTCAGTTTTCAAGTTTGATATTCTAGGGAAAGCATAAAAGTTCATGGAAGAAGGGACCTTGCACTCAGTCCATTTTGTGTAAGACTGCACTCGCCTGCTCGACAAGAGATGTGCCTGACCAGAGCATCATGAAGTGAAATGTGTCTGTGTGTGTGCTGGCAAGGTGGCTCGGGCTGGTCGGGGAGGGCAAAGTATGCGAGCAAAAAGTTTCTTGTAGTAAAGCAGGCTGGCTAATTATACTGGTGAGCAAATTATGTGAGGATGCAAATTGTGCGAGTAAATATGGTATGTACTCTTGTATGTTTCAGCTCTATTGCTACGGATCCTGCGGATCCAACTTGGCATCCGGCAGCATTAAAGAGAGGTTCTGCAGGAGGTGCGACTGCTGAAGCACAAGGTACGGGTCTTGTCCGTGCCTCAGCACGCCCAGCCAGCACAGCGCCCCTCTGACCTTCCCCGGCTGCCTGCTGGTACAATTGGAGAAGTGGAGGCAGCAGAGGCAGCTGTGCAGAGTAAAGCTGTGGCTGCGGCTTTGGTGTATATTTCTTGATTTTTAATATGCCTATGTAACATGCAGAAATTTAGTACTGCTTTAAGATACTGTGTTTCGGGAAACAAACTAGTCAGGTTATCTCATGAGCCACTGTACTACAGTCGAATATGAATAATTCGTACTCAAAGAGGCCAGAAAATTTGTTCAAATTAAAAAAAGTTCAAAATAATGAAAGTTACCATAATTACTTGAATCTAACACGCACCTTTTTTCCGGTTAAGATAGTTCATAAATCGCATGTGCGTTGGAATCGAGTACGAAAAAAAATGAATATGGTCATTCTATTGCCATCGCCACTTACAAAAGGGCCGCCCCCTACGTGCGTCGGCATGGCGCGTCGGTCATTTCTGCCTATGTGTTTCCCATGCGCGGCACTTCATACGTGTGCTGAGGAGTTCGTCATCTTGTAGTACATTAGCATCGACGGCATGGTAGGGCCGACTCCACAAACTCGACGAGTGCACCACAATGCTGCTTCTAAAAGAAAAGTCGTCGCGTGTGCCGGAACGGACAGAAATCGGGCCGCATCGTGGTCATTCGGAGTTCCCGAAACGTGCGTGCAGGACTGGCGGAAACAAAAGCAGAATATTGTCGACAGCAAAGATTCACGCAAAGGCTTCAGTGGACCACAGCAGGGTCGGTTTCCACAAATTGAAGAGCTGCTCGGCGAGTATGTGATTAAGCAGTGAGCGGCACAACGGCCCGTGACGACAGAACTGCTCCAAGTGCAGGCTATGTAGTTAGCCTTAGAAAAAGGGCTAATGCAGAGCCATTTTAAAGCGAGCAGGTGCTGGCTAACGAACTTTATGAAGAGAAAAGGCTTTTCCCTCCGAAGGCAAACGGGCATATGCCGGAAGTTGCCGGAGGAGTACAAAGAAAAGCTTCAGAGTCTTCAGAGGTTCCTCCTTAACTTGCGGCACAACAACGGCTACCTGCTTGGGCAAATCGGGAATGCCGATCACACGCCTCTTTACTTCGACATGCCTGGCACCACAACAGTCTAGAAGAAGGGGGCGAAGCAAGTTTGTGTACTGACATCGGGCCACGGTAAAACTAGAGTGACAGCAATGCTCTGTTGCACGTCAGATAGGCATAAGCTTCCCCCGTACTTCATATTTAAACGGAAGACGCTCTCAAAAAGAGTCGTTTTCGCGAGTGGTGTGATCAAGCGGGCCAACGAGAAAAAAGGGTGCGCGTTGCAACCGATGTCTTAGTTTTTTTTTTTTTTGTCGTGGAAACCGGGCGCGTGTTACAATTGAGGGCGCGGTAGAATAGAGTAAATACGGTAAACGAGCGGAGGGCTCACCATGCAGTGATGCATGTGCATGGAGAAGTTTTATTCACAAATTACAGGACATCCGTCATTAACTAAAGTAGTCAATACATGTCTGTACACGTTGGCCTTGCAACGAGTCAAGTTTTGCGTGCAGTTTGCAAAGCATTTGTACTTCGGCTTCAGTATTCTCCTGGCAAAAGAAGTTGCGCGCGGCAATGTCCAGTGCTGACACTCTTCGAAGACAACTGTGTTTCCACTGTTACCATCTGCGCTGCAGCCGGAGCGTGGCCAGCACATGATGAGAATGGAGGAGCGTCTCCACCTGAAGAGAAGCAGATCGGCATTCGAGAGAGAAACACTCCGCGGCAGCTTTTTTTTTTTTTCTCTCTTCATGCGCGATGTTGAAAGGAGAAGAGTCTCTACATAGCAGGAACGAAAAACAGGGAAGCGTGACACCGGCACGTTGCAGATCGGCATGAGGGAGCCAACTCTCTGCGACAGCTTTTTTCCCCCTCTTTCTCTTCATGCGCAGTGTTAAGAGGAGAAGGGTCTCTACGTACGTGGCAGGGACGGAAAAAGCCGAAGCGGGGCACAGGAATGTCGCAGATTGGCATTCGGCAAACATTCCACCGCAGTCTTTTCTTTCCTTTTTTTCATTTTCTTCTTCAAGCACAGCGATGAGGTGTCTGAAGTGCCACCGCAGGATTGGGCGGGATGCTGAGAGCATTTTCGGAGCGCGGTATAGCTTTTATACGACCACAGCGTCAGTTCAAATTAAGTGTGTTGGAATTAATGAGATTCGACTGTATTTACTATAGTCTGTGAAGTCCGAGTGAACGGTCCTAACCTAGCAGACGATGTAGGCGGCATCGTGTGTTTGATGGGCAGTGACTAGCAATAGCCTGCTTAGAACAGACATTCAGTAATTTTGTTCATTTATCACCCTATTTCGTGTCCGCTGCGGCTCTCTCTACTTTGAGCTACAGTTCACCCTGCCTTGTGTTAGCCGATTTCTTACTTTTTTAAAAATCTAACACGCACTCAATTTCGCAGTGTGAAGAAAAATGCACCTTTGTTTATTGTGATGATATTTCTATAGCGACATGTCCTCTTTGTTGGCTATCACAGAAAAATATAAACAGCAAATGGTGCGACCATCTAGTGCAACCTTTATTTTTCTATTAGTTTCATCTATGACCAAGATTTGGTCGCTCTAAGGTTGCCTCTTAGTGCGCCTTGATCATGTTCATTTATCTTGTTGTGCTCTGCTTACAATGCATTGATTAAAAACATGTCCAAGCTTCTTTTTGAATTCCACATATTTTATCGTTTTTCACCTGTAGAAGCTACTCCTGGTCAACATTCAGGCAAAGACATTGTAACCTCGAAGAAACGTGTATTAGAATTTGAGCACTGTACAAAGTAATTATACTATTTCATAGCTAGAATCAATATTAAGCGTTATAACAGTGTTGTATTTGATTTCATAACAGCGAAACTGCATTCAGAGAAGGACTCTGAAAGGTTCTCACACTGAGTGTGAGAGGGCTGATGTGGAAACCATTTTAGGTCAAGTGAGTTGAAGTTAGCGTAAAAAAACATTGAAATGTTGTGATGCCCAAAAATTCAAGTTGTTTTCAGTGTCCTCTTCTTGCAGATTTTTATCATGAAAACATTTCGATGTGCTGTTGCGTTTACCCCATCTATGCTTCTTGCATTTTTTTACAGCGCAAGCACCTCCTGCAGATTGGGGGACGTGGCCTCCGAGAAATTGGTGTGAATGCCATGAAGGCTGTATTGGCACATGACGTGCAAGTGCTGTAGAGCCTTCATGGCAGAAAAGGGAAAAGGGCCTTTGTGAACCTGAGGCTCTGTAGATTAGTGACAGGTTAGACTTGTTCATTGTTTTATGTGTGTGTACCCTTGTGTATTCTCTGTACTGCAGTGCTTCATGTGTACTATGGTATTTCTGTTCTTGTATGCAGATGTCATCTGCCAAAAAGCAGGGTGCGACCAGGCGGAGGCCCTCAACTTTATTAAGAGGTGGCTGCCAGGGTCTGGTGATCGCTGTGGGGGCAGGAAGCGGCGCTTCAGAGAAGCATTTGTTGTGGAGCAGCCCGATGATCCCCACTCTCAGAGTGCAGATGATCGGCTGCTCGCGGCAGCTGGCTTCTTGCCCAGCCACAGCAGCCTGGTCCTTGACATCACCAATGTCACTGTGCCCCCAACGCAACCTGACCTGCAGTAGAGCGGGCCTTTTTTAGTTGTGTATATATATTTTTCAATGTATACATTTTTTGTTGTACCAAATAAATAAAAAAACAAAGAATAAATAGTCTGCAGACTGTCGGTGGTGCACTGTTCGGCTAGCTTATGCTGATCCGGAAGCACCATCACCATGTTTTAGTTACAAAAAAATGCTCTAAACTATGAATATTCTCGATTACCATGTGGGGGACATATGTGGGGATTGCAAGTGGGGGCATACGCTTTCAACATTTACTTCCTAACGACTTTTTTCGATCTGCTGTACCAAATACCAGTACCAAATAAAGCACTCGCTATTGCAAAAGATAAATTGGTAAAAAAATAAACTACACTTCTAGTGTTAGCAAAGGGAATGAGGTATAAAAGATGAAATAGATCGAGTAACTGCTTTCAGTTCTCAGCATTCAATTTTCTGTTGCCCCAAGTATACAGGGCTGCAAAGCTACAAGAGTGGGTCATCGAGGCATATTGTTTAAATCTTCCGGTAAGAAAAATTCCCTACTAATAATGGTTACATAATGGCAAGCCAATCAGTAGCCAATATTCGTCGTGCAGGAAACATCGGTGTAATAACGGCATTTGATTGGCTGCAATGTGGCCCTGGATTGGTCCAATGTCGGTCGTACATCCGTAGCCAATATTCGTTGTGCAGCAAACATCGGCGTAAAAATGGCATGTGATTGGCTGAAATATGGCCCAATGTTGGCCGAACATTGGCAGCTTTGTCGGCAATACGATGGGCCTTCGTTGGCCCAATGTTGGTTGCATACTGGCTAAAACATCGGCAAAACGTCGGCCCATCATTGGCTTGAACGTCGGCCCGACATTGGAAGAAGTTGCACTTCCGACGTCAGCCCGACGTCGGTGCCGATGTTAGCCGATGTTGGTCCAAGATTGGTCCAACGGCGGCGTGCTGCCTGGGTACCGTTCAGCGTAGAATACAGCAAGAGAACTTGATCTATAGAAATTTGCAGCAAGCACAGTCATCACCATCATCAGCCTGACTACACCCACCGCAGAGCAAATGCCTCTTCGGTGATCCGCCAATCAACCAGGTCTTGTGCAGCAAGCAAAGTGCTTTATTCCAACTCGAAGTTCTCTTTCACGAGACAAAGCCTTTTTTTCTCTGTACCTGTTTTCTTCTGAAAACCTGTCGAAGTTAGCCTTTGTGTACTGAACGACGGTATTAAGAGCTGATAGCTGTTGATATAGTCTAACAGAAGCCGAAAAAACCAGCATAGCTCAAAGAATTGTAT
This sequence comes from Rhipicephalus annulatus, assembly GCA_013436015.1. NCBI lineage: Eukaryota > Metazoa > Arthropoda > Arachnida > Ixodida > Ixodidae > Rhipicephalus > Rhipicephalus annulatus. The sequence continues at coordinate 8,058 of WOVY01000132.1, read as the reverse complement.
AGACGAAAATTTTCGACAATTCCGAGTGGGGACGTCACTATTCTTTATGGTGACGTGCTTGTGAATTAGGTTGAGTCAAGCCAACAGTACTTTATACTTACTGTGGTGCAGTCACTGCGTAGAACACAACCGAAGAAAAGTTGTCGCTCAATTTTAATCCTGATTAAGGGTCTCCATAGTCCACCACGAACCCTTTGAGACATAAACTGGCTTTGAACGCTCTCTGTGAGCGCTTGTTCTGGTCACTTCACGTCCCGTCTTCTGATGTGCGCTCTGTTTTATTGAGAACAGGTGAGCAACGTACACGCCCCAACAATCTCCCTTTTGTACGTTCATAATCAGCTGCTCCCAATTGTGAGCGCCATCAGCATTGTTTGGGCTGTGGCCCAAAGAACAAGTCAGAGCCGAGAGTTGATAACCAAAACAAATATTATATTCTCAAAATTGGCAGATCGAAAACAATACACGAGAATGCACACTCCACAATAGTTACATACAATACCTCACCAATCAATCAACACACTTCACAGTACAATTAGCCACACTCGAACAACGGACACAGACAAGAATGCGCACTACAATGCAGTCGCATGCATTGAACAACCAAGACACTCAAAGACTAAAGAGATAGAAAACCTATTCAGTCCAAAGTTCTTGGAACCAAAGTCTAGATGATACTCTTCCGAGAATCACTCACTCAAAGTCCAGCGTTGTTGTCGTTCCGCAGCCCTCGAAGTTTCTCTTCCAGGAAACCTCCCGTCTTCAATTGGCCACTCTTCCAACTTCAACTTCTTCGCCGGAACACGTCGGCTTCACACACGCAGCTGTTGCCCCACGTCTTCGCTCGATAGCGGTAAACACACACTCTTGCCGGTAGCTCGAGTCGTCACCCCTCAGGTGGAAATCCTCTTCATCTCCGGCTTCGTCCCTACGGACAAAAACCTTCGCCGACTACACGGCGGAATCCCTACGCGCTCTGGCGTTAACTTCCGTCTCCTCCTGATCTCTCATCTCGACTGCTCGGTTAAATACCTTGCGTGCGGCATTCCAGACGGTTCTCGTCATTCCGTCGGCGCGATACGCAGCGAAAGCTGGGAAGAGGGCGAGACGGTTGGAATGCCCTCTCCGGCCGATGAGTCAACTCGGGATGACCACGCCCCTTTCGTTCTGGAAAAATCGAGTGCTTGCTCGGCCGCCGTTGTGGGGTGAGGAGGTTCGTCGTGAAGCCACGCTTCTGCGGGGAGAGCGCGCGCCTGGGGAGCCTTGACCGTTTGTTTTCTTTTTTTTCCCTTTTTTTCTCTTTTGACTTCGCGGCGTTTCTCCTGCCCGTTATCGCAAGAATTTGGTGGCGCGCCCATTTTTAGCGCTCGTTCTGTGACACTCTCTGAAAACCAATTGCACATGCTTCCAGTTACTCCTTGGGGAAATGACTATTTATCTCGAGTATGCTTGTCACACGCTTAACACATGGCGAGAGCTCCTTGGAAGAGCAGTGCTTGGGTGCTTGTAACACAAAAAGTGGACAATATTGAAAGGAAAATAAATGCTTTGTTGTTCTTTTTATGAGGCGACGTGTGAGCACACGTAAAAGTAGACTTCGCCACACCACAGCCAGCACTAAACAAGCACCGTAATACATCAAAGGTTTTCTGCGTCATCCGTGGAAAAACAATCTTGAATTTCTAGCATAGGGCAGTCTGGTCATCATTGGTGAGAGAAGGGCAACTTCTCCAATGCTGAAGAACTGAAGTTTCGCAGCTGGTGTTTCCATCAGGCTAGCGCAGCGGAATGTCACCACAGGCATATGTGAAGCAGCTCATTGCTGCAAGAACAAAAAATAGAAGTGTGAGGTTAAACATGCCAGAATCAATACATAACAATGAGTCACACACACTGCAGCTGCGCTTACATTCTAGGATGTCTACTAAAAACGAAATGTGAAAAAAAGGAAGGTTCGGCCAAACATTACTTGGCAAGCCATATAAATCCTGATGTGGTAGACGCTTTTCACATTATGTCTCAGACAGCAATATTCTGGAAGAAAATGTGCAGCACCTCAACAAGGCATATTTGTAGCAATTAAAGATACTTTTAGGTTCAGTTAACTTGTTTCTTATACACAGCTGAGAGACATTTCTATGAGCCCATTCACCAATGGGCATTCCAAGTGAGATCATGTGTGTGGCAAATAACACGTACCGTCCGCTCATGTTAAAATACTTATTTAGCTCGTGCACATAGTTGCTCTTCATTCTACTTTTCTATCATACGCTGTGGCGTCTTGAATTGTGCAATACCTGTAGGCACAAGCCAAGAATGCAAAGCCTGCTTGAAAGCAGCCATTTGCAGAGGCTACATGATATTCTTCAGTATATTTCTTTGTACCTGACGCAAACGGCTGGACAAAACTATCGACAAATAAATGTAGACCGTGCTACCTTCAAAAATGCTTTAAATTTAGTAAACTAGGGTGCATTTGTTCACTCGGTCGACGAGTCACAGCCACGAGATATGTGAACGAAGCAATATATCTTAAGGCATGCACAGATATTCTGATTCTTTGTTTGACAGTGTCACAGATAGCTTGCCAATACATATATATCTGAGAGCAACAAAATGTGAAGCTTTTATTATTTCAACGTTTTGTTGGTTCACAGCAAAACAGGTTACTGCTCTGTAAGACAAATTGGAATAAGCGCACCGTGGTTTCCAAAAAAGCATTATTAGAAGTTGGCTCCCGGTGTGAATGTCTGCCTATTTATTTTGCACTGCCTTCTACATGTGCCACAAAGACATTTGTTGAGGATGTGCTACCAGTCAAGCCAAGATCGCATACTTGGTCAATGTGATGGAAATACAAACATTAGAAACACTGCCACCTCTAGTAAGAGCATAACACTTCAGTATCTTGGACTAGCAAAGAGGTGCACAAGAAAGTTAAGCCCACTCTTGCGGAACTTTGAACGCGAATATTTCAGAGTGGGGGAGGTCAACATGCTGTGGCACTTTTAAACCCACGAAACATCTGCAGAAAACAGGGTAAAGGCAAGTCAAGAAACGCTGTTATGAAGGCCTGCGCATGGACAGCTTTGTGAATCTAGGCCCAAGTGTTATGCTTTGTGCAAGCCAAAATCCATGTAAATAGGGAAAGTGTAATTTTAGGAGCGCCAGCATAAACAAATCTTGGCAGTTGGCTTTTTAGTACAAACAGCAATCCCTGCAATGAAAACATAAACATTTTATCTTAATGGTAACAGTGTGAACACACAAACAGGCCAGCGGAGCCATGTCAAATTGTCAGTGCCAGTGTAACCATGTGGCATGATAAACTATTCTCTGGCCAACACATGCACAGTTTGCCCCTAAAAAGCGATGCTTTCATGTACGTAGTACAAAAAGTCTGCACTTACCAAATTCACTTGCTTTCTGTACTTTAGCATCGTTGGGAGCATCTTTATCTGCAGTATAACGAAATTTGTGTTGTATCCCTGAAAAAAAGTAGTAAAAAACATGCATCAACTATTGTTTCATTTGGTAGCAGTGAAGTCAGGTTAAGAACAGCCAAGTGGGAATCAGCCTAATTGTGTGCATGCGGCAAATCCCAAACGGCGTTATTGAGGTTTTCGAAATTTTCGTCGATTGGTATTAACGTCGATATGTGACTTCAACGGCATGCCAAGTTTTCACAGTGCATAAAGGTTTCATGATGCAGAATAATGACAACGCTAACGAGAATATACAGCATTTATTCAGTTTTTGCGAAGGTTTCGCATGACTAAAGAAATCAAAGATTTGGGTCATTCCTCCTCCAATTGTTCTGTCCATATGTAAATATCTCGCTTGATGGTGCGCTTTTAATATAGTACGTTCAGCGCAGAGGTGAAGCAAGTGAAGCAGTGATGTGGGCAGATTTTTTCTTTGGGCGTGCGGGGAGGGGGAGGGGTAAGCTTATCTGAATTGAAGGCTGGGCAAGCGAATATGGTCGTCATTATGGGCTCCCTACGCCCGGCTTGAAAAAATTCTGTGCGCAACAGCCTGTCTATGCCAGTGAAGTGATGCGACAATGATTTGTTCACTTACTGATATACATACACTTTACAGCTCTAAAAATGCGGCACAAGGCCCCAACACTCAGCCTTTAACGTTACTTAAAGCCAATGGTAGAAAGGTGCCAGTATGACGACAGCTACAACCCCGCCCCAATGTTTTTTCAAGCGAGGTAGTGTTGCGGAAATGAACTTTTAACTGCAAAAGCACACTGGCACTGCAGTGGTGACAGGGGAAGCAAGAGGGTATGCAGTCGGTATTATTAGAGGTAATTTAGTTCGATACGGCTAGCAATGGATACGGTGAATGAGAAAGAGCAAATCATTTCTCTTTTAATAGTGCAACCACTCAACAATGTATTGTAAGAGCATTAAATGTAGCTGGAAATGCCACTCACCTGCACGCTGATGGATGCCCAGTCCTTTGTCCGACGAGCGAACAGGCTTGCAGATAGCTGAAGACGTGTTTACGATGTGTTTGTTCCACCCAGCAGCAAAATCCACAACAACTTCGCGCTCCATAAAGATAATTATACACTAACCTTCATCACGAATAAGTAGAAACGCAAATCTGCGACACACACACACGATCAAAGCATAGCTCACAAGCTCGCATATCCATGTGCTCGCCAACCACAGACCATATGAATATGAGTAGTGCGAACGCGAACCTAATGCGCCGAAAAAAAAAACGTCGAGCAGTGGCAGCACAGGCGTCAGCGCAATGCTTTCAGTGTGTTCTCCTAATACACTTATAAAAAAAACTAAGGTACAATAAAACTCATAATTAAATATGAAAAATAGAGTGCAATTTTTATTAAGTGCTAGTAAACATAAACACTGAATAAAAATTACTTTGTAAATTACATCGCTTACTACACTAGCGCCACACTTGTCGTGCGGGCGCAGGTGGCGCAGATTTGTCATCTGCCCTCAAACTACGCGGGGAAGCGTGCTACTAAGTGAACGGCTGATGAAAAGCGCGTCTGGGTCCGCTTTTTTTCTCTTCTCCGAGATATCTGGGGGAAAGGGGGGGGGGCTCCTTATGCACGTGTTTCGGTGCTTGATCGACTTTGACGCCCTTCCTTCGCGGACGAACGGCGTGTCTAGGCTTTTTTTTTATCGTTGTTTTGCCCGTGTTTTGGCGTTCGGTCCACTTTGACGTGCCAACTCTCCATTCCGCTGCTGCGTGTGTTAGGTACTTGCCGTAGCTGTATTCTCAGGCCTTCTGTGTTCAGCAAGCGCTGCTATCTTATTATCTGCGGATGCTAAAATAAATCACTGTTTTGGTTTGGTGAAGTTTGGCACACAGAACAAACAATAATCTGGCCCATGCATATCAATGTGGGCGGCATGCATATTTGTGTGTGGTGTCCAGCCGGGGAGTAACCGTTGCGTGACGAGAGCATTTACAGCAGTTCCTCCTTCCGTTGCTTCCTTACAAACTTAAGATGAATACAATTGCTCCCCCATTCTCGAACAAGTCGGCCATCTTGTTCCGCTTGGTCTTTTCGGAGAGTAACAGTCGGTCTTAAAGAGTAAAAACAGCCGTTGCTCCCATTTCGGCCGTTTTTGGCTTAGAGTGTATCTAGTAAACAATTCCTAATACTAACTAGAAGTGGCTACTACTACAACATACTACTGCTACAAGAGAACGACCTACACACTAAGGAGCTTCGCCCCTAAGCGCTTGAGGCCCTTGTGCTCGGTAATGAATCCTAGGCGGTAGAAATTTCCCGAGCTTTCTACTACGATGTGTCTCATAACCATATCGTGGTTTGGACCGTTGAACCCCAGATAGTATTTTCATTATTTTCGTTATCCTGAAGAACATGTGATGCAGAATTGTATGAATGGGACAGTTTCATACTAAAATAATGGGGGCATGCTTGCGCTTCAGCTTCCCATATGGGAGGGTACTGGGTTGAATACCCAGTTCCGGCCTTCTAATCAACTCTTTCCCATGGTTACAGGTGGACTTCTTGCTGGTGCTGCGCTACAGTAGTGGGGCGAAACTTACAACGCGTGGATCAATCCCAACCCGCTGCGCGGGACCGTTGATATTGCCGTGCATTTCTGTGTGTTAAGCAGAAACGTTGAACGATTCAGTGTACGACGTACTCTTCTATGGAAGAGAATTAAGCTATACCGGATTAATCATGCGGAAGGTCCAGGATGAAGTTGACCTGTGCGTTTAGAAAAAGTTGTGAACAATTCAGAGTACTTTGCACTCTACTATGTGAGAGCAAAAAGCCAACCCGTGGGTCTTAATTTTCATGACACCACGTCGACAAAATGGTATGATAATACCAAGCTATTCATTTATGTATGTATTTATAAGAATACTCTAAGTGCCCCAAAAAGAGCGTTACATAGGGGGCATGCAAGCATCGGTACAAGAACGAGGTTTGTACTTGTAATGGTAAATACGAACGCAGAAAACACGAAAAAAATCAAGTGGCATATCCTTCGAGTTGAAGTATATGTGTTGTCTTAATTCTTCCTAAGCAATGAATACAGCTACATAGAGAAGAAAGACAAGAAAAAATAGGTAGATCCAGCATACAGTGGGAATCGATGATCTGCGAAGCACGAATGAGAACTGTTCATATGCCGCTTTAAAATCAGAGAACGTTACAAGGTGGAGGTAAGTGATACCGTGCATGACTTCCGTGTTGTGAATATCATGTTACGATGCGTCGTTAACCTCCGTCATCTATTGACGTTCGTTCACGGACGTCATCTATTGACTTGATACCAAATTTAGTATATGTGAAGCAAGAGAAACCTTCGCTAGCATGCTAGGAGTCTGGTTTGTTGTCATGTCTTACATGACACGCGTGTCAAGATTATCATGTTTCAACCACTACATACTTCGTCATCCATTGACATCAAGTAACATCAAATTTGGGATATGTGGAGCTTGCAAAAAAGAGCAAGATAATTATGAAGGGCCCAATACACTCCAAGTAGCGTTGACGCACGCGCACGCTGGGAACAGCTACGCACGTACCAAAACGTGCGCTCTCTAAAGTCTGACGTCAGGTGCGGCCGGTAACCGTCGGCGCAGCCGGACGGGAACCAGTGTGAAATAAAACTTGCTGCATTTCGCACCGATGCGTAAGTCATAAAACACTGCGTCTCCCTCTTTTCATGACGGAGGGACACTGGATGAGCTGAAACGTGCATGCGTCAAAGCAACGAAGCGCGACGTGCGCCTGCGAGTATATGGCAGGCCCGGCGCCTGGCGTGGCAACGCCGGTGTGACGCAACGAAAGACACGCCGGCGAGCACGCACACCGCGTCACGTCAAAATGGATTGGCGTCTTGACCGTGGCATGCAGTCCTGTTCTCACATCACACGCATCTCATCTTATCATGTTTGCACCAGTCACACAAATTCATCATCCATTGGTGTCACGTAATACCAAATTTGGCATAAATGAAGCTAGCGAAACGGCCACGATTGCATCATCAGTATGGCATGTAGTCGTGTTGTTACATGACCCGCATGATGTGATTATCATGTTTGGATGAGTCATTTATCTATTTCGTGCGTTCGCCCCACGTAAAACCGAGTTTGGTACATGTAAAAACTAGCGAAACGCCTGTGAGCGTGTCATGAGCATAGCATGCAGTCATGTTGTTTACATGACATGCATCTCATGTTCTTCATGTTTCCACTACTATCATACCTTCTTCGTCCATTCACGTCCCGTTATACCAAATTTGGTACAAGTGAAGCTAGCGAAACGGCACCAGTGCATCATGAGCGTGGCATGTAGTCATGTTGTTACACGACGCGCATCTCTTGATTATCATGTTTGCACCCTTCAAATGCCTTCGTCATTTATTCACCTAGAGTAATACCAAATTTGGTATATGTGACGCTAGCGAAACAACCGCGAGTGCATCATGAGCGTGACATGTTGTTACATGACAAGCGTGTCATGATCTATATGTTAGGGTCTGTTGCTTGTGTTCGCCATGCGATCACGCCATGCCATACCAG
>WOVY01000131.1:0-19585 GCA_013436015.1 Rhipicephalus annulatus | reverse complement strand
TGAAAGCGCATGAAACCGTCGTAATGTTGCAGAAAAGCATTGTAAAGTAGCGAGTCAAAACGTTTTCATAACGATAGAAGTGCGAAGGTTAGGTTAGGTTAGGTTAGGTTAGGTTAGTTTAAGCTAGGTAGCGTCGTGAAACCACCAAAAACGACGTCATCTAACGAGATAGTGTTGTTTTATTGCGAGTACGAACCTGCGATAGGTGAAATATTGTGAAAGCACACAAAACGGCATGAACAAGCCAGATACTGCGTCTTGTACCGTTACAAGTGCGAAACTGCTATGAAAGCGCATGCAAGCATCGTGAAACCTTAAAGAACGATGTCATTGAGCGAGATACAGCGTTCTGTACTGTACTAAGTTGGTGAAAAACTGTGAGGTCATGCAAATATCGTAATTGTGAAGGAAACAGTGTATAGAGCGTTTTTAGATACAAGTGCGAAGGTTTGGTTAGGTTAAGATATGAACCGTCATAAACCGCATTAAACGCTGTCACCTAGTGAGATGCAGTGTTTTTCACCATTACAAGTCGGAAACAGCGATATCTAATGTGAAAGCGCATGAAACCGTCGTAATGTTGCAGAAAGCATTGTAAAGTAGCGAGTAAAACGTTTTCTAACGATAGAAGTGTGAAGGTTAGGTTAGGTTAGGTTAGGTTAGTTAAGCTAGGTAGCGTCGTGAAACCACCAAAAACGACGTCATCTAACGAGATAGTGTTGTTTTATTGCGAGTACGAACCTGCGATAGGTGAAATATTGTGAAAGCACACAAAACGGCATGAACAAGCCAGATACTGCGTCTTGTACCGTTACAAGTGCGAAACTGCTATGAAAGCGCATGCAAGCATCGTGAAACCTTAAAGAACGATGTCATTGAGCGAGATACAGCGTTCTGTACTGTACTAAGTTGGTGAAAAACTGTGAGGTCATGCAAATATCGTAATTGTGAAGGAAACAGTGTAATAGAGCGTTTTTAGATACAAGTGCGAAGGTTTGGTTAGGTTAAGATATGAACCGTCATAAAACCGCATTAAACGCTTGTCACCTAGTGAGATGCAGTGTTTTTCACCATTACAAGTCGGAAACAGCGATATCTAATGTGAAAGCGCATGAAACCGTCGTAATGTTGCAGAAAGCATTGTAAAGTAGCGAGTAAAACGTTTTCTAACGATAGAAGTGTGAAGGTTAGGTTAGGTTAGGTTAGGTTAGTTTAAGCTAGGTAGCGTCGTGAAACCACCAAAAACGACGTCATCTAACGAGATAGTGTTGTTTTATTGCGAGTACGAACCTGCGATAGGTGAAATATTGTGAAAGCACACAAAACGGCATGAACAAGCCAGATACTGCGTCTTGTACCGTTACAAGTGCGAAACTGCTATGAAAGCGCATGCAAGCATCGTGAAACCTTAAAGAACGATGTCATTGAGCGAGATACAGCGTTCTGTACTGTACTAAGTTGGTGAAAAACTGTGAGGTCATGCAAATATCGTAATTGTGAAGGAAACAGTGTAATAGAGCGTTTTTAGATACAAGTGCGAAGGTTTGGTTAGGTTAAGATATGAACCGTCATAAAACCGCATTAAACGCTGTCACCTAGTGAGATGCAGTGTTTTTCACCATTACAAGTCGGAAACAGCGATATCTAATGTGAAAGCGCATGAAACCGTCGTAATGTTGCAGAAAGCATTGTAAAGTAGCGAGTAAAACGTTTTCTAACGATAGAAGTGCGAAGGTTAGGTTAGGTTAGGTTAGGTTAGTTTAAGCTAGGTAGCGTCGTGAAACCACCAAAAACGACGTCATCTAACGAGATAGTGTTGTTTTATTGCGAGTACGAACCTGCGATAGGTGAAATATTGTGAAAGCACACAAAACGGCATGAACAAGCCAGATACTGCGTCTTGTACCGTTACAAGTGCGAAACTGCTATGAAAGCGCATGCAAGCATCGTGAAACCTTAAAGAACGATGTCATTGAGCGAGATACAGCGTTCTGTACTGTACTAAGTTGGTGAAAAACTGTGAGGTCATGCAAATATCGTAATTGTGAAGGAAACAGTGTAATAGAGCGTTTTTAGATACAAGTGCGAAGGTTTGGTTAGGTTAAGATATGAACCGTCATAAAACCGCATTAAACGCTGTCACCTAGTGAGATGCAGTGTTTTTCACCATTACAAGTCGGAAACAGCGATATCTAATGTGAAAGCGCATGAAACCGTCGTAATGTTGCAGAAAGCATTGTAAAGTAGCGAGTAAAACGTTTTCTAACGATAGAAGTGTGAAGGTTAGGTTAGGTTAGGTTAGGTTAAGCTAGGTAGCGTCGTGAAACCACCAAAAACGACGTCATCTAACGAGATAGTGTTGTTTTATTGCGAGTACGAACCTGCGATAGGTGAAATATTGTGAAAGCACACAAAACGGCATGAACAAGCCAGATACTGCGTCTTGTACCGTTACAAGTGCGAAACTGCTATGAAAGCGCATGCAAGCATCGTGAAACCTTAAAGAACGATGTCATTGAGCGAGATACAGCGTTCTGTACTGTACTAAGTTGGTGAAAAACTGTGAGGTCATGCAAATATCGTAATTGTGAAGGAAACAGTGTAATAGAGCGTTTTTAGATACAAGTGCGAAGGTTTGGTTAGGTTAAGATTATGAACCGTCATAAAACCGCATTAAACGCTGTCACCTAGTGAGATGCAGTGTTTTTCACCATTACAAGTCGGAAACAGCGATATCTAATGTGAAAGCGCATGAAACCGTCGTAATGTTGCAGAAAGCATTGTAAAGTAGCGAGTAAAACGTTTTCTAACGATAGAAGTGTGAAGGTTAGGTTAGGTTAGGTTAGGTTAGGTTAAGCTAGGTAGCGTCGTGAAACCACCAAAAACGACGTCATCTAACGAGATAGTGTTGTTTTATTGCGAGTACGAACCTGCGATAGGTGAAATATTGTGAAAGCACACAAAACGGCATGAACAAGCCAGATACTGCGTCTTGTACCGTTACAAGTGCGAAACTGCTATGAAAGCGCATGCAAGCATCGTGAAACCTTAAAGAACGATGTCATTGAGCGAGATACAGCGTTCTGTACTGTACTAAGTTGGTGAAAAACTGTGAGGTCATGCAAATATCGTAATTGTGAAGGAAACAGTGTAATAGAGCGTTTTTAGATACAAGTGCGAAGGTTTGGTTAGGTTAAGATATGAACCGTCATAAAACCGCATTAAACGCTGTCACCTAGTGAGATGCAGTGTTTTTCACCATTACAAGTCGGAAACAGCGATATCTAATGTGAAAGCGCATGAAACCGTCGTAATGTTGCAGAAAGCATTGTAAAGTAGCGAGTAAAACGTTTTCTAACGATAGAAGTGTGAAGGTTAGGTTAGGTTAGGTTAGGTTAGGTTAAGCTAGGTAGCGTCGTGAAACCACCAAAACGACGTCATCTAACGAGATAGTGTTGTTTTATTGCGAGTACGAACCTGCGATAGGTGAAATATTGTGAAAGCACACAAAACGGCATGAACAAGCCAGATACTGCGTCTTGTACCGTTACAAGTGCGAAACTGCTATGAAAGCGCATGCAAGCATCGTGAAACCTTAAAGAACGATGTCATTGAGCGAGATACAGCGTTCTGTACTGTACTAAGTTGGTGAAAAACTGTGAGGTCATGCAAATATCGTAATTGTGAAGGAAACAGTGTAATAGAGCGTTTTTAGATACAAGTGCGAAGGTTTGGTTAGGTTAAGATATGAACCGTCATAAAACCGCATTAAACGCTGTCACCTAGTGAGATGCAGTGTTTTTCACCATTACAAGTCGGAAACAGCGATATCTAATGTGAAAGCGCATGAAACCGTCGTAATGTTGCAGAAAGCATTGTAAAGTAGCGAGTAAAACGTTTTCTAACGATAGAAGTGTGAAGGTTAGGTTAGGTTAGGTTAGTTTAAGCTAGGTAGCGTCGTGAAACCACCAAAAACGACGTCATCTAACGAGATAGTGTTGTTTTATTGCGAGTACGAACCTGCGATAGGTGAAATATTGTGAAAGCACACAAAACGGCATGAACAAGCCAGATACTGCGTCTTGTACCGTTACAAGTGCGAAACTGCTATGAAAGCGCATGCAAGCATCGTGAAACCTTAAAGAACGATGTCATTGAGCGAGATACAGCGTTCTGTACTGTACTAAGTTGGTGAAAAACTGTGAGGTCATGCAAATATCGTAATTGTGAAGGAAACAGTGTAATAGAGCGTTTTTAGATACAAGTGCGAAGGTTTGGTTAGGTTAAGATATGAACCGTCATAAAACCGCATTAAACGCTGTCACCTAGTGAGATGCAGTGTTTTTCACCATTACAAGTCGGAAACAGCGATATCTAATGTGAAAGCGCATGAAACCGTCGTAATGTTGCAGAAAGCATTGTAAAGTAGCGAGTAAAACGTTTTCTAACGATAGAAGTGCGAAGGTTAGGTTAGGTTAGGTTAGGTTAGTTTAAGCTAGGTAGCGTCGTGAAACCACCAAAAACGACGTCATCTAACGAGATAGTGTTGTTTTATTGCGAGTACGAACCTGCGATAGGTGAAATATTGTGAAAGCACACAAAACGGCATGAACAAGCCAGATACTGCGTCTTGTACCGTTACAAGTGCGAAACTGCTATGAAAGCGCATGCAAGCATCGTGAAACCTTAAAGAACGATGTCATTGAGCGAGATACAGCGTTCTGTACTGTACTAAGTTGGTGAAAAACTGTGAGGTCATGCAAATATCGTAATTGTGAAGGAAACAGTGTAATAGAGCGTTTTTAGATACAAGTGCGAAGGTTTGGTTAGGTTAAGATATGAACCGTCATAAAACCGCATTAAACGCTGTCACCTAGTGAGATGCAGTGTTTTTCACCATTACAAGTCGGAAACAGCGATATCTAATGTGAAAGCGCATGAAACCGTCGTAATGTTGCAGAAAGCATTGTAAAGTAGCGAGTAAAACGTTTTCTAACGATAGAAGTGTGAAGGTTAGGTTAGGTTAGGTTAGGTTAGTTAAGCTAGGTAGCGTCGTGAAACCACCAAAAACGACGTCATCTAACGAGATAGTGTTGTTTTATTGCGAGTACGAACCTGCGATAGGTGAAATATTGTGAAAGCACACAAAACGGCATGAACAAGCCAGATACTGCGTCTTGTACCGTTACAAGTGCGAAACTGCTATGAAAGCGCATGCAAGCATCGTGAAACCTTAAAGAACGATGTCATTGAGCGAGATACAGCGTTCTGTACTGTACTAAGTTGGTGAAAAACTGTGAGGTCATGCAAATATCGTAATTGTGAAGGAAACAGTGTAATAGAGCGTTTTTAGATACAAGTGCGAAGGTTTGGTTAGGTTAAGATATGAACCGTCATAAAACCGCATTAAACGCTGTCACCTAGTGAGATGCAGTGTTTTTCACCATTACAAGTCGGAAACAGCGATATCTAATGTGAAAGCGCATGAAACCGTCGTAATGTTGCAGAAAGCATTGTAAAGTAGCGAGTAAAACGTTTTCTAACGATAGAAGTGTGAAGGTTAGGTTAGGTTAGGTAGGTTAGGTTAGTTTAAGCTAGGTAGCGTCGTGAAACCACCAAAAACGACGTCATCTAACGAGATAGTGTTGTTTTATTGCGAGTACGAACCTGCGATAGGTGAAATATTGTGAAAGCACACAAAACGGCATGAACAAGCCAGATACTGCGTCTTGTACCGTTACAAGTGCGAAACTGCTATGAAAGCGCATGCAAGCATCGTGAAACCTTAAAGAACGATGTCATTGAGCGAGATACAGCGTTCTGTACTGTACTAAGTTGGTGAAAAACTGTGAGGTCATGCAAATATCGTAATTGTGAAGGAAACAGTGTAATAGAGCGTTTTTAGATACAAGTGCGAAGGTTTGGTTAGGTTAAGATATGAACCGTCATAAAACCGCATTAAACGTTGTCACCTAGTGAGATGCAGTGTTTTTCACCATTACAAGTCGGAAACAGCGATATCTAATGTGAAAGCGCATGAAACCGTCGTAATGTTGCAGAAAGCATTGTAAAGTAGCGAGTAAAACGTTTTCTAACGATAGAAGTGTGAAGGTTAGGTTAGGTTAGGTTAGGTTAGTTAAGCTAGGTAGCGTCGTGAAACCACCAAAAACGACGTCATCTAACGAGATAGTGTTGTTTTATTGCGAGTACGAACCTGCGATAGGTGAAATATTGTGAAAGCACACAAAACGGCATGAACAAGCCAGATACTGCGTCTTGTACCGTTACAAGTGCGAAACTGCTATGAAAGCGCATGCAAGCATCGTGAAACCTTAAAGAACGATGTCATTGAGCGAGATACAGCGTTCTGTACTGTACTAAGTTGGTGAAAAACTGTGAGGTCATGCAAATATCGTAATTGTGAAGGAAACAGTGTAATAGAGCGTTTTTAGATACAAGTGCGAAGGTTTGGTTAGGTTAAGATATGAACCGTCATAAAACCGCATTAAACGCTGTCACCTAGTGAGATGCAGTGTTTTTCACCATTACAAGTCGGAAACAGCGATATCTAATGTGAAAGCGCATGAAACCGTCGTAATGTTGCAGAAAGCATTGTAAAGTAGCGAGTAAAACGTTTTCTAACGATAGAAGTGTGAAGGTTAGGTTAGGTTAGGTTAGGTTAGGTTTAAGCTAGGTAGCGTCGTGAAACCACCAAAAACGACGTCATCTAACGAGATAGTGTTGTTTTATTGCGAGTACGAACCTGCGATAGGTGAAATATTGTGAAAGCACACAAAACGGCATGAACAAGCCAGATACTGCGTCTTGTACCGTTACAAGTGCGAAACTGCTATGAAAGCGCATGCAAGCATCGTGAAACCTTAAAGAACGATGTCATTGAGCGAGATACAGCGTTCTGTACTGTACTAAGTTGGTGAAAAACTGTGAGGTCATGCAAATATCGTAATTGTGAAGGAAACAGTGTAATAGAGCGTTTTTAGATACAAGTGCGAAGGTTTGGTTAGGTTAAGATATGAACCGTCATAAAACCGCATTAAACGCTGTCACCTAGTGAGATGCAGTGTTTTTCACCATTACAAGTCGGAAACAGCGATATCTAATGTGAAAGCGCATGAAACCGTCGTAATGTTGCAGAAAGCATTGTAAAGTAGCGAGTAAAACGTTTTCTAACGATAGAAGTGTGAAGGTTAGGTTAGGTTAGGTTAGGTTAGGTTAAGCTAGGTAGCGTCGTGAAACCACCAAAAACGACGTCATCTAACGAGATAGTGTTGTTTTATTGCGAGTACGAACCTGCGATAGGTGAAATATTGTGAAAGCACACAAAACGGCATGAACAAGCCAGATACTGCGTCTTGTACCGTTACAAGTGCGAAACTGCTATGAAAGCGCATGCAAGCATCGTGAAACCTTAAAGAACGATGTCATTGAGCGAGATACAGCGTTCTGTACTGTACTAAGTTGGTGAAAAACTGTGAGGTCATGCAAATATCGTAATTGTGAAGGAAACAGTGTAATAGAGCGTTTTTAGATACAAGTGCGAAGGTTTGGTTAGGTTAAGATATGAACCGTCATAAAACCGCATTAAACGCTTGTCACCTAGTGAGATGCAGTGTTTTTCACCATTACAAGTCGGAAACAGCGATATCTAATGTGAAAGCGCATGAAACCGTCGTAATGTTGCAGAAAGCATTGTAAAGTAGCGAGTAAAACGTTTTCTAACGATAGAAGTGCGAAGGTTAGGTTAGGTTAGGTTAGGTTAGTTTAAGCTAGGTAGCGTCGTGAAACCACCAAAAACGACGTCATCTAACGAGATAGTGTTGTTTTATTGCGAGTACGAACCTGCGATAGGTGAAATATTGTGAAAGCACACAAAACGGCATGAACAAGCCAGATACTGCGTCTTGTACCGTTACAAGTGCGAAACTGCTATGAAAGCGCATGCAAGCATCGTGAAACCTTAAAGAACGATGTCATTGAGCGAGATACAGCGTTCTGTACTGTACTAAGTTGGTGAAAAACTGTGAGGTCATGCAAATATCGTAATTGTGAAGGAAACAGTGTAATAGAGCGTTTTTAGATACAAGTGCGAAGGTTTGGTTAGGTTAAGATATGAACCGTCATAAAACCGCATTAAACGCTGTCACCTAGTGAGATGCAGTGTTTTTCACCATTACAAGTCGGAAACAGCGATATCTAATGTGAAAGCGCATGAAACCGTCGTAATGTTGCAGAAAGCATTGTAAAGTAGCGAGTAAAACGTTTTCTAACGATAGAAGTGTGAAGGTTAGGTTAGGTTAGGTTAGGTTAGTTTAAGCTAGGTAGCGTCGTGAAACCACCAAAAACGACGTCATCTAACGAGATAGTGTTGTTTTATTGCGAGTACGAACCTGCGATAGGTGAAATATTGTGAAAGCACACAAAACGGCATGAACAAGCCAGATACTGCGTCTTGTACCGTTACAAGTGCGAAACTGCTATGAAAGCGCATGCAAGCATCGTGAAACCTTAAAGAACGATGTCATTGAGCGAGATACAGCGTTCTGTACTGTACTAAGTTGGTGAAAAACTGTGAGGTCATGCAAATATCGTAATTGTGAAGGAAACAGTGTAATAGAGCGTTTTTAGATACAAGTGCGAAGGTTTGGTTAGGTTAAGATATGAACCGTCATAAAACCGCATTAAACGCTGTCACCTAGTGAGATGCAGTGTTTTTCACCATTACAAGTCGGAAACAGCGATATCTAATGTGAAAGCGCATGAAACCGTCGTAATGTTGCAGAAAGCATTGTAAAGTAGCGAGTAAAACGTTTTCTAACGATAGAAGTGTGAAGGTTAGGTTAGGTTAGGTTAGTAGTTTAAGCTAGGTAGCGTCGTGAAACCACCAAAAACGACGTCATCTAACGAGATAGTGTTGTTTTATTGCGAGTACGAACCTGCGATAGGTGAAATATTGTGAAAGCACACAAACGGCATGAACAAGCCAGATACTGCGTCTTGTACCGTTACAAGTGCGAAACTGCTATGAAAGCGCATGCAAGCATCGTGAAACCTTAAAGAACGATGTCATTGAGCGAGATACAGCGTTCTGTACTGTACTAAGTTGGTGAAAAACTGTGAGGTCATGCAAATATCGTAATTGTGAAGGAAACAGTGTAATAGAGCGTTTTTAGATACAAGTGCGAAGGTTTGGTTAGGTTAAGATATGAACCGTCATAAAACCGCATTAAACGCTGTCACCTAGTGAGATGCAGTGTTTTTCACCATTACAAGTCGGAAACAGCGATATCTAATGTGAAAGCGCATGAAACCGTCGTAATGTTGCAGAAAGCATTGTAAAGTAGCGAGTAAAACGTTTTCTAACGATAGAAGTGTGAAGGTTAGGTTAGGTTAGGTTAGGTTAGTTTAAGCTAGGTAGCGTCGTGAAACCACCAAAAACGACGTCATCTAACGAGATAGTGTTGTTTTATTGCGAGTACGAACCTGCGATAGGTGAAATATTGTGAAAGCACACAAAACGGCATGAACAAGCCAGATACTGCGTCTTGTACCGTTACAAGTGCGAAACTGCTATGAAAGCGCATGCAAGCATCGTGAAACCTTAAAGAACGATGTCATTGAGCGAGATACAGCGTTCTGTACTGTACTAAGTTGGTGAAAAACTGTGAGGTCATGCAAATATCGTAATTGTGAAGGAAACAGTGTAATAGAGCGTTTTTAGATACAAGTGCGAAGGTTTGGTTAGGTTAAGATATGAACCGTCATAAAACCGCATTAAACGCTGTCACCTAGTGAGATGCAGTGTTTTTCACCATTACAAGTCGGAAACAGCGATATCTAATGTGAAAGCGAATGAAACCGTCGTAATGTTGCAGAAAGCATTGTAAAGTAGCGAGTAAAACGTTTTCTAACGATAGAAGTGTGAAGGTTAGGTTAGGTTAGGTTAGGTTAGGTTAAGCTAGGTAGCGTCGTGAAACCACCAAAAACGACGTCATCTAACGAGATAGTGTTGTTTTATTGCGAGTACGAACCTGCGATAGGTGAAATATTGTGAAAGCACACAAAACGGCATGAACAAGCCAGATACTGCGTCTTGTACCGTTACAAGTGCGAAACTGCTATGAAAGCGCATGCAAGCATCGTGAAACCTTAAAGAACGATGTCATTGAGCGAGATACAGCGTTCTGTACTGTACTAAGTTGGTGAAAAACTGTGAGGTCATGCAAATATCGTAATTGTGAAGGAAACAGTGTAATAGAGCGTTTTTAGATACAAGTGCGAAGGTTTGGTTAGGTTAAGATATGAACCGTCATAAAACCGCATTAAACGCTGTCACCTAGTGAGATGCAGTGTTTTTCACCATTACAAGTCGGAAACAGCGATATCTAATGTGAAAGCGCATGAAACCGTCGTAATGTTGCAGAAAGCATTGTAAAGTAGCGAGTAAAACGTTTTCTAACGATAGAAGTGTGAAGGTTAGGTTAGGTTAGGTTAGGTTAGGTTAGTTAAGCTAGGTAGCGTCGTGAAACCACCAAAAACGACGTCATCTAACGAGATAGTGTTGTTTTATTGCGAGTACGAACCTGCGATAGGTGAAATATTGTGAAAGCACACAAAACGGCATGAACAAGCCAGATACTGCGTCTTGTACCGTTACAAGTGCGAAACTGCTATGAAAGCGCATGCAAGCATCGTGAAACCTTAAAGAACGATGTCATTGAGCGAGATACAGCGTTCTGTACTGTACTAAGTTGGTGAAAAACTGTGAGGTCATGCAAATATCGTAATTGTGAAGGAAACAGTGTAATAGAGCGTTTTTAGATACAAGTGCGAAGGTTTGGTTAGGTTAAGATATGAACCGTCATAAAACCGCATTAAACGCTGTCACCTAGTGAGATGCAGTGTTTTTCACCATTACAAGTCGGAAACAGCGATATCTAATGTGAAAGCGCATGAAACCGTCGTAATGTTGCAGAAAGCATTGTAAAGTAGCGAGTAAAACGTTTTCTAACGATAGAAGTGTGAAGGTTAGGTTAGGTTAGGTTAGGTTAGTTTAAGCTAGGTAGCGTCGTGAAACCACCAAAAACGACGTCATCTAACGAGATAGTGTTGTTTTATTGCGAGTACGAACCTGCGATAGGTGAAATATTGTGAAAGCACACAAAACGGCATGAACAAGCCAGATACTGCGTCTTGTACCGTTACAAGTGCGAAACTGCTATGAAAGCGCATGCAAGCATCGTGAAACCTTAAAGAACGATGTCATTGAGCGAGATACAGCGTTCTGTACTGTACTAAGTTGGTGAAAAACTGTGAGGTCATGCAAATATCGTAATTGTGAAGGAAACAGTGTAATAGAGCGTTTTTAGATACAAGTGCGAAGGTTTGGTTAGGTTAAGATATTGTTACGTGAGTAACGAGACAAAGTATTGCGAATATATTCGAAAAATATATTTGCAAGAGCGGTTGCAGCACTGGCCAGTCTGGCTCCGAGCTCGAGCAGCCAGCGACCCTCATCTTCTTCGTCGGGCGCACACGCGCATTCGCACTATGGTTTGTGGCAGCCTACAGGTAGCATAACCCCCGTCGGCAAAGGCGCCGTCTCGGCGCATCTAGATGTCAAGATCATTGGGCGAGTGGTACTGCTTCAGGCGTGCGACGTGTACGATGTCGCTGGCCCTAGGGGTGGATGAAGACGGCGAGGCAGCAGGAGTGATTTCATAAGTGACGGGAGTCACCTCACGAAGCACTCTGTATGGCCCTGTGTACCGAGAGAGCAGCTTGTCAGACAGGCCAACGTGCCTGGTCGGAGACCACAGCAGAACCAACGAACCGGGCGAAAAGTGCACATCGCGGTGTCGTTGGTCGTACCGACGCCGTTGGTTTGCTTGGGAGGTCAGAAGGCGAGCACGAGCGGTTTCGCGTGCGTGGGCGGCCCGGCTGATGGCGTCCAGAGCATATTGTGAAGTTGGAGCTGCTGGTAACGGAATCGTCGTATCGAGGGGTAATGTGGGTTCGCGGCCGAACAGCAAGAAAAAAGGGGAGTAACCAGCAGTGTCGTGGCGCGAAGAATTGTAGGCAAATGTCACGTATGGTAAAGCGATGTCCCAGTCAGAGTGATCTGAGGAAACGTACTTTGCAAGCATGTCAGTTAGGGTTCGGTTCAGGCGTTCTGTGAGGCCATTTGTTTGCGGATGGTACGACGTAGTGAGCTTGTGGCGTGTTTCACAAGAGCGTAGGATGTCCGCTATGACTTTCGATAGAAATGTGCGGCCTCGGTCCGTGAGCAGCTGGCGTGGAGCACCATGTTGCAAGATCACGTCGTGTAGAAGAAAATCGGCGACGTCAGTGGCGCAACTTGTTGGAAGGGCGCGTGTGATTGCGTAGCGTGTGGCGTAGTCTGTGGCCACAGCTATCCACCTGTTGCCAGCAGAAGACAGAGGAAAAGGGCCGAGTAAGTCCAAGCCGACGCGAAAGAAAGGTTCAGTAGAAATATCGAGTGGTTGAAGGCGCCCAGCCGGAAGCGTCGATGGTGTTTTGCGGCGCTGACATTCCTCACACGCCGCGACGTATCTTCTGACGGACCGTGCCAGACCTGGCCAATAGAAGCGACGGCGAATCCGGTCGTATGTGCGGGACACACCCAGGTGACCGGCAGTAGGAACGTCATGGAGTTCGTGGAGTATAGCCAAGCGGAGGTGTTTGGGTATGGCAAGCAGCAGAGATGGGCCGTCTGGATGGAAGTTATGCCGGTATAATGTGCCATTCTGGAGTACGAACGAGCGATAGGATCGGTTCGATGGGGAGGAGTCGAGGCGCTCAATGATAGCTCGTAGGGCTGCATCACGGCGTTGCTCGTCGGCTATGTGGTTCAGTTGAGAAACGGAGCACACGCAGGCGTCGTTGTCAGGTATGGTGGCCGATGGGCCAACTGGATAGCGAGAAAGGCAATCGGCGTCCTGGTGCAGGCGTCCAGACTTGTATATCACAGCAAAGGTGTATTCTTGCAGTCGCAGAGCCCAGCGACCAAGTCGACCTGTAGGATCTCTTAAGGATGAAAGCCAGCAGAGCGCGTGGTGGTCGGTGACGACGGAAAAGTGAGTGCCATATAAATATGGGCGGAATTTTGAGACCGCCCAGACAAGAGCAAGGCATTCTCGCTCCGTGATCGAATAGTTACGCTCTGCAGGTGTAAGGAGGCGGCTAGCATACGCGATAACGCGGTCGTGTCCCTGTTGGCATTGGGCGAGAACGGCTCCGATACCGTGACCACTGGCATCAGTTCGGACCTCAGTTGGGGCAGATGGGTCAAAGTGGGCCAGGATAGGGGGCGTCGTCAAAAGTGTTATGAGGTGAGAGAAGGCGGCAGCTTGAGTGGACCCCCACGAAAATGGAACGCCTTTCTTCAAAAGATCGGTAAGTGGTTGGGCGATTGCCGCAAAATCTTTCACGAACCGCCTAAAGTAGGAGCAAAGTCCCACAAAGCTCCGGACATCTTTGGCGGATTGGGGTATTGGGAAACTCGTGACGGCACGAATTTTCTCAGGGTCCGGTCTCACACCAGAAGCATCGACAAGGTGGCCCAGCACGGTAATCTGTCGGCGGCCGAAGTGACACTTCGAGGAGTTCAACTGGAGGCCAGCTTTGCGGAAGACGTCGAGAATGGCCGACAGACGCTCAAGGTGGGTCTCAAATGTAGGTGCAAATACGAGGACGTCGTCTAGGTAACACAGGCATGTTGACCATTTGAATCCGTGTAGCAGAGAGTCCATCATACGTTCGAACGTGGCGGGGGCATTGCATAGACCGAAGGGCATAACCTTGAATTGGTATAGGCCATCTGGAGTGATGAAGGCGGTCTTTTCTTGGTCTTTCTCGTCTACGGCAATCTGCCAATAACCAGAACGAAGGTCGATGGATGAAAAGTAGCGTGCGCCGTGGAGACAATCGAGGGCGTCATCAATACGTGGTAAAGGATACACGTCCTTTTTGGTGATTCGATTTAGATGCCGGTAATCGATGCAAAAGCGCCATGTGTTGTCCTTCTTTTTAACCAGGACGACGGGTGACGCCCATGGGCTTGATGAGGGCTCAATAATGCCTTTAGTTAACATCTTATTCACTTCAGCTTGAATAATCTGGCGCTCCGACGCGGACACGCGATACGGTCGACGGTGAATGGGAGCAGCATCACCGGTGTTGATGCGGTGCTTTACAAGAGAAGTTTGGCCGAGTGGTCGGTCGTCAAGGTCGAAGATGTCACGGTAGGAAGCTAGAAGGCGTGCGAGAGCGGCTGTTTGCTCTGGGGGAAGGTCAGGGTCGATCATGGGACGTATTGACATGTCGAGGCATGTGGCATCGAGTGGGCGACAAGAAAAATTGGTGCATGCGTCGGCTGCGAAAGTGGTGACGTGATCATCGGCTAAGGACCGCAACGTGGCGATTAGGATGCCTTCAGGGAGGACTTGCTTTGTGAAGCCGAAATTTATGACGGGTAGACGGGTCCGGTTGGAGGCTACAGTTACGATGCAGTGAGGGACGGTGACGTCACGTGCCAGTAGGACATCAGGAATCGGTGTGACGATGTAATTCCCATCCAATACGGGTGAGGTCGTGGCGAATTCGGTGAATGTGAGGGCTTTAGGCGGTAAGCGGAGGAAGTCTGTGGCAGAAAGGCCGTGTTGAGGTTCAGGGTGAATATCCGGCTGAAGAGGAAGGTCTAAGCAAAGAGTACCAGCGGAACAGTCGATCAGAGCAGAATGGGTCGACAGGAAGTCCATCCCTAAGATGAGGTCATGAGGACAGTTCTGGAGCACCGTGAATAGAACAGGAATGTAACGGTCGGCGATGCTTATGCGAGCCGTACACATGCCAATGACAGGAACAGTGCCGCCATCGGCCACACGTACAGCTTCGGTAGCAGGAGGCGTGAGTACTTTTCTTAAGCGGCGACAAAGATGAACGCTGATTATGGACACATGAGCGCCAGTATCGACTAGTGCCGACAGAGAAATACCGTCCACGTGTACATCGACAAGATTTTTGTTCGTATGAAGCGTCAATGGAGGGTTTGGTTCAGACAGGGATGATGCAGCACTACCTCCAGGGGCTGCACTGTCTAGTTTTCCGTCGGGTACGATGAAAAGTTAGGCGGCGAGTGATGGCGGCGTGGCTGGGGCGACGGGGAACGACGGCGTTGAGGGGACGGAGAACGAGCAGGAAGGCGGCTGTTAGACGTGTCGAAAGCAGGGGCGGTACGGCTGGACGAATACCGGCGAAGATCTTCATATGGGCTATAAGGTGCGAAAAACTGGCTCCTATGTGGCGGCGTCCAGGAGGCACGGCAGTAGCGGGAGACATGTCCAACGCGGTGGCACCGGAAGCAGATCGGTTTGTCGTCAGGAGTTCGCCATTCCGCCGGGTTGCGAGATCGTGGAGCAACAAATGGGTCACGTCGAGGTGGATTAATGGGAATTGGTCTGGAGGAGGGGCAAGAGATGGGGCAAGCATCAGGGAACCCGCGGTTGGCGAATTCTTGTCGTACGACCGCCTGAATAACGGAGATCGCGGGGGTTGTCGGCATCGTATGTTCGAAAGAAGTGGGCTGAAGCGGCGCTGGACTTGCTGCTTCAAGTTCCCGTCGAACGATACGCGTTACACTCTGCTCAAAGGGCGGTGTGACGGTAGAATCGGAGCAGGTGGACGTAGCCGCCGTGTTTGGCAACCGAGAAAAAGGAGGGCGCACCCGACGGCTTTTTGCTGTTTCGAAACGGCGGCATTCTTGAATTACACGGTCGATGGTCGAGACGTTAGTGTACACCAGCAAATTGAAGGCGTCGTCCGCGATCCCCTTCAAAACGTGTCCAACCTTTTCAGCCTCAGACATCGCCTCGTCTACTTTTCGGCAAAGAGCGAGAACTTCTTGGATGTATGACACATACGATTCAGTTGGCGACTGGACACGGGTAGCCAGCTCCTGTCGTGCAGCTGCGTGGCGACCGGTCGGGTCCCCAAAGATGTCACGTAGCTTCTCCTTGAACGTGTCCCAGCTGGTGAGTTCGGACTCATTTGTCTCGTACCAGACACGCGGGGTTCCGTCCAAGTAGAAGAGAACATTAGCGAGCATCATGGTAGGGTCCCAGCGGTGAGTTTGACTGACCCGTTCATAAAGGCGAAGCCATTTGTCGACGTCGAGGCCAGGTTGCGCAGAAAATGTCCCGGGATCACGGGGTGTTTGGACGGCGACAAAGGTTGTCGGAGAAGCCGCAGATGGTGAAGCGGACGCGTTGTCACTGAAAGCCATGGCGGGAAGCTGGAGGATGCGGCCACTGCGGAGCTGCGTGGTGAGGACGGGGATCGTTCCACCTCCACCAAATATGTTACGTGAGTAACGAGACAAAGTATTGCGAATATATTCGAAAAATATATTTGCAAGAGCGGTTGCAGCACTGGCCAGTCTGGCTCCGAGCTCGAGCAGCCAGCGACCCTCATCTTCTTCGTCGGGCGCACACGCGCATTCGCACTATGGTTTGTGGCAGCCTACAGGTAGCAATATGAACCGTCATAAAACCGCATTAAACGTTGTCACCTAGTGAGATGCAGTGTTTTTTCACCATTACAAGTCGGAAACAGCAATATCTAATGTGAAAGCGCATGAAACCGTCGTAATGTTGCAGAAAGCATTGTAAAGTAGCGAGTAAAACGTTTTCTAACGATAGAAGTGCGAAGGTTAGGTTAGGTTAGGTTAGTTTAAGCTAGGTAGCGTCGTGAAACCACCAAAAACGACGTCATCTAACGAGATAGTGTTGTTTTATTGCGAGTACGAACCTGCGATAGGTGAAATATTGTGAAAGCACACAAACGGCATGAACAAGCCAGATACTGCGTCTTGTACCGTTACAAGTGCGAAACTGCTATGAAAGCGCATGCAAGCATCGTGAAACCTTAAAGAACGATGTCATTGAGCGAGATACAGCGTTCTGTACTGTACTAAGTTGGTGAAAAACTGTGAGGTCATGCAAATATCGTAATTGTGAAGGAAACAGTGTAATAGAGCGTTTTTAGATACAAGTGCGAAGGTTTGGTTAGGTTAAGATATGAACCGTCATAAAACCGCATTAAACGCTGTCACCTAGTGAGATGCAGTGTTTTTCACCATTACAAGTCGGAAACAGCGATATCTAATGTGAAAGCGCATGAAACCGTCGTAATGTTGCAGAAAGCATTGTAAAGTAGCGAGTAAAACGTTTTCTAACGATAGAAGTGTGAAGGTTAGGTTAGGTTAGGTTAGGTTAGTTAAGCTAGGTAGCGTCGTGAAACCACCAAAAACGACGTCATCTAACGAGATAGTGTTGTTTTATTGCGAGTACGAACCTGCGATAGGTGAAATATTGTGAAAGCACACAAAACGGCATGAACAAGCCAGATACTGCGTCTTGTACCGTTACAAGTGCGAAACTGCTATGAAAGCGCATGCAAGCATCGTGAAACCTTAAAGAACGATGTCATTGAGCGAGATACAGCGTTCTGTACTGTACTAAGTTGGTGAAAAACTGTGAGGTCATGCAAATATCGTAATTGTGAAGGAAACAGTGTAATAGAGCGTTTTTAGATACAAGTGCGAAGGTTTGGTTAGGTTAAGATATGAACCGTCATAAAACCGCATTAAACGCTGTCACCTAGTGAGATGCAGTGTTTTTCACCATTACAAGTCGGAAACAGCGATATCTAATGTGAAAGCGCATGAAACCGTCGTAATGTTGCAGAAAGCATTGTAAAGTAGCGAGTAAAACGTTTTCTAACGATAGAAGTGGAAGGTTAGGTTAGGTTAGGTTAGGTTAGGTTAAGCTAGGTAGCGTCGTGAAACCACCAAAAACGACGTCATCTAACGAGATAGTGTTGTTTTATTGCGAGTACGAACCTGCGATAGGTGAAATATTGTGAAAGCACACAAAACGGCATGAACAAGCCAGATACTGCGTCTTGTACCGTTACAAGTGCGAAACTGCTATGAAAGCGCATGCAAGCATCGTGAAACCTTAAAGAACGATGTCATTGAGCGAGATACAGCGTTCTGTACTGTACTAAGTTGGTGAAAAACTGTGAGGTCATGCAAATATCGTAATTGTGAAGGAAACAGTGTAATAGAGCGTTTTTAGATACAAGTGCGAAGGTTTGGTTAGGTTAAGATATGAACCGTCATAAAACCGCATTAAACGCTGTCACCTAGTGAGATGCAGTGTTTTTCACCATTACAAGTCGGAAACAGCGATATCTAATGTGAAAGCGCATGAAACCGTCGTAATGTTGCAGAAAGCATTGTAAAGTAGCGAGTAAAACGTTTTCTAACGATAGAAGTGTGAAGGTTAGGTTAGGTTAGGTTAGGTTAGTTTAAGCTAGGTAGCGTCGTGAAACCACCAAAAACGACGTCATCTAACGAGATAGTGTTGTTTTATTGCGAGTACGAACCTGCGATAGGTGAAATATTGTGAAAGCACACAAAACGGCATGAACAAGCCAGATACTGCGTCTTGTACCGTTACAAGTGCGAAACTGCTATGAAAGCGCATGCAAGCATCGTGAAACCTTAAAGAACGATGTCATTGAGCGAGATACAGCGTTCTGTACTGTACTAAGTTGGTGAAAAACTGTGAGGTCATGCAAATATCGTAATTGTGAAGGAAACAGTGTAATAGAGCGTTTTTAGATACAAGTGCGAAGGTTTGGTTAGGTTAAGATATGAACCGTCATAAAACCGCATTAAACGCTGTCACCTAGTGAGATGCAGTGTTTTTCACCATTACAAGTCGGAAACAGCGATATCTAATGTGAAAGCGCATGAAACCGTCGTAATGTTGCAGAAAGCATTGTAAAGTAGCGAGTAAAACGTTTTCTAACGATAGAAGTGCGAAGGTTAGGTTAGGTTAGGTTAGGTTAGTTTAAGCTAGGTAGCGTCGTGAAACCACCAAAAACGACGTCATCTAACGAGATAGTGTTGTTTTATTGCGAGTACGAACCTGCGATAGGTGAAATATTGTGAAAGCACACAAAACGGCATGAACAAGCCAGATACTGCGTCTTGTACCGTTACAAGTGCGAAACTGCTATGAAAGCGCATGCAAACATCGTGAAACCTTAAAGAACGATGTCATTGAGCGAGATACAGAGTTTCTGTACTGTACTAAGTTGGTGAAAAACTGTGAGGTCATGCAAATATCGTAATTGTGAAGGAAACAGTGTAATAGAGCGTTTTTCAAATACAAGTGCGAAGGTTTGGTTAGGTTAAGATATGAACCGTCATAAAACCGCATTTAACGCTGTCACCTAGTGAGATGCAATGTTTTTCACCATTACAAGTCGGAAACAGCAATATCTTATGTGAAAGCGCATGAAACCGTCTTAATGTTGCAGAAAGCATTGTAAAGTAGCGAGTAAAACGTTTTCTAACGATAGAAGTGCGAAGGTTAGGTAGGTTAGGTTAGGTTAGTTTAAGCTAGGTAGCGTCGTGAAACAAAACCAAAGAACGTACAAGTGCGAAATCTATGAAAGCGCATGAACCTTAATGTTG